>CM056457.1:17369868-17969868 GCA_029783895.1 Triplophysa bombifrons
ATTATGTCCCATCGGAACATTTATATTCTCAAAGCTCAGTGGTGAGTGGTGATCTTAGTAAAGTGCAGTCACATTTCAACAGGAAACCCCCGCAGTTTAGAAAGTGTGAATGTGCGTATGAGGCGCGGTGTGTCAAACACACCCATAAAAAGTGAAACGCTTTGCGAGCACTGGACACCTGGGAAATTTGTGACACCGCTGACAGGGTGAGTGTGAAATGGTTATGAGCAGGTCCTAAACAAAAGCACTTACGACATTATTTGACAGTCACTGTCAAGGCGCAGACAAACGGAGGGTGACCCAAAGAGACGTTTTGTCTGAGGTCCATGACACATTTTTGTAGGCATGAACGTTTGCTCCTGCAAAGAAGGGATAATAAGCGGATATTAAATTATTACAATCATTTTTACTATTCGAGCAGACTGAGTTTGGGCAATGTAAAGGAATCCCGATGATGAAGCAGGTGTTCTGTGAGAGGTGCCATCTGGCAGCAAAATTAGCAGCTTATGAGCCAGGTGCTCTCGTACCGCGAAAGAATTTGAGATGAGCTGAGTTGTGATCTTTTACACGGGCCTTCAGGAGCATGACTGTGCACTGTTGCATAATAAGAGGCGACGATTGAGTGCTCTTTGTTTTGAATAATTTATGTGTTCTTGTGTTTATGGGCGTTGTGTAAACCTGCTGCAAATATTGGAATTTCAGGTCTTTAAATTGGATCTTTGCTTGAGCGATCAACACACTAATTAACACGTTAGAAGTTATTAAGGATTTCAAAATACATGTGGTTTCACAGGCTGAACATGTGCTGTTAATCTTCTTGAGTGCATTATTCTTTTTGATTCATTTAACCGTGTAAGACTATACAATTTCGAGAACGCATTCTGATATACAATTAATATATATAGACTACAAAATAAGTAAATCAAAATAAAGCTATAACTTTAATAAATGAACAAATCCTGACCTTATTTTAATATTCTCTAATACTGCTGTTCTGTTAAAGTCAAATCAGTATTAGATCAGTACTTTGGCTCAGTAAAGTAGGAGTTAAACCAAGCAAAAGTGGCTATATGAAATGATTTGAATTGATGCTCTTCTGTTTATAAATTGTGCTAAACTCAAACCGTTATTTGGCTGATTTCAATTCTTGCATTTCATTCTTAACTAGACAGTTCGATATGTTTGATAAATAAAACACCACATCATCAAATGAAGAGACGATAAAGACATCTGAGCATGAACGGTGAGATAACTTGAATGAAGCAAATTCCCTCTACATAATATCATCCCTAGATTTTTTGTAAGTTATCTTTTAAAGCAACATTGAAATATTAAGTACATGATTTAATATAGGCTGCTATATTTTAAAGACCAAAAACTCTTGAAAATGCTTGGCCAGCATAAACAAAAACAGTGCCACCACGTGGTTTAAATAGGAACGTCATATTCAAACTATGACTCAAATTTCAAGATATTTGTCAAATTACTGGATGTAACATCTGCTAGACAGTTTTATAGACAGAACGTATAGTTAAAAACAAAAGTCACGGTAAAGTCTTTTCTCTATAAAGTATAACAAATACATATAAAATATAAAAACGCACCCTGTTAAATATGATGACTCATGATGTTCTGGATCTACTATCAAGTACAGTCATTGTGACTTGTACATTTCCACCACTGACTATTTACATATCTATTTACATTTGTTGTATTCTTTCTAGACAAAACAGTATATTCATTTTAAATTAAGTTTAATTATTATTACAATAACAATTTCAACAACAATTGGTGTAAATTACAAAATTCGATTACCTTTTCTTGTGAACGTTTCATGTAATGTATTTTTTACATGTAATATAATAATAATAGCCTAATAATAATAATGATAATAATAAAAACATATATATATATATATATATATATATATATATATATATATATACATTTATTTGAAGAGTTTGGTTCCAAGATGAGATAACTCCGTTTTTCAAAATCTTCAAACATTATATTTTTTAAATGTGCATTCCAATTAATATCAATCAAACTGAAGTTGGTGGGTTTTGATTTAAGTCATTATAACTAAACAAATACAGCTAACTAACACAATTAAACACAATAAAAACATGATAACATAATAAAAACATGTGAAAAATCTTTAAAAATTCATTTTGGAACCAAACTCTTCATTTGATTATTTATTTTGGCCGGTTGGTTGGTTGTTTTATTACACCACTCTATTTGATGTCACAATAGCAGTTTTACTACGAAATAAAAAGCATTTTACTTAGAAAACTGCTGAATCACGACCCCTTGTGGCATTTTCTAGAAATCTCCAGCAATGACGTGACTTGTTAGGGCGTGATAATGGAAGTTTGAAGCAAGAAACTAAAAATCTGTAAAAACCGGAAGCACAATTTGCCGAAAGGTCTTTCACTTATAAAGGTCCTTTAAAACTTCAGTAAATGCAAATCTATGTTCTTATAAAAATGTGCATCTCTTTATATACGTCCCTTTTTATTTAAATAAAGCGTATGGCTTATTTACTCCTAGTTTTACTTATTTTAAGTAAAATACATGCATTTATGCATGCATGTATGTATTTGCACATATGTGCATAAAAGAAAGTATATGAAAACTGAAACAAGCAATAGCAGTTTATTATTTACAACAACCAATTCAATTATTCAGTTAAATTAGGACGTATTCGTATTTCATACTAAACGGTGTACTTATATTTGCATTAACATCTCAATACTTAATTGGCAATATGTCTGAATGTGTTTTGCCCTGAGATCTGCAGATGCACCTGACTGAATTGCTTTAATTTTGTTAAGTTAACTGGTTTTGGGTCTGATATTAGTTCCATGACGTTTACAGAACAAACACACAAATTCGGATGGGGAATCAAAATTTGTAATGCCAAAACCGCTTTGCTTATCTGGACTGGATTTGCATTAAACAAGTCACTGCTGATCGAATTGTTTCAACTCAACCTGCTTCAAGCGTTGAGTGTTTCAGGAAAACAGCGCTATAAGAAAAGCTAACAAGACTTTTATTTTGAAATGAGAATCTCGAGTTGTAGCTACATCACAACTCCCGCGATGACAAGTGAAAATCGCAGACGAGTACTAAACCACAGTGGCTTTGCTTGATCGGAGCTGAAGACGTGAGACAGCTATCAGTAGAGGGACCGATATAAGGGATTATTCGCACAATTTAGGTAACGTTACGATATACATTTATTGTGTTGACAACACAAAATAACGGGGTTCAAGATTTTCACGTTTCGATCGTGTTGTTTTCATAGCAAATTCAACGACAGTCAGCTGAAAGGCGTTTTATTGAGGATCTCTTTCCTTGTCGCTCTTAAATGATAATGACTACAATTGTATAGTTTGATTTAATAACAGCAGCCAAAATAATGTGTTATATATGTGTTTATAGTAAGGAACGTTAACCGTGGTAACTTACAGAGATTCCCGTTTGTTTTGTTTACTCGCATGATTCAGCATTAGAGGCATAACGATAACTTTGTTAACGTTAACGGTGTACATTAGGTAAACATGAGGGCCGAAACACTAACAGGCCTTCCGCTCTTTCAGTAGTGTTTCGTTGATTTCTTATGGTTGTGTTTTGATCAATGTGAACGCATGCTAATAGCTAGAGAGTTATAGATGGTATTCATGTTTTTTATGTGTATGATACAGCAGTAAAACACTCTTCACCACTGTGCCATGGAGTTTCCAGATCTCGGGGAGCACTGTTCCGAGAAGTCCTGTAAACGTCTGGGTGGGTATCTAAATAAACAGCTTTGAGTTTCAATAGCTTATAGGCATACACGTATTTACGTTGCGAAAGGGACGCAATACGTTAAAAGCATATATTTCTATATAAATATGATAGTTGTTATGAACGTCAGAATCCGGCCATGTCATGTAAACCTCTTAACAGCATGAGAACTAGCCTATTCATTGTTTGTGATCCGATTACGTCATGACTAACAAGTGCATTTATGTTGTACTGAGAATCACATCCAGACACACCCTTTATGGGTTAATAACCTATTTAGTTATACATTATCATTGAAATTGTCTAACATAACCAATTCTTTTCAAAATAAATTGACTAACGTTCTTTAGATTTCTACTAAGGCATGAATTATTGTGTAGAATGACAGAATGACAAATGGTCATTACTAACCTTCATGTTTTCCCAAACCTGTATGACTGTCTTCTGTACCATCACAAAATAGATATTGAGCATAATGCTGTGGACTGACAGCCACAGGACAAAAAGCAGGGTTAGTGTTTCTTGTTTTATTTTGTGGAAAGACATGCAGGGTTGGAGAAACATGTCAGGGCGTAGATGACAGTAATTCCTGTTTGTGTGAATTGGACATACCAAAAACTAAAAATCATATTCATTTTCGTGCTGATTCATTTAAATGGTCATATTGAAAGTATGAAGAAGCAGTATTATTAGTGGTCTATTTACGTTCTTTTTCACTGGATATATTATTAATGGCCATCAGCCACTCTGTTTTTTAAATGGATGTGGCCATTTAAAAGCCCATATAGTTTGCTCTAATGTTGTACTGATTTGAAATTAATTAATGTCTAAAATGTGAGTTTAAAGTCTTTTGTCATGTGATGTGATGTGCACAACAGATTTTCTTCCAATGAGATGTGATGCATGTGAAGACATTTTCTGCAAAGACCACATAAGTTATGCAAATCACAAGTGCACTTCATCATATAAAAAGGTATGTATAATTGAATCTTATAAATATTATATATTCTCCACGTGTATAATGAACCGTTCTAACACATTGTAACAAAAAATAACACAGTTCTGGCATTTTTAGTCTTTTCAGTCAAATTTGTCTCATCCCAAAGTTACAGTGTGACACTTACAATGGAGTTAAACAGGGTCGTGCATTAAATGAACAACTAGATAAAAAAATTACGTCTTAAAGTGTTGAAAAGAAAAATTATTATATTTGTGCATGTTTGACTCATTTTAAACAAGCAGGTAACCAGATGTGACTGATGTTTGTTTGTTTCCGTTCACAGGATGTCCAGGTTCCTGTATGTCCGTTGTGCAACACCCCCATTCCCGTTAAAAGAGGGGAAATGCCAGACATCAAAGTTGGGGAGCACATAGACAGGGATTGCAAATCTGACCCGGCTCAGAGAAAACGAAAGGTAGCCTGGATTTAGTGCACACAGAGAAGAAATAGACATGATTTATCTTGAAGCAAAGTGAGATAAACAGTTAAACCGTGAAATGAAAACCAACTGGATTATTTTCGTTTACAGATCTTTACAAATAAATGCTCCAAGGGTGGATGTAAGCAGAAGGAAATGATCCGGCTGACATGTGATCAGTGCCACTTGAACTATTGTCTCAAGCATAGACATTCACTCGATCATGACTGTAAGACTGATGGAAAGCCAGTCTCTAAATCAGGGTACGCATGATGTTTCAGTGACCATACAGATTAATGTCTCAGAGTAGCGGTCAAATAATGACGGTGGGCTTTGTTTTGTAGACATTCTGCTCTTATGAGGGCTCAAGCATCTTCCAGTACTGCAGCAGCATCATCCACTAGAGGGAGCTCTAGGACTACGTCCAATGGAGTAACTGGATATACTAGACCTCAGAGCAGCAGGTAAGCACATTTGGGGAGAGGAAATGTTTATGATACATGTTTGGACTATTTTCTTTCGCCCCACAGTGCACAGAGGGCGAGTGCCGCATCATCTCCTGCAGTGACCCCCACAGCACAGAATGTAATTCCTGCCTCGGCATCATATCAGGCCGGACTGGTGCGTTACTTTTTTTGACAGGGATTTAATTGACAAGGCTTTAGAAAAAACGGGTTTTGAATATAGAGTAACCTAAATGAGTTGTTGTCTTTGTTTTGGCAGACAGAGGAGCAGGCCCTCCAGAGAGCATTAGAAATGTCACTGGCTGAATCTGCACCTCCAAGACAACCTACTCTAAGGTATTCCAGAGTTAAATCTATGAATAAAGCTTCTGATTATTATTATTATCCCAAGATTATAATTATTTTTAATTGGGTGAACATCCTCTGGGCACAATTGTTAAATCATTGCGTTAAAAGGGCAAATAAAGTTGTGTTTATTGCAACGTGCGACTGAACTTTCCTTCAATGTTAATAATCTGCAAATCTTTTAATCAAAAAGATATTAGCTCTTAAAATAAAGAGTCGACTCCGAACTGCCCAAACAAGTTTTTTCGTTTTCAAATCTTTTGAGGATCATTTTCAGACGTCACTAATTAAAACATCTGCAAAATCCCCATATGCCTGCAAACAGTCGAGAAGATACTGTTCTGTGCTGCAAAAAAAATAATGTAGTTGTTTTTACTTCCAAATCCAAAGGATGGTCATCAAAATATTTTCCAACGATTGCACATTAGTATAATTAAACCTTTGGGTTTTTAACCGTCATTTTAATGACTGTTTCTCCAACCTTGGCAAGTTTAATGTGGGATTTGCTCAAGGCTGGTCCAGGAAAGTTGGATCAGGACGACTTTGTTTGGACCAATAAACATCTCTGAATCACAACCTGTATGTGTGATTAATAAGACATGCGTGCATGTTCTTTTGAATGTTGAAAATCACTCATTTTGTGTGTTATGTTGTACATTTAGTGCAGCTATTACTGTCCTACTGAAATAGTTCTGATAATCAGATGTGAGCCCAACATTTTCAAAAATTAGTCAATTCATATAGTGTCTTTTTTTTATTACTTTGATTCATGACAAAGGATGAGGATAAATTTCGTTTATAAGCTGTAATGTACCATCAATTATTTACGTTAGCATTGCGGCTAGGGTGTATAAGTTACCATATTGTTTTCTTAAAAGCTGTGGATCCAGTTCGCTTGCATAAGTGTAAAAATGTGTTGTTTAATGTAGTGTCTGTCGTCTTTATTACTTGGATTCGTGATAAAGGATGACGATACATTTCGTTTTAAGCTGTAATCTTTCATCAGGCATCCACGTTAGCATTCACATTTTTGGGTTCGCTAAGTTTTTACTGTTTAGATCAGTTAGCTTGAATAAGTTGAATAACGTGTTGATTATTGTAGAGTGTCTGCCGTTATTACTTTGCTAAAGAATAGGATAATAAGGGATGTTTTATCAGTCAAATACAGCGTTTTTTTACCTCGGATGCATTTAAACCTGTTGTTGGGGACTCCAATATAATATAAGGACACTTAAAAATATAACATAACATGCACTTAAACAGCAAAAGGGTTGTGGGTTTGCACCTTGCATTAGTGTCTGCCAAATGGAAAACAAAATGATTCAGTGTAGACTAAAGGTGAGATTGTTTAATATAGATCGAACCAAATGATATTTTCATGACAATTCTGAAGCATCTGCATTTCTCAGACACTCCAACGGGACACTGTTTTCAAACACATGAGATGCTGTTGCTTGTGCATCTGTGGTATTTTGTGTCACAGTGCCCTACACAATGATGCATTATGCACCAACGCACCTGTAAAACATGTTTTTCGTTTTGTCATTCATAGACGTTTTTTGTCTTCGAAGCCTGTGAGACATTGTTTTGTGTGTTTACCTGTGAGCCACATGTACAAAGTACAGGTTCAGACCATAACCCAAAATGCAGAAGATGCTGGATGCAATACAAATTATTTGTTTTAAAGAATCTCTCTTCTTGGCTTTACTGTATAGGACGCATTGTTACTGTTGAAGTGGGATCTGTGTATTTCACACCAATCTATCAGACTCTAGCGTTCTTTTCCTGTGTCTTGTGATTGCTGTACTGATATCTGTATGTGTTTCTCAGTCCTCAGGAGCAGGAGGATCTGGCTCTTGCTCAGGCTCTGGCTGCTAGTGAAGAGGAATACAGACGACAGCAGCAAAGACAACAGGTAGCCAGAAACCTTAGCGGTCAGTAGCATGCTATGCTAGCAGGACCTCAGCTAGGTACATAGCCCCAGAGGCAGTTTCTCTCTTTTACCTTTGGTGCCAGGGGCTGTAAAATTGATTGGTTTGTGGTATTGCTGAAGTTTAATTAAAGACTGGACATCCTTAAAAGCTTTTCAACTTGCAACCCAAATGGAAATTACAACATAAACAAGCATTATGTTGCCCAAACTTAGCTTCCGGTAGACCTCCGCAAATAATCAATAACTGTGGAGTAATTTTAATTTTATTAAAATGCAATAAAATATTAATATTAATTAATAATATTAAGAAATTGATGTAAAATAAGTTATAACCAAACACAGACCTCAAGTTAACTGACATGATTTAGTGACATGATTCAGTTATTGGCAATCAACTAACAGTCATTTATTTACACGACAACAATAACAAAGAGAACAGAGAAATTATACGATTGGGATCCTTTATAAGAGCTATTATATCCTAAATCATTCATTCAAAGTTTGCTTACGCGTTGAAAATATAAAAATGCAGCACTTGAGCTTAAAATAAACTGTGTCATCTCTAATATATTTATAAAATACTGTTAAAGTAATTAATCATCCTGTGAAAAGGCTTTTATTATGTACAGTTTTTTTTTTTGCTGTCCTTCACCCTATCAAAACAGGTCCTCCATTTGAGAAGCCCTGCGCTATAACAAAAAATAGAAAAATCACTTTGCACACCATTTACTAGTTCTGTCATTGTAATTCACTCTTGTGAGCCGTCTGGGCCAGTTGGTTATAAAAACAGCGCAGTCGCGGTCCCCGACTGCATAATAATAGTATTGTGACCATCAACCTCGCCGCACAGATGCTATGAATGAAATTATTACAGTCATTAAACTCCCGATCTCTGATTTGTTTTTCTCATTGTCTTGTCGATCCACAGGGAGGGGTTTCCAAGCAGTCTAGCTGCTGCCTATCTTAATGTGAGGTGGCACTGACTTGAACTTGAATCTGCCTCAATCTGCACATGAGCACCAGTAATGTACCTGTGAGCTGCACATACCTGTATATTTTTCTGTCCAGCATATGAAGCTTCCATTTCCCGAATCAATGCATCTGAAGGCTGTTATGTTGTTGTTTCTTCTGTTCTGCATCACTCTTTGTTGTGCTTCTTAGATTGCAATTCTGCCATTGTGGCAAGTGGTGCTTTCCATTATGTAAATATTTTATATAGTATCATGATAATCTATCACTCAATATAGATGTCTTTTGAAATAAATTATTTTAAAGTGTTTATCTGAACCAGAGCTTAATTCGTCATTTCTTGTGGTCGGCATTATTCACTTCATCAACACTGAGCGTTATGTTCAGGAACAAGCTTTGTTTTTAATTTGAATACTTGACAATGAAATGCCTGAGAGGCTATGATTGTTCATGGCTTGTTAGAATATTAGTTTATGGCAATGTAATAAAAAATCCTTTATTACCATAGTAGGAAAAAAGACTTAATTTTTTTGTTCAAGTGGAGGAATACTAAAGAAGACATTTGAAGACATTTCTGCGGCACTTTTGACTGCCATTAAATTTTTTCCTGTTCATCAGAACTAAGAAATTTATACAGATTTGGAACAACTCAAATGTGAGTAAATTATGAGAGATTATTAAATATATTTTCAAGTTACACTTTTGAAAAACTTTGAGTTCATAAATCAAGCAACTACTCTCCCAATGTAATGTCCTATTTCAAGTCACACAATATTATAAAACCCTAGATTAGATTATCCGACAAGAAAAATGAATTTAATAATTTTGAATGGTTTATAATAATGGTTCTGTAATAAATAATGAATATCTGAATTAATGGTGGAAATATATAGAAATATACTCAATACTAACTTGCATTTGAAGAGACATGCCTCTTGGGAACCTAAAAGGAAAGTTAACCTAAGTTTTTTTTCTCTTGTGAAACAAAGTATTTTGAGAATTGTCTCACTGGTTTTGTGTCCATACAATGGAAGTCAATGTGGGGCAATGGCTTTTGGTTACCATTATGACAATAGGGTGAGTAATTGATGAAATAATTTTAATTTAGCTATGAACTATCCCTTATTGGATGCATTTTCCCAGCAGATGGCAGTAAACATTAACAAAACCTGATGGTTTATTAATATAGCTCTCAATTAAGATATTGTCTGGGTAAATGGACATTGTAAAATGAGTCACACTATGAAAAGCTGAGCCTTTAATGAGAATTAATAAGTATTTTTATTTTTTTAATGTTAGCAAAACCACAGTCATCTTTTGCTAGGTTGTTATTATGCTGTCACTACCCTCTCATTAAACAAGCAACAATATGCTTAGTTTCTATCAACAATCTGGGTAATCACATCCATTATGATGTAACTGATGCATTAATGTTGAAAAGCTAAGTGCTATTGAACATCAGAGTCCATTCAGGGTCATTTAACAACTACACTAGCCCTCAATTACAGAGAAGGACTTATGGGTAATTATTCTAATTCATATTCTAATCAGTTATTGTTTTTTATAGAAGTGGTTTAATTTTTGGGTGTCATCTAATGCTACATTCAGCCCTTTTATTCTCACGCTGATATTATTTAGGGTGGACGGAGAAAGCTTTGGAGTAACTGCATTGAGACAGATTGATGACCCTCGTGTTGAGGAGATTAGAGGAGCAGGTGGGTTGCAAGTAAAGCTGTTGTTTATCTCCGGGTAGAACACAGATCCTGGGTCGGTCTAACGTGTGCAGTCATGCCTCACAGTGACAGAAGTTCACAGGGTTCCTTTGCCTGCTGTCTCAAGACATTCCCTTCATGGGGTCCATGAGGCAAAAGGTCTGGAGAAGAGCACGAGACATCCAGCAGTGACACTGAAAGCATCTGTCAATATTTGTAGACCCGTGTCAATCATGTCAATTCGGCGGCAGAGGGACCTGATCACCAGGTGATGGCTTTTATGTTGACACAAAGGTTTTCGTAGCCATAGATAATATTGAAAACCATGGTGGAGAGTCCAATACACTGACCAGAAGCTATAATCAAACATCAATAATGCATTTTCTTCTTCAAAGATGTTTGCGCAGTATTTGCTTTCAAACGACCACGAGTAAAGCATCAACATTTAAGTATGATACAACACTAAACAAACAAGTTGGTCAGTGTTTAGTAATGGTACTTATTTTATCAAATGATTCAGCAAAAGGCCAATCTATTGCATTTTAGTTACATGGTTATAGAACGTTGTTGTGTTGCATTTGCCTTCCAGCACTGATTTGATTACATTACTCAGTGAAGCAGGTCAGTGTTTGCATTGAGTATTGTGGAGTTTGAAGAGAGCCTCCATTTCCTCTGGTCTAATGAGTGGGAGGGCAGGGGCCAGTGTACAGAGCATCACCCAGCTTCACTGCTCCATTGTTATTCCAGAGATGAGCCCAGAGCTCTCCAGAAGAAAAAGTGTGTGGGCAGTCTGCATGGGCTGGTTTGATGTCACTGATATTAATATTTTACAACGCTGTTTGCTTTAAGAAATCCATTCAACCGGATATGGTAGTTAAAACTGTGGGGCCAAAATTAGGTGATGTCGTGATAACATGTGATGTGTAGAGCAAAGCTACCACGCTTTGAGTCTTACACCATTGTTCTATAAGTGTTGTTCTGCAAATTTAATGCTGGATTTAATTCTCACAGGATGGCAGTGCTCCTCAGAGCCGAGCCTTTAGGAAAGTGCTGTTCTTCTTTGAAGTGAACTCTCAGAGGGAGGGGAAGTCTACTGGCAAATATACACACTGAGGCAGAAAGTCCAGAACTATATAGTGTGAGCATATACTGTATAAGTTGTTGCTCCGTTTCTTGAGTTGGAACATGTAGGGGGAGAGTGGGGTAAGATGAGCCATTGGGTAAGCTGATCCACCCGCTGTATCTCAGCGATTGAACACCTTTGTTTTCATTTGATCATACACTTTGGAATCACCTGTTATTTCTGCCAGAATGTGAAGCATGTGGGAGAAGCGGACAGCATAAATTGACTTTAAAAGCTGTTTTTGGCTTGTCAAAGTAAACATTTTGCAAATCAGAATCATTAGATTTAGAATTTTCCTTGGTGTTGGAAGCGTCTAATACAGACATTCAACACAAAGACAATACAAATATAATAAGCTTTACATTCTAAAGGATTCTAAATTTACATATATCAAATTCAAGACTGCTCCTGGCCTACAAGACCACCACATCAAGATCAGCAGATTCTGTCGCCATCTTTAAGAATCGGCTTAAAACACTTCTCTTCCGTCTGCACCTGACTGATCATTTCTGATTTCTTTATCTTTTCTACAATATCTTAAAAAAATGCATGCTTATTTAAGCTTAGATAAACTAAACTGGCTCTGTACACTGTAGTAGGCTTGTGAGACATGTTTTTATTGCTCTTATGCTTTTTGTTGTCCTAATGTTTGACCCAATTGCTTCCATTGTTTACCCAACTTGTAAGGCGCTTCGGATAAAAGTGTCTGCTAAATGACCAAATGTAAATGTAATGTAAATATATAAAATAAAAGACTATTGTACAGAAAATGGGGGAAAATAACATATAAGAGACATTCTCCTATGTAGTATATAGTAGAATATACATATAAACAGATTGCATGTGCACTTGTGCAAAAGGATAATGTTGTAAGGAAAGGAAGTAGGTTATATACATGTAGGCACTATAGTGCACACTATTGGAGTAGTGAAAGTGGAATATTGCTCTTAAAGGAGTAATGTACTCACCCCCATGTCATTCAAGATGTTTATGATTTTTTTCTTTTGTCGAAAAGAAATTAAGGTTTTTGATGAAAACATTCCAGGATTTGTTTCTCTATAGTGAATTTTATTGGACTCCAAAAGGTTGAAGGTTAAAATGACAGTTTCAGTGCAGCTTCAAAGCGCTTTTAATGATACCAGACGATGAACAAAGGTCTTATCTAGTGAAAAGAAATTATAAACACAAATGCTCGCCTTGCTCTGTTCTGTGATGTGCATTCGTGACTCAACGTAATGCATAGTTACATTGAAAACTTGAACGTCCAACTTGTAAAAACAGACTCGGTACTGGCACCTAAGTCAAGAGTGACCTTTTCAACGTAATTACGTATTTTGTGAAGTCACGAACGTGCATTTGTGTTTATAAAGCATATACTTTTTTTAAGCCATTGAAGCTGCCTTGAAACTGTAATTTTGACCTTCAACCATTTGAAGTCCATTGAAATCCACTTTATGAAGAACAATCCTGGAATATTTTCATCAAAAACCTAAATTCTTTTCGACTAAAGAAACAAATACATAAACATCTTGGATGACATAAGGTGAGTAAATTATCATAAACATTTATTTTGAAAGTGAACTACTCCTTTAAGGAGCAGTTATCTGTTTAGGAGGGAGATTGCCTGCAGGAAGAAGCTGCTTCTGTGTCTGGAAGTACTGGTGTTTGGTGCTCTGAAGCGCCAGCCAGAGGGCAACAGTTCAAAAAGTTTGTGTGCGGGGTGTGTGTAGTCAATGATGATTTTTCTTGCCCTGTTTTTCACTCTGGAATCCTACTGGTCCTAAAGTGTGGGCAAAGGAGTACCAATGATCTTCTCAGCACTACGAACTGTCCGTTTTAGTCTTCGTAGGTCTGATCTGGTGGCCGAGCTATACCAAACAGTTATTGAAGTGCACAGAACAGATTTGATGACCGCTGAGTAGGACTGGGTCAGTAGCTCCTGTGGTAGGTTGAACTTCCTCAATTGGCGGAGGAAGTATAACCTCTGCTGGGCCTTCCTTATAATGGAGTCTATGTGGGACGCCCACTTCAGGCCCTGAGAGATGGTGGAACCTAGGAATCTGAATGTCTCCACAGTATCCACAGTGCTGTCCAGGATGGTGAGGGGAGGAAGTGATGGATGGTTACTTCTGAAATCCACTATTGTTTATCATTTTACTTTAGTATATTGGGTTTGTGGAGGGTGTACACCAAAGTACACTTAATTTTACACCTGATTTTACTCATACAGTATATTTGATATCTTTCCAATTTTAGTCACTAATGGCCTAACGTGTTTGGCATTCTAAGCACTGTATAATGCCAAGAATCGACAAAAACATTCATTAATTTTTAATCAACAAAAACTCTGTTTAGACTGTTTTTGGAAGGTTACAAGTTTGGTGTTCCACACCACAAGGTATTTCAGAAATGCAAACCAAAAGATATCGCAAATTAAAGATATTGAAATATTAAAGTTTATTTTGTTATTTTTGGTTTAGGTTATCTTAAAAGACAACTATTAGTACTTGGAAGGGAAATAATGATTGAATTACTATTTTAGAAGGTAAATCTTTAAAAACATTGTCCTCATTGAAATTAATTTGCATGCTATATCCCCATACGGTTCAACTTACTCGCTGACTCGGATCAACTATCATGGGACAAACTCAGCAATACCGTATGTCATAGATGTGTTCTTATAATTTAGATTGATAGGGAACATCCTGAAATGAGATCAAATACTTTTATTTCACTTATACATCATTTGGTTTCATCCTGAGGACAACATAAGTAAAAAATGGCTCATCTTACCACACTCTCCCCATCTTCCTATCCAATCCTTATCTGTCTTTTTGTCTGTATGTCTGTCTGTCTGTCTGCCTGTGTCTGTCTGTCTTCCTATCTCTGTCTGTCTGTCTGTCTATCTGTTACACAAAAATATAACATTATAGGCTATAATGTGCTGCTATTTTATGTTCCTCTCAATTTGCGTGGAAATGAATTTTGCATTTAAAAATCGCAGTACACGGAGCACAACAGTAATTAGTCTAATTGCTAATCGTCAGCCAAAGTGGTGCTTCAGTGCTTGCTTTAGAGTTCCCTTGTTTAGTGACTTGTTTACTTGTTTCTGCAATACCTAAAGTTGTGGTATTAAGAAACCTGTTCATAGTCTCAGTGTCCTATTCTCCACATTTTCCTTCACAAACCAAATCATCAATCAGAAACCTGTGCCTCTCACTTCAGTATGAGGTTTTTCTATAGAATTTGATCCACCAGTTAATTTATGATGTTTATATGTATTATAAAAATAAAAAAGTAAAGCTCAACCAAGAAAATAAGTGTTTCATACTTCCAGATTATGTTTACACGTGCATTGATGCATTCAACTCTGCTCATTCAATTTAATGCACACCTCCTGCTGTTTTTTGCACTATTGCCTAGTCTTTATTCTATATGGTGTTTATTAAGGTCTTACAGTTATTTGTTTTGTACACAGAAATCTATATTTTTCGTTGTGATAGCCTATTGGCTTTGCATGCCTCAACCATATCATGCACATTATCAATTTCAACATCTAGTACTCCGTTTACATCATTTTCACACATAACATTACTGTCGCAATTTTCCCTATACCTACTTGTCTTTATAATCAAACAGATTAGATTTTTGCAGCCAAGTGAGCACGCAACATGTCAACCTCGTGCAAAAAATTCAATTTCACACTCTGAGCATCCTGACAAACCAGTTTGGACCTGACGGCACATGTGTAGGAAGTGACACGTTGTGGAGTGTTTTTGGGGAGGCATCAACCCGGGGGTTCAGCTGGGAGATATTTCTTCCCGATGACGCACATAAGTTGAATCACTGTGCGGAGGCTCATGCCGATATGAATGCTCTTGAAAACTGGCACGTTTTTTTGTGCACCATTTAAAATTTCCCTATTGTGTGTCTGTCAGATTCTGGTTGGTCACAGTAAGGACTTACACTACACTTCCATCTCTCAATCTTTCGTTCATAAGAACTCAAACAGTCTTGTGTGTGGAAAAAAGACTTAACACCACATCTCATTACTTTAACCCTGACATTTACAGAAAAATCCTGCATCACTTGCCTGTGCATAATGTGTGCATATGCATAAATGCGGGTACATTGCCAACGTTCTCACATTTAAGTGTTAGAGTTCACAAGTAGATCAGATGTTCCTGTGTATCACTGGTGTGCATGAGGGATGATGCTGCGCTCTTCTGCCATACATTATTGATGCTATTGATTTTATTTAAATGGGTCAAATGACACGGCTAAAAGGAATATTATCGTTTGTTTTAGATGTAATGCAATGTGTATGCACGATTTAAGCCATACCATGCATGTTTGTATCTCCTCTTTACCCCAATTTTTTACAAAGCTCATCATTTTTAGAACTTATGTTGTCTTTTTTCTCGTACGCCCATGTCTGCATTTGCAGATCACACAAAGAAACAAAATGCGCTACAAACACACGACACGACAAACTCAACTCGCGTTAGTCCTAAACATAGTCTTTTACAATGAAAATATACTTACAGGCTGCCAATCTGAAGCTCCAGAATGTCCTTGTAAAGTTGTAATTGTTGGAATTGGCCCACTTTTTAACAAAAGCTTTCGTGCACAGCCGGCCTTGATCTCTCCCAGGTTCATGAAGCAATCATCTTTAAAATGCTCTGCACACACTTGAACATTTGGATTGTACTGTTCTGAAATAGTATAGTAAATAAAATGTAACCATTCATTTTTAGTTGTCTCGTCTTTTGGAAGGGCAAACAAAGAGGCTTTCTTTTCGCAACCAAACACACAACAACCAGTATCCCCACCTTACTTGCGTATCGTTTTGGGCGGTCTTTGTCAAGTCATACCACGAAATGAAGTACATTCGTGGGGGTGTGGTTACACAAGGCGTTTCAGGCAGGTCTGGGTGAGCATTCGCTTTTACAAAGAATGCATCTTTTGTTCCGACACTTTCATTTTTGCAATTTTACGTGTCTAATACATGCATGGGCAACTTATAACACACCAAAGACACAGAAAAACATGTGTTCGTGCCATATAAAAAAGGAAAGGGCATATAAATGACATGTTTACCCATTACGCCACAGTGGTGATATTATCTTATTCCTGTGTTATCATTCAATCAATGTGTTTGCTACACTGGCAGGATAAGTATCTGTTTAGAGAAGCTGTTTATCGGAAAAAATCAAGCTATTACCGATATAAAAGAACTTCCAGAATTTGTTTGCAGAATATATCTTGCTAGACGAAAGTGACATGTTATATTCTCCTTCTGACTTTAGAGAACAGGCCAGTGATATCCAGACCCAAGAACATGCTGCATAATAAAGCCAATCATTAACTGAGTCCAGCAGCAAGGTGTAATAAGCCAATGAATGGGTGCTATTCCCGGCAAGTTGGAAATGTCACCATCATTATCTCTGGCTATCAGCCACACAAACAGCACAAGGAGCGATGCAGTTTAGAGTGCAGTTGTTAAAAACCTTTCGTTTAATGTGGGGGTCTGTACGTCGAGAGCAGCTCAGATTTCCTGTCGTTGAACATCAGAGCCGTACGGAAGTAACGGTCACGTATTGGAACAATCTGTCGGTACACACTGTACAAAGAAGCCAACATGAGTAGATACCAGAGGAGATAATGGGAAAAGGAAACTAAGGGTGACACCAGTGACACATACTGAAACGCTGTTGAAAAATAACCACGCTATGTGTAATAGATTCAGAATCATGTTATCATGTTCTGCTGTTCAGTGTAAACAGGCAACTCTGGCAAAGAACAAATCCAGTTAATGTACCCACAGCTGCATGTGGATAAAAATGTCCTGTGAAATTTCCAGTCCAGTGTTTGGTGAATTTCTCTGGAGTGACGAAGTTATCCAACAGCAATTTGAAATGTGAATATTGCTTAAAAACATGCTGACTCCATCATATATGTGTTTTTTTTAACCGTTCCTATATGTTAAAAAGAAGTATTGTGTTGTTTAAACATGAACAAGATCGCTGCAATAACATTTACATTTACAATGCATGTATTCATTAAACAGACAAGTTTATCCAATTCAACTAAAAAAGGACACGGCAATAACATTTAGTTAATGAGTTAATAAGTGCAGTTTATAAAGCCGTGTTTACATGTAAGACCACAGTTACTAGAGAAAGATGAACAACATAGAGGAAAGTAATCAACAGGTGTGTTTTCAGTTGTTTCTTGAAGGTTTTGATGGATTGGGGCGAAGCTGGCAGCATAAGTGAACATTTTTGCAAATTAACATTATTCAGTCATTTCACAAATCACATAACCAGAATATGAACAACCTGACCTTACATTCCAAAGCTCAGTTTCATTAGAATGGATTCAATTTGCTTGCTGTTGAAAAAAAGCGTACTCTTAAATTGATAATAAAGTGTGCTTATGTTCAAGGTCTCACAACACACTGCAGCTCTCTTAATTTTAATGCATTAAGCTAGTTAGTTATTACATGTTCAAAAGTGTAATTAGATTACTGTACAAATGATTCTCTCCAAAAAGTATTTATTTACTTGTTACTAATTAGTTTCTATATCCTATATCAACCTTAATTAGTTAAGTGATTCAAGGATAGGCAGGAAACAGCTATTTTAATTCATTCAAATCAATAATATAAACTACATAAAGTATTATTATTAACTGACCAAAGTATTACCAATGTGAGAATTTTACATTAAACCACAGATTTTAAAGTTAGACTTTGAATTTTGATGTCAATTCCAATATTGCACACACATATATTACGCAAATTATTTAGTTTAATTACATCAGAAGTAATTGTAATTAAATAGAGTAATCACTTACTTTACTTTTTCATGGGAAATAATTACTTAGTAACTAGTTAAACTCAACACTGCTTGTCAATATAATCACAGAAAGTGGTCATAAATTATATTCGTCATGTGAACTCCTTATAAACCTTGTGTTTTCCAAACTCTTCAAATTAGGATATAAAAAGGAAAATTCTTTTCATCACTACATGGGAAATGTTTTTTCCTAACATTTGGTGATTAATACTTGAACCATCTGGCTGTTGGATATCTTGTCAGATCTTCTCCCCTGCTGTCCAGCCTCCATCAAATATCCAAATGACATGATTAGAGAAATGAAAGTGCTGATAACTCGTGATCTTTGGAGGGGATTTTATTCTTTCGGCTTTAATCTATTAATCTATTTTCAAATGTTTCATATTTAAATGTTTACGATTTTGAAAAGAGCACGTCTCAGATTTAACATGGTTTATTCACATCGGGGATTGTGATTCAACTGTCATAGAATAATTGAGGCAAGCACACAGAGAGAATCTAACAGGATGAATAATCAATATGAAATATAAAAAACATCACTTGTATTATCGCAGTCCAGTTATTTAGTTAGTCTAAATTGATTTAATTATAATCTTTGTTGTGGAATAAAGAGAAAATGTTTTACATTTGGTACATGAATGAAGAATAATACGTATTAAACTTTCTTTCCCTTTTCTTTCTTATTAAACGTTTTGTTTCAGAAACATTTGAAAAAAATTACTTTGTTAGATGTTTGTAAATTTATAGTTTGAATTGTCTCTGATTACTCAGAGCCAAGGAAACCTCGCACAATGTCACGCTTTTTTAACAATGCAGGAAATAAACACATATTCATGAATATAAAGCGTGACATGGGTGACACGCATAGTCCTGTGAAACTGCTATTTAGAAAACCTTTAGAAATAATGTTGATATAATTTCACAGTAACACTACTTGGACCAGATTTCGCTGGTTGCGTTGCCATGACGACCGAGCAAAAGAGGGAGATCTCTGAGAGTGTGCTATGAATTTAATCTGTTTGTGCGGCATTTAAATATTTCAAGATGTAAGATCAAAAGATATACTGTAAATAACACCAGAAGAATACAGACTTGAATGTGCAGCGTAGGTTTCAGTTCTTGAGCGGCTGGAGGAATGGACACACTGATACTGTCCTGCTGAAACGACATGAGCTGGCCTACACTTGACCTCCACCCCGGAGCCTCTCACAACGCCTGACATTCAACGCTGTGGGTATAGTATTGATCGTGTTGAATGTCGTGTTAAGAATCCATATGTATTGTAAATGTTATTAATCCATAAGCGAGGTGTTTTGCTTTCACAGTCTACCAGTAACAGACAAACTCTAAACGCCTGAGGTCATAAAACTGAGTCATATATACAGTTTAAATATGCATAAAAAATAAACTTCCTGATGTAACACAATGATCACACATGCATGCAAGCAGAAGAATCTTTATCGTTCTGGGGTGCGTTTCCCAAAAGCATCGAAGTGTTTCGTGTTTTGAACTACAGGTCTGGAGCTGTGGTTAGAAGCATCATTCCTTATTATTATGACATGTAGACTTGCATGCCCCGAGCGTGTGATACAAATTCAATTTTACATTATTTAGTTTGTCAAGAAAATAGAAGCAGTGATGTTTGAAAAGTGCACACGCAGATGAAAATAGAGCCTTCTTGCTCTATGACCCTGGGGAATTCCTGGGCGGAATGACGTAGGAGGACACTTATAAAAAAATAAATATTGTAAAATAAAACAATAGATAAGAAAAATAGAACAAAAAAAAGTATGCCTTAAATGCAATGTAGGTAATTTACAGCAAGAATTTGACATTATCTCGGTCTGAATGTATTTATTGTTAGACGCCATTATTCCACCACCTGTGTGGCTTCATCAACTAGATTGCTGAACCAACTTGGTTCTAACATTTGATCTCCGACAGAGTTCCTACAGTTTTGGGAAACTGTCTTAACTACATCGTTAATTTCCCAAATGATGCATCGTACTTGATGGTTAACCACCAAGTTATGTCGTTGTTCGGGAAACGCACTCCTGTTCTGGTCATCACCACCATGAATTAACATGTTCACAATTACTTATTTTTAAATAGTGCATTTAATGTATTTCAACCCCTCTGAAATAAATAACACACATACTGATGATCACAGAAGAAATACAGCAAAACATTCATCCATTCATTCTGTGAGAATGAGAATAAAGACAACTTTAAATTATCAGCAAGACTAATCAATAGAGAAACTGACACCAAGGTCAAACCCTCAGCTGACCACCCGCCAATCACATTCTCCTCCATAAATGTCTACAACGCACTGAACTGGATCAGTGCACACAAAGCTGCTGGACCAGACAACATCCCTGGACGCATACTCCAGGTGTGTGCTGAGAAGCTCGCTGGGGTTTTTATAGAGATTTTCAACCTGTCTCTTTCCCAAGCAACTGTGCCAACATGCTTTAAATCCACCTATATTGTACCAGTGCCAAAACACTCCATCCCAACGTGCCTGAACGACTACGCCCTGTAGCACTCGCATCCATTATTATAAAGTGCTTTTAGAGGCTGGGCCTAGCACACCTGAAGGACTCTCTGCCATCCACACTGGACTCATACCAGATTGCCTACCGCAGCAATAGGAGCAAAGAGGATGCAGTTTCCATGGCACTGGCCTCTGTACTCACACACTTGGACAATAAGATTACTTATCCATGTATGCTCTTTGACTTCAGCTCAGCATTCAATACTGTAATCCCATTCAAGTTAATAGCTAGATTTGGAGACCTGGGTGTTAACACCTCCTTACGCAACTGGATTATGGACTTTCTGACCAACAGACCCCAGCATGTACGATCAGGCACCATCTGCACACTCAACAGTGGTGTACCACAGGGCTGTGTGCTAAGCATATAACTCCATCATCAAGTTGGCTGACAATACTATGGGGTCTCATCAGCAAAAACGATATGACTTCCTACAGGGCGGAGATCCTTCACCTGGCCATATGGTGCAAATATAATAACTTGTTCCTTAACACATCCAAAACGAAGTAGCTCATTGTGGACTTCAGGAAAAAGTCAAAAGGCACACATGACCCCATCCACATCAATGGGATGGCTGTTGAACATGTCTCAAGCTCCAAGTTCCTGGGGATCCACATCTTGGCGGACCTGTCCTGGACAACCAACACCTCCAGCCTGGTCAATAAGGCTCATCTGCGCCTTTTGTTCCTGAGGACACTGAAGATGAACCAGAGGTCCCAGGCTATCCTGGTGAACTTCTATCGCTCCACTACAGAGAGCATCCTGAGCAACTGTGTCACGGTATGGTATGGGAGCTGCTCTGTTGCAGAGTAGAGGTTGCAGCATTCTTAATGACTCCTCTCATCCTGCCCACAGACTGTTTTCTCTTCTGCCCTTCGGCAGGCGTTTGAGGTGCCTCCGGACCAGGACCAGCAGACTGAAGAACAGCTTTTTTCCCAGAGCTGTCTCTTTATTAAACTCTGCCCCTCGCTGATCCCACTACCCCTCACATACTGCTACACTCTCTTCTCCCCCTTCACTGCACATCTGGCTAAAGTTTTGTCATTTGTGGCACTGGTCTGTTAATTGCAGTCCCTGCTGATTACACATGCATCTTTGCACTCCGGTACTTCAACTAAATATGCAATAACTTCTTTCACTGCACTGTTACTTGGATTGTTTCTGTCCATACTTTATTTGTACTACTCTATATCAATTGCTTTACTACTCTCTATAGGCTAACTTATCATTGTATATACCCATCTGTATATTTCTGTTTTACAGTAATAGCCATCTGTATATTCTGTTCACTGTACATACCCATCTGTAAACTACTTTATAATACTGATTTTTTCCTGCACTCATGCAACTACTGTATATCCTGCATTTGCTGCTATTGCACTTATGGTTAGACAAAACTAAATTTCAATGACTTGTACTTGTACATGTGTAATGACAATAAAGTTGAATCTAATCTCAAATCTGTTGCATCATGAGCTTCACGAAAAACACACAGTCTGACTGTAATGATGCTCTTTGTATTCACAGCACGTCTGGCATCACGCATCGCTAGAGGGATCCTTCATCAAAGTGGCACAATTCCCCAGTGACCATCTCTGCCAATGTCATCATGCCAATTTAAAGCCCCCAAGTCAAGATCTGGACATAATTATAGGGCTACCTTTGCCCCAAAGAAATACACAACACGTCATTCAAGTGACAGGCAGTGCATGCAATTCTTATTAAGAATGAGTGACTGGACTAAAGCATATTTTAGTAGCATTAACTCTGTGATTACTCTGAAATAACTAGAGGGGAAAACCGTAGGCATGTTGCTTAAGGCTCTGCCCTGAGGTACACCAAAACTGATCATTCTTTGCCACCTTAAGTGTGACATTTACACTGAGATGGAAAGATTTAATGGACCAGAAAGTAGACAAAAACAACCACCAGTTCATGAATTAAGTAGAACGCTAAAGATATGACACCCAAGAATAATAACATTCTCTTCATACTGTTATGAATGCATCATAAATACTTTAATATCCATATGTTTGATCAAATAAGTGCAGATGATTGCAATCTCGTGGGAGACATTTTATTCTTTATATATATTTGTCTAAATAAACCACAATTTTGTGGAGTTCCTGTGCAGGGGAAGATGGAACATAAAGATTTTGCATAAAGACATATTTCTGAGTGTATCAAATTTAGATAAAAAAAAAACTAGAAATTTGATTAAAATTTACATTTTCATTTACATTAACGTATTTGGCAGACGCTTTAGAAGCGACTCACATTGCATTATCCTATACATTTTACAGGGGTATGTGCAATAAACTGGGATCGAACTCACAACCAAGCATTGTTAACGCAATGCTCTTACCACTGAGCTACAGGAAAACTACAGGAAAGTACTTAACAACTGAATATATCAAAAATAAATATGAAACAATATTACACAGGATAAACTCTGCTTTGTGAAATACTGAAAAACATACATAATGAGTTTTCAATGGAAACACTCAAATTTGAAGTAAATGTGCAAAAGCATCATTTTATATGACGTGTGGTTCAGTAAACAGGCAGAAATATAATGAATTTTCAAAAACAGTCATCTGCTAAGGTCATAGATCGTACATAATGGAACAAATTGTCAGTAATAGCTGGATGTGGCCAGGTCATTTCATCTATGAAACAACTCACAGGACATAAACAATGCACACTGTTGTAAATGGTGGAACCTGACATCCACATAAAAGTTTACACTTCCCAAACCCAATTGATGCTCAGGTGCAGGACCAAAGAACATAAACAATTGATTGATGGATCCATTTTAGCTCAGTCAAATTTAAGCTCCAAAAGATTTGTATTACAATTGTCACAACTGATTTGGAACCAGACATTATTTCATATACATGACAACACTGTTTTTCATCAACACTGTTTTTATTGTTTTTTATATAAATTTTCCCCAAATACAAAAAAGGATAATCATAATAAATAATAAAACATAAATATAACATTAGGAAAACAAAGGATAAAATAAAAAATGTAATAATAAATTATAAACATACAGTCATTGCTCATTTCCATCAACATAACAACACTGTTAAAGTGACAGATCACCCAAAGGTTATTTTGATGAATACTGTTAACCGGAACTCATTCACTTGCAAGCTTTTGAGTCAAAACAACTTTTGTGCTCTGTGGATGGAAAAATGTACAGGTTTGAAATGACAAGAGTGTGAGTAAATTTACTCGGGGGGTGAACTTTCCCTTTAATGAGATCTGGCTGCATATGCTTTTTTCTATAGGTGAGAATAGATGCTTATATCAGGCATTGAGGAATTTTAAAAGCAGGGCTGTTCTGTGCTTTATGGCTCAATTCAAAGCTGTCAGAATCCTTTCGAATCCTATTTGTTGCTGGAACATTTTGATTTGAAGCATTTTGCATTCAGATTGTCTATTCAATTAAAACAGTGTAAAGAGAGTAATAATTCAGCAAAAGCTTTTATCTGGCAACTTAAAGCATTCAAGGTCATGCTTTTTTTATACTGTAGTTCCCTCAAAATCAAACCTGCGACTTTGGCGTTGCCAGTGGCATACTCTAATAACTTTAATTCTATACACATCTTCGGATATATTCCAACACATGTCTAAATGATGCATCTAAATCCCAACTTTACTTTGGCACACGCACAGGCGCAAGATTAATCTGATCTATATGCTAAATATTTTATCGTGTTTCATAGTCAAGTGGGCAAGTGCGCACTCCAAGGACAATTTTTGTGTATTGACGCATTCGGCACGGCATGCATTAGTAAAGCGAATGAAAAGATCTTTCACATGCATACCACATCATGAGCTTCAATGTGTATGCGCATGGAAAAGTGTGGAAGAGAGACACCATCTCTCTCTCGCTCTCTCTCTCTCTCGCTCTCTCTCTCTCTCTCTTTCTCTCCTGCAGTGAATTGTGAGTCTCTCCTGCGTTTACGACGATATGGAGGAGGAGCCTCCATATATGAGGGGGAGTGAGAGAGGTAAAGCAGAGGGATGGAGAGACAGAGAAGCGAAAAAGCAGAATGAGAGGAGATGAAGGCTGCTGAAGTGTTCAATTCTGCAAGCGCCACCACCTCATCCAGACAAACAGAGCTTCTCAACATCACAATGACTCTGAGGAGTGGATAATAATGTTATATGGTTTATCCAGTGAGCTGGTGAGTCAAAGGTTTAAATTCTTATACTACCTTGAGAATTTGGGATGTTTTCTGGCATTTACAGTCTGTACTCTGAGATTTCCCTTGACACCTCTGGATAAAAGATTCAATGAAGTGTAAATTAGACTTGTGCTTTGGATATAGGCTTTGTTTAACATATCCATGTGCAATTTGCATAGCTTATCTTCATTCATATGCATAAATCTTTATATGCCACTTATATAATGTTCACAATTAAATGCGTCTATGATTGCACTGGGTCTTATAATATTGTGTCTGTACACTTTATTTTGTATATTGCATTCAGTATACTGCATGCTTTCTTCACCACGTTTCAATAAGTCAATATTATTTTTAGACATATTCTTTGTCAGACTGAAAGTCAGTCGAGTTCTTATTCCCGCAGGGATGCAGCTGACATGCTTTTTTATGAGTTTATAAAAGTTTCACTGTATTTGTTTGAAATGGGGTTCGGGACAAATGTGGCAGTGATGCGGCTTGGGTTTGCTCCCTTTGAATATGACAGATGTATGAATCAGACACACTGACTCCGTGACTGTTACCGAAGGGATCAGTTTAGCCTCCCCTTCATATTGAAGGACACTTCATGTTATATTCACTGGCAGGCGGTAATCCAGCATCAAATTAAAGAAAATCTGGAGTGTTTACAAAGGAAATTGCTCACAAACAAAGATGCCACAAACATAAGTGCCAGTACGACACCACACAAGGCAAAGCAGAAGATGAGACCACATTTATTGAGCAAACATTTATTCAACATTTCAGTCCCGGTAATCTCTTGAAAGGCTGGGAAAACACATAATTATGTGCCATAAATCTGTAAATGCTTTTTAAGTCTCTGAAAATATTTGTAACCTAGTGTTTACATTCTGATCAGTAAAGTTTTAGCACAATTCTCCTTCCTCACAGTTAATGTGAATAAGTCCCAAACAAGCTGTTTTAAAACATGGCGAGAATCTTCACACTGTGTTGCAGTATTTATATGATGTTTATAAAATCACAAAGACAGACGATGTCAAAGCGTCTGCTGAGAAATAATTGAGATTAGTCTCACCCGATGCGCATAAAAAAACGACTTATTTGTTTTTAAAGAAATAGAAGTGTAGACATGTTATATCCCCACTCTCTTATATCTACGAAGGAAGCTGGATAATAACAGTGCTGAATGCGTCCAGGAGAGCTCGCCTCTCAGGATAAACGGCTTTCAGTTCATTTTGCCCAATTTACTGCAATAAAGGTCTTGCTGTATAATGAGTCACGCTGAGTATCTGTGCCTATACAGGAGTTCACTTACAGAGCTATAAAAATATCTGACATCAACTGCTCCTAATTCAATAAAACAATCAGTGTTTTTCCTGTAGGGATTCCAAGTCGGCTTTTGGCCTTATGAATGCCTAGAATACTCTGTCTGATGAGTATGGAGCAGATAAATCTACTCTGCGCATTCATTTTTTTATTATAAATTGGGTATTATATATTTTGAGTGTGCACTTTGTCAGTCTATTAGGCAGTCCTGCATTACATTTGTTAGTCCAATTTTCTTAAACCCAGCTGCAAGCTCTATCTGCTTCTCACATTCAATGTCTTTGCTAGAAGAATATCCAGCTGCCTTAATTCAATCTATTGCATATAGATTATTAGTCTGAGTTTGGATTGTCTTCTTTATACTTTATTAGATTCAGAAGTGCTTGTATACACAAGGACTTTTCTTTGGTTATGAAGATTCCAGTACACGCATCCAAGACAAAAGATGATGAAAATAACAGTGTAGAAGAAAAAAATATATAGTATATATATATATATGAAAAATCGTTAAAAAATCAAATCAAGTGGTTTGAAAGAAGCATCGATCCCTGTTCAGTAATGCAACGTATCATTCCCTGAACCTGCTTGTTCACGAAAAAGATAAAAAGTGAGATCTTTTTTAATCCTCCCACAGCTGGATCAATATTTGAGGTGAAGAAATCGATGTCGACTGTCTCTGAGCAACGCCTATTGGAAAGTACTCTTGGATTAAACGCTGGTAGGCAATTCCAATCCTTCCGCTTTCAAGGTTTAGATAACAAAACCGCAATGTAATACTTTTATTAATTTATACGTCAGGTATCTATTCTTATTCCCAATCCAAACAACTTTGAACTAAGATCTCTCATGAGGAGTATGAAATTCACTTGCCTGTTTTCATTTTGATTAGCTCTCAACCAGAAGGAGACTTGCTCTTCATACCCTGATGAAACTGCCTCTGGAGAGGTTATCATGGCATTCTGAAATTGATTTTAGTCATGAATCCATTCCATCCTCCTCATACTCATCATCACGATCCTTAGAAATCGTGATCTACTTTGTCATGTTCATCAAAACTGTAGGTCTGTCCATATGTGTTTCATCTGTTTCATCGCTTTGTGATAAAAAATCTTCATTATAAAAACCTCAGACTGCAAACAGGAAAATTTGCAGAGATTTGCCACAAGGATTTGGAAATCATTCACGCCCTTTTATGAGAGGGAAATCCATCATGTAAATTGATGCACAAACTATATCCGTGTCTTATATATCGTGACCTTTTGCAGGGCTCTGAAGCTAAACACCTTAAAATGTCAGATCACGAGGACCTAAATAAAGCCATTGGACACTGGAACGCCTCGGAGAGCTACCAGCTCAACCCAGCCAGCGTCATTGTGTCGGTGGTCTTCTCGCTCATCTTCCTTCTGGGAACAATTGGGAACAGCCTGGTTCTCGCTGTGCTTCTCAGAAGCGGGCAAGTCGGATATAATACCACCAATCTCTTTATCCTCAACCTCAGCGTAGCCGATTTCTTCTTCATTATTTTCTGCGTGCCTTTCCAAGCCACCATCTATTCTCTAGAGGGCTGGGTGTTTGGTTCCTTCATGTGCAAAGTGGTTCACTTCTTCATCAACCTTACCATGTACGCTAGCAGTTTCACCCTTGCTGCCGTCTCTGTGGACAGGTACGTTGGATGCATGTTATATTAAGTTCTGTGTAGGTATAATAATGTCCTTGACACACCATGTCCAATGTAGGCTCGTGGGGTTGAAGGTGAACGTGTCTGAGAGAACCTAACAGAAATTTAATTGGTCAGGGCTGTAGTTTAATGAAGTAGATTGTCTGAACATAAGAAGGTCTTGCAAATTGCTTCAGCAAAGGTTTAAATTGAACTGGATAAATGTCAAAGATGTTATTTCCACCCATTCACTATGTTTATGATACAAGTCCAGATCTGAAGAGAGATCATTCCTTTTTACTAAAATGAATCTATTCGCGTACCATTATTTCAACAAATATCATTTTATTGGACAATGCTTGGTTGGATTGTGTTTTTTAGATGACCTATGCTAACTTTAAAATAAACTAAAGGCTTGTTTATACTTGTGTCTGGCTCCGCATAGAATTTCGTTATATAGTCATAGTCAATATAGTCATGAGATTTAGAATCTATTAATTTATGTTCATGCACATGAATTTCCCTTTTTTCAGTGTCAGTCAGGATTACCTTCTTTTAGCACGACTTTCACTATCCATACCTTTTGTATACATACATATATATTATATACAGTATACTATATATCTATATTTGTAACCTGATACCAGGGGAATTCGTACATATTTAAGAAGGTGGCTAAGCCACCCCTTACCCCACCCTAACATCACAAGCGTAAACTCAAACTGTGCTTAAACGTATGAATGAGATCTTACCAATTCATAAGAATGAGACGTGAAAGACGTATACGTTCCAGTCAGATTATGTTGATATATATCAACACTTAAAAACTTAAAACACAGAGTCCGAAATTTACGTCTGAAATTTTAGCACGTAAAAAAAACACAACCTTACGCTGTCAATCACATTTACACACTGCCTCCCAAACTTTCGTCAGTCATAAAAATATGGGACCGGGCTCGATTTTCTGCATTTTTCACATCCGTAGCAAGCATTTTGAGAGGGGTTTTGACAATTCAGAGCCATTGTACAAGCGAATGCCAAAATTTCAGGATGGTGTCTGAGTCCACTTCGTCTCACAGCACAAATCACAGTAGGCTTTGAGTGCGGATGACAAAGACACAGCATATAAAGAGAGATTGTGGCAGATGAGTAGATGATTGCAGAACAGCTTAATAACAACAGGATAGTGGGCTGCTGATTTTCTAGCCAGAAAAAATACGCTAATGAGTTCAGGAAGTAATTACTGAAATAGTGGAGTTCAACTGGAGAATGATCATCAGAATAGAGAGGTGGGTGTGAAAGCAGGAGACTCCAGACGGAAACGTGAGTGTTGACAGGTATGCAAGAAGACGCGGGCAGAGAGTGAGTACATCCTTTGAAAACGCATATGAATATTTTGGACTGAGTGTGGAAAGACCTTTAGAGTTTTTCGAGTCCAAGCCAACACAAAGTAATGAAAATTTACCATAGTTTTACTATGGTAATTGAAATTAAACACAAATTTAAAATTGCCATATTTGTATTACATGTTTATTGCTAAGCTATGGTAACACAAATGTCATTCTGCCCAAAAAGCACCTTTCCTAGGGTATACTTGTGACTTTAGAGCAAAATATATACATAATACTGAATTGAACAACAATCTCTATTATGTTGGTAGTTAGTTGTTTGTTTGTTTTAATCCATCCAACAGTATGTAAAAAATACCTGATACCTGGTAGTACCGACCTTTACATACTTGATTAAGACACTTTATAAGTGTTTTCCCCTAAAAGATTATTGTCCAATCTCATACTCACTCATTTTCGGATGCTTTGTTGTGCACTGAAAATACACCATTCGCCTGCCATATGTAATGATGAAGCCTTGTGTATGTTTACATTATTGATGCTGCACTCACCCACACACTCGTGCGGCCACGTCGAGAATAAACCAGTCTTAAAGTGCCCACCACCTGTGACTAGCAGGGTTTGTACACAGATCTTATACAAGGGTGGGCATGTGCAGCAGAGAAGTGCACAGTCAGCCAAGCATTTTCAATAGCACTAATATACCACTCATGTGCTCCAGTTTAACACGATAAGTTTCGTTCAGCCACAACAACATGGCGACTGCCCTTGATCCATCCAAACTAGAATGTCCACCGGCTTTAACCTGTTTACTGGGAATAAAATACAACACACATTTATCATGTGAACAACAACAAAGCTGCTGCCGTGATCTTGCGGAGTTTGCCAGATTACACACTACTTGATTTATCATGAACAATTCACATATCCATTGCATATGATTTATAAGACTATATATATTCAAGTTAAAGCATCATATTTGACAGCTCTATGTTCATATTTTCTTTTGCAGATATCTAGCCATACGTTACCCCCTGCGCTCCAGAGAACTGAGGACGCCCTGTAACGCTGTTGTCGCAATGGTAGTCATCTGGGGCCTGTCTCTTGTTTTTGCCGGTCCCTATTTGAGTTACTACGACCTGATCGAGTTTGAAAACAGCAACGTGTGCGTACCGGGCTGGGAGGAATATAATCGTAAAGTGCTGGATACCTGTACCTTCGTTTTCGGCTACGTCATTCCTGTGCTCATCGTAAGCCTGTCGTACACACGAACCATCAAGTACCTCTGGACGGCGGTCGACCCTTTGGACGGCATGTCGGAGTCCAAGCGTGCCAAACGTAAGGTCACCAAGATGATCATCATAGTCACTGTGCTTTTTTGCATCTGCTGGCTACCGTACCACGTGGTCATTTTGTGCTACCTTTACGGAGACTTCCCGTTCAACCAGACCACATACGCTTTCAGACTGCTGTCCCACTGCATGGCCTACGCCAACTCCTGCCTCAACCCCATCGTTTACGCGCTGGTGTCCAAACACTTTCGCAAGGGCTTCAAGAAGGTGTTCAGCTGCATCCTCAGCAAAAAGGGCCGGAACAAGGTGCACGTGGTCCACGTGGCGAACACCGTTCCCGGCTTTGAGGCCGGCTCCACTGAAGTGTCCCAAATGAACGAAGAGAACGCCAGACAGAATGAGAACGAAATGGTCAACCGGCCAATCACCGAGCCGCAGAATGCGACCATGACCATAACGTTGCCCTTTCAGAATCAGCCATGATGGAGCGGAGAACGGCTAATAATGCCTTACAGAAAGCCTTATTAAAGACCTCAAACAGAGCCGAGGATTTTAGCTGCGTCGATCCACATCACCATGGCTTTTTGTTGACTGAATAAGTGCGGCAAAGACTCAAATCACTGAACAAACTGAAAATGTGTTTTCAATTGGCTCGGAACGAACGCACTTTTCCGCTTTGCTTTGTTATTTTGGCTGTAATGCTGGAATATGTTTATTCACAAGCTCTTGTTATTGAGCAGCATTTTGTGTTTGTTTGTTTAAGTGTTCTCCTCAGAGCATGTTTCAATTTAATGCTGTGATGACTATTCTCCTGTGAAAAACTGTAAGCGATTATTGTACGTAACATGCTTTAATATCTGAAGAGCGTAGTATCTTTACATGTGTGAAGCTGTGATTTATTTATTAGGCTTTGAAGAGAAATCTTGATTGTGCTCCTTAGCCTCTCCTAACAAGCTCTTTACAAAATGTGCTTATGTTAAGTATGTTCTTGCTCTCACCTCTGCTTTTAATGGCTTCAAATCCAACTCAAATATTTCTAGTGACTAGTTGCATTTTTATTTCTTATTGTCTCAATTAAAGTTATGTACATTTAATAATAGTCACAAGTGATAATTGACAACTGTGCCATACAAAAAATCACTAGAACATTTTGAGTTCAGTTCAGAATTGTTTACAGTGTTTGTGTTTTTCTGCTGTTGTAAAATGTCTTGAAACTTGATTATTGAGTTTACACCCAGCTGAAAAAACAACAGAACATTTAATAGATTTAGGGCCAGATTTTCGAAACGGCAAAATTGCGCGAGGGCACGATTTAAAAATGTGCAAACGGGAGTGAAAAGTTCTGCTGTTGATTTAGTAGCAGGCGTACATTAAAAACACAGGCGCAATATCTCATTCCCATAATCTACCAAGAGCAGCCGATTTACTATCGGGTTTAAGACATACTCTTTTAGACATTAAATAAAGCCGCAAATACTGTACCAGTACAACGATGAGTGCAAACCTTAGAGCGCAAAACTTAGTAAACCACGTTGTGTGATTTATTTAAATACTCTCCTCCAATAAAGTTTGCATCTGAAGAAACTCCTACAGATGCAATACAAATGCAGTCGCATAAACTGTGTCCATGCCTTTACAGCGCAAAATTGTGTCTTAAGTACAAACAGACATTGTTTTTTTTTACGCCAAAAGAGGTGTTTGTGCTGCAAACTGTTCATAAATCTGGCCTTTAATGAATATAATTGGAATATTATAGGTTTTAATGGAAATCATAATGGCGTCTGTATGTGATGGATTCTATTGGTGGGGTGTTATCTGGAAAATCAATCCTATTGGAATAATGCCCAAAACACATTTTGTAATGAATTTTGTAATGGTTTTAATAGAAAAAGTTGGTTCGAAATGGTATTTTAATGGAAACCATTAGACTTTTTGTACTGGTTTCTATTGGGTTTCTAATGTTTTTTTTTCAGCCGGGCATAATAGCTGCACTTCAAATTCTACACGCTGCTCAGATCTTCTAATGTTTACTACAGGCAAATAAACATGGCTAAACCGTATATTTATCTCAGAGTACAGTCAACTATTATTTACTGTCCAGTACTTGTGCTGCCTTACCTTTATGTCCTCCCTCAGTATGTATATGCACTGTAGCTAAACAGCAAATGGTATGTTGGCAGTTTTGAATTTGATGTTGACAGTAAATTCCAATAAAACGTGCATTGATAATCCTTTTGCACCAGCATGGTATTTTAAAATATACAAATGAACTGGGAAATGAAATGACCCCTTATGGCTTCAACAGTCAGCTGAGAAATCTTGTAGCCTGGGACAAGCATTTGAGAGATTTTTGTTAGATGAAAGAGGATTTTTAAGTAGGGTAGTGAAGCTGCAGCATTACATGAGAATTAAAGTCTAATGTCCTGCACTTACTCTCCTTGAAAAACAACTTTAAAGCAAATGAGGGTTGAAAGTGCTTACGCATGCAGCGTGAAAACCAAAGCATCAAGATACTCAGACACACAATCCAAACAACACGAAAACAATCATTTTAATACAGCTTCACTGAACGCAGGCTTTTAAACATCATCATTTATGTTTTACTTGTGAAGCTAAGAAGTTAAGCGTGGTAATTTGTCCAAATCAGCCAAAGCCCTCAAACATGCCTTCGGCCCAGATGTAGTTTGTTTATTAAAGGAACATTTCGCCCTTGTAAAACATACAAGTTTTAAAATCACTGCAAATCTTTACTTCAACAAAACCTGCCGTATTTTATTATTCTGGAATCGAACAGCTGCACAGCAAGACTTATAAAGGTTTCTTGTGCTCCAATGAAACATAACAGTGTATGAGTTTGAAGCAGCATCAAATGATGACATTCTTTGTATTGATTTTCCAAAAACCTAATACCAAAACCTTCTTGACAAAACTGGAACAAACGAGCCACGAAAAAGCTTCACTATTACAACAGACACTCAGACGTAATGCGGGATGAAAAATGAAGTGTCAATTGCTTTGTTATGCACATTAGTCGTTCATGACGAATCTGAAAGCTTTCGTGCAAAATTATACGTGCAGTGCTATTTTTATACAGTTAAAGCGGTTAATTCATCTCGACTTTCTGGAGCTCGCACTGTAATTTACTGCTCATTTAACATTTCTGTCAAGCTTAAGGTACACTCAAAGTAATCAGACTATATGACAGTTAAAGTCGAATATATTTCTTTGATGTTGCAGAGATTAAACGGATTAATTGGTTTTAGCAATATGCATAAATTATTTGGACATCCGGAGATCTGCTGACTTTTAATGTAATCTGACATAAACCTGACATACGTAATGTCACGTCATAATTGATTCTGGACCTATACCAAGAATACTATTTTTTCAGAAATGTTCTATAAAATCCAAACCAATCTTTTCTTCGACCTGCTGGCAGTTACATTTCATTAAGAAGTCATCGTTAGCTTTTCTCTTACATTGCTCAATTTAAACTAACAGGAAATTGTATATGAAATTCTAGGAACAGGAACGCTTGTGTGAGAGCAATTACTTTGACCCTTTCTTGACTTTATCAAAAAAATGAAATTACCGTGAATTTCGGTGACAATGTTCCTTGCATAACCCTGAGATCAACAAAAAACAGCCTGAATGTAAACACAGTATATAATTCGATAGATCTAACTATGGATCTGGCTTGCAGACCTTATAGAGCTTGTTAATCTAAGTCATGCTGCCTTGAATGTTGCGCCATCTTGGGAGGATGGCAGCTAGTGTGTTCAATGCAGTGTTTTGTTTTTCTAGTTTAATTAGGTTATATAACTATGGTATACTTGCTGTGTTAAAAACTGCATTAGTATTACACAGAGTCATTCAGGAAAAGCCCATGGTTCTTTCACTTTCAAACAAAAGCAACTGTGCATATCAAAACAATAATAGTAGTGGAGTATTTTCCTCCCAAGATGGCGGCGCAACATGCAACATAGGGCGTGACGTCAGCTTCACGTTCTCTATAGATCTTAAATTTGAGTCCAGTTTCACTAGATCTCTCCCCGTCAGGAATTTAGTAAATCTGAAAATATTAACTCCGTTTTTAGTTAATACTTCAAATCAACCACTAGGTAGATACAGAGATGAAGGAAAGAACAGCAGGCAGGAGACAAAGCGATGTTTAATAAAATGAAAAATTGGCTATTGAAAAATCTCAGTTGTGCTTTAATGCTCAGTCTAGGTGTGTCCAACTTTGTCTGACTAGAAACAGATTCAATGGGTATTAATAACCATGCAAGATAGTGGAAAACTACTTTATCAAAACATTGCCTTGTGAAGTTATTATGAACCTTGAGATGGAGACCATTGGAGACTCATATCAGCATAAAAGACAATACAGCACCAAACAGATCAAACAATAAAATAAGGACTAAATGTAACGAATAGTAAGGGTAAAAGTGAATAATAAATTGATAAAATAAATGAATTAATATATATGAAATGAAATGATAAATGAAACGTAACAAATGCAAAAAACTTAGTAAGGGTTAGTTAATGTTTAATGGAAATAATGTAATAAATGAAATAAGAAACAAATCTATGTTTCTACTCAGATCGATCAAATAACAGTTCTCATTTGACAGGACATGAAATATACTGTGTAACGTACATAATTTGAAGCTTTGAATGGTGGATGTACAGTCTGTTTAATAAGGTTATATAATACAGTCAGAATATAATACTGTATTTTTTTAAATATACTTAAATCGTCACAGTTTGGTCAATTGGAAAGTCTTTCTGAACAATGAATACCAAAGTACACAACCGTACAGCATGATAACCGGACTGTACTTCTGGCCCCCCTTCCCATCCAAATAAAATATGCATTCTACCCTGACTATGGTACATTGGTTTCCACCTTTTTTTGATCCGGAATATTTAAGTACTCACGTTTTCAAGTCAAGAGAGGCTTAATTAGACAGCCAAGCATAAGATGGGATCTTCTTTCAAGTGTTATCACAGTATTTGTTGTAGAGATATCTGAAGAAATATGGCCAGGTGTCAGAGAATTAAAAAGCAAGAGTTAATTCACAGCACAATTAAGAGAGCGAGTGATGGAGTGATGACAACAACAACAACAAATTATAAATACATAGCCTACCTGGGTTGTCGGTGTATGTGTGTGGGTGCATTTGTGTTGTGTGGTTTTCCTTGAATCCAAGACACTAAATTACCTTGCGCAGTTTCTGCCACTGTGAAATCAATAACAACAGCTAAAACGAGTCAAAGCTTTTTGGTTATGTGCTGTCAGCCACACCCAATAAAACATGTGATTTAGGTGAGATTTCAGACCATTAAGGTGTTGTGACATCAAATCCATTTTATGACTGTAAACAGCTCTTTTGCATATCTTGGTGCATACTATAATGATTTTTGCTGAAATGGAAAGTACACAGTGTAAAAATGCTTTTAGTATTTACAAAACAGCTATCTCATTAGAAAATCTTTAATAGAAATGAAAAATCCTGTCTCCCGCTACACAGATTCAAGCATACATAATAAAAGCTCTTTCAATATTTAATCATTCTAATATTGTTCCTGTAATTTGGTCCTCTTGATACATGATGAAAACTGCTTCAGAAATCCTCCTCTGTTCATTCTGTTTGTGTATTGTAGCTAACAGGAGAGCTGTGGGAGGCTGATAACAGGTTACTGGTCTTTCAGTCTTTTAATGTGACAGTGACGGACTTACTTATCAAGAACATACTCTCATTTAAAGTTATCAAAGTCCACCACAGTGTTATTTAGAGTAGATTTTCTGCACATAAAGCACTAAGAGCGTATAGAGTGGGTCTAGACATTTCAATTGAAAGTCTTGCGAGTCGCTCGCTGGTTCTGCACATCATCAGTCATACTACAGTGGCATAATGTTGGATTCATAAAACACAGTCCAAAATTATTCTTTTGATCTTGTTCCAGACCAGAGTGAGTAAATGGCTGCTTTGACAAAGCACCGTGGGTTTTAACATCATCTGTTGCTCTATCAGCAGCTGCAAGGCTTATCCATGCTATCCATTTTCACTCTCTGCTGAACTGCAGCCTGTGAGAGCATATGGCATAGCTTTGTCACAGTTTCAAGGCAGTGGGATGTGACTTAACAATCAGATCAGATGGTTCAGGATTGTGGGTGTGATAGACGATAAAAAGTCTATTGAAATCTAATGCACGTTAAGCACCGCCTTTTCAATTTCAGCCGTACAGAGGACATGATGTTCAAGAACGATGTTTATTGTATATCTTATGTACTGAACTTATTGAATGAAACAGACGATTTGTGATGGATCAATGGAGTAAATATTAAATATGATCACAAAAAAAATAATGAATAAATGAACCACATGAAAATATTTGCTGTCTTGATGTCTTTATCCAACACAACCTCACTGGAATTTGCAACTTGGCAAGTTCTTACAATCTAATTCATGCGTTTTAGTACAAATTGCTTACGTACCAGTGATGTTAGGTTTAGGGATAGGGAAGGGGGGGGGCTTTAGTATTGCTTTTTTCCAATAATCATTCATTTTTTTATAATTCACATCATACAAATTAAAATAGGAATAAAATAGGAATTCCCTTTATCTTGGCAGTAACTTAAAATCCTATAACCATTTTACGAGGTGGCTAATTCGTACAATCTTTTTTTTACGTTTTAGTATGCATTGCTTTCGCACCAGGGATAGGTTTAGGGGTGGGGATAGGGGAGGGGCTACAGTATAGTTTTTTTCATAAACATAACTATTTTACAAGGTGGCTAATTCTTTTTCAGTTGTACGATGAGAATTGCACACCTACTCTACACCCCTCTAACACAACCCTTTGAAAGCAAATCATACTAAAACATACAAATAATAGTAAAATAATTACTTTGAGATTGTGTTGGTGAGAGTATGGCGCCAGCAGCATCAAGATCATGGATGTGATTCTCAAGGAGTGCACAACTGTATTATAATTCACTTTGAATTAAAACATTTGCCAAAAACATCAATATGATGACTTTAAAAAACATAATGTGCTAAAATCCCATGTATTTCTTCAATTAAGTCAGCTGCCGCAATTCTCAGCCATTAAAGCAATGCTTTTTCAAGACAGTCCAAAACATCTTACTAGCAAAAAAGTTAAAAGAAATGCTACAATGATTGAATTTCCTGAAGCTTCACCTTAATTGAGTAAGTGGACAACATACAGACACGTAATCTCAAAAAGGCTTTCACATTTCAGTGGCAACAAAGACTTTGCTGTGAAAGCTGTAACTGCCTTTTCTCATCAAAGCTCAAACACAAGGATGTCTCTAATGTTTGCCAAAGCAACATGGCCACTTTTGAAACAGGCTCGAATGATCAAAGCTGCATCCTTGCATAAAGGCAATTAGCCAATGGCAGCTGAGAACAGCACGCTCTCAAAGGGCCGTGCCATGCAAAACATGACTCAGTTCTGAAAGGCATCCGGACGGCCATTCCTTCATTTTTATTCATGACTGATTTCAACATAAAATCTAATCTATCTTTGTTTATTTGAACAGGTTTATGTCTGAAAACAGCTGAAGAAGAGGCTTTGCATTATTCATAATGTATGATTGCAATAATATCGTCGGTTCGCAAGCTTGATCTTGCAACATTCCCGTTAGATCCTCCTTTTATTTCTGCCAACCCATCCACATCATCCTTTTTTAAATGGTTTGTACGTCTTGAACACTTGCACATGCTAGCACCTCTTGAACAAAACTGAGCAGCTCTTTAGGGAGAGAGCAAACCAGATGGCAACGCTCCCTTTGGTGGCTCTTACACTCATTTACCTCAAATAACCGCTTCACTTGATTTCACTTCAGTGATGTAATCAAAACCCACTACTACACGGCTGATCTTTATGCATTGATCATAAGCAATCACTTTTGGAGGAGAAATATAAGATAAATGTGGGCTTTTTCTTACCAGTCCTTCTGACCAAATGATGAGTGAATGCCACTTGTATCTTCAAATGTATCAGATAAAATCCAAGTTTTCGTTCTACATCACTGGCAGCATATCTTTTGTCCACCCTTGTGTCTTTGCCATATGAAAATTAAGGATATAGGATTAAAGTTTAAGATCTAAACTGGTCTTTACCATGCCACTGAAGTGAACAGATATTTAAAAAAATTTAAAGCAACTTTAAAATACAGAAATAGTCCAAATGTGCTCCATACACCTGCTGCGGGTTCAGGTGAAGAACATATTCAGTTTTGCATCTGAAATTACATTCTTACAAAGATTCTTACAAAAATTACAAAGTAATGTCTGACTTTTCAAGGACGCCAAGCATTTACTCCTGGTTCTCTCACCAAAGAGACAAGCATATCTTTTCAAAGGTGCGTGGCACAATCATTATGAAAAGATGAGCTCAAACTCTGCAGCAATTCTGTGTGGGAGTGAAGCCCACTTCCCATAGTTGCTTCTCCTTGAACATATTAGACGGAAGGCAATAAGATTTCAGTAGAGAGGAATCTCATGGGAAATATAGTTCTCTAATTATTGGTGGAAATAATGGAGACTGCGTTTTGCTCTTGTTTTGGATGTCTGCCATTAGACACATCTGCGAATTTTAGACAGTAGGAAACATTCGAGTAAAATGACTCCATTAAAAAATTGAGTATATTATACACACAAAACTGTGTATATTACGTAAATAACAGCACGATTTCAAAAACAAACATCACATGTACATTTTATATGAGGTATCCCTGTTGAAAAAAACTGTTTGCTAGATAGGTGGGTTTTGAACCATAGTAGCCGGTTTGTGCTGGTTTAAACTGGTCCTAAACTGGGCATGTGCTGGTTTTAGGTGGTCTTGTGCTGGTTTAAGCTGACCATAAATCTGGTTTAAACTGGTCATTAAAAATGTTAAGCTGGTCCTGAGCTGATTTAAGACCATCTTAAACCAGCACATGACCAGCTCAAACCAGCACAAAACAGCTACCATGCTTCAAAAATTATACCTAACCAGCATATGCTGTTTTTTCTCAACAGTAATGTAAGGAACATTTCTATAGCTGTGTGCTTCGAGAAAAGTTCACCCGATTTCACATAGTTGTTTGTAAGACCAATTCACCCCATCCCATCCACTTTTTTCCCTGTTTACCTTTGCGACAGCGGGTGGAGATAAATGGTGTCCTCCAGCCTGACTAGATGGTTTCATTAAGAGAGCACAGCCTGGTGTGGCAGCAACAGAATGAGCAGTTTAATGCTAAAGGCGCTGGATTGATTACTTCACAATGCATATAGAGCTGCTGAGAAAATATTGGAGAACTGACAAATAATTAATCCACACCAATAATGCTGCACCAGGGATATAACCATTCTCCTCATCTGCTAATGAATCTTATAGATTGAATGTTTACCATTTGATTTTTTAACGCTGTCTAATTTGTCCGGTCTGTGAATGTGTCGATGTTTTGATTTATTATCTTTGCTGCTTGCAACATGCAACATTACTCCAACCCATTCGACACACGTATGTCGTTTGTCCCTACCTCAAGGCTGTTTCTTTAATACATTAAATCAAGGTTATGCATAAAAATTCTTCACTTTAATATGTAACTGAAAACTTGTATTTAAGAGCAAATGTGTTTTTGTCATGTTTGTGAACAAATATGCAAATAGCACTAAAGATGCTTTACAGGCCTTCTGTTGGTTATGTGTATGTTGTTGGTGTCATTCCAACGGTTGGAGATTATTGCACATGTACCAGACAACTTTATTAATTTGCTTCATCTAAACATTTTGAGACCATATAGGTGCCTAGAGAATCACAAGCAGACATCAAGGTTTAAATTTTGTAAGCATTGGGAGCATTGATCTCTTTATTTTATCATAGGGAGCCATACTCTCCTTCGATGCACTGAGATCTGATTATTTAGGGACTTTTTCAATTTAACAACCATTTAAACACAAAGATCAATACAAATGCATGAATGTATTAAAGAAGAGCCCCAAACCATCTACTCACAGAGAAAGCCATTTTCACATTCTTCCCTTTGCATATAGCCCTGACATTAAGATCTTCAACAGATTTATTTTATGGCTTAAGTCTTTCTTTACGGGTTTTGTTAAACGTGCAGCTAGATCACTCTACACAAGCAGTATCGATGACATATGAAGTAATGCTGAAAGCTAAGGGTCTTCAAATGTCACCTCGGATAATGATTGGTTCATTTATTCGAATGATGAATAATCCAACAGATCACCACCCCCATTGACAACATCCTCCCCAGGCCCCCGCTCATAAATAGCATTTTTCATTTCATTTTATTTATTTATTACACTACCAGTAAATGTTGCAGTGCCAGCAGAAACCCTTGTTGACTGTAATATCACTGTTCTGACAACGAGTTTACTCGTTTTCCACATATGCAATATATGAAAACAGACTTTTCGATTCGAAATTTCAACAACAATAAACATCAGTTGCATGTGGTGTTATACAATACTATAAGAGAAATGTAGGGATATTTGCAAATGATTCCTTTAAAAGCTTTTTAAAAATCTATTATCCTTATATTATTTTATATTTATATATTATTTAAAGGATAGTTCACCCTGATATGAAAATGTCTAAATCATCTAAACACAACAGAAGATATTTGGAAGAATGTCAGTAACCAAACAAATCTCATCCCCTATTGACTACCATCGTATTTATTTTTCCTACAATGTCAGTAAATGGGGGATGAAATCTGTTTGGTTATTGACATTGTAACTAAAGCTCAGATACTCCTCAAACTTCCACAATGCACCTTTAATATTTTTTGTTTTTGCATCTCAATGTCTTACTTTTTAATATTTAACTTTGTATTCCGTTTAGTTTCTGTTCACAAAACAGTTTAGATACACCAACCGTAATGTAATTCTGGTAGCTGCTATATCAAGCGTTTAACCATTAAATGAAACCCATTTATCTCTCACCGCTTTCATTTTTAAATTAAAGGCTGCAGAATAGATTTACTACATTAAGCATACACTCTGCACACAGATCCCTATTTATTGGTTTAATTATTTAAAAAAAATCTTATTCATGTCATCAAACTACATCCATAATTACACCCATGTGGCACCAGTCAAGGCAAACATATAAAGTATCAGTACATAAATAGTACAGTACATACTATTATTCTTAATCTTAATAAATAATACATTCATAGTACATCATATTCTCTTCATCTTAACTAAGAATAAGACGCTATGATTGAAGTTGATATATACAAGCAATTATAGTGTATTGTGTGGGAAGGCAACTATAAACATAGAATAAAATGAAACGTTTATTTTTAACAAGGTCACTGTGAGACCTTCACACCTTGTGTGGAACATTTCGACATAGTTATAAGGCAGGTTTCGTTAGGGGAATGTTAATTAAATAATAGGGCAGGGAAGTATGCATTGTTTCTCAGTGACACGTGGAAAGATGTTTACCAGCCTTAATAGCATTACAGTAAATGAATGTGTATTGTTGAATACAAAAGCTTGACTAAGAGCCTCAGGGAAAATGTGCAATGTGAATATTGGGAGGCCTCTGAAAATCAGCCTTGCATTGAGGAGAAAATGTTCAATATTTGTATTATTGCATGAGGGGCCCTGCGATGGGTTGGCACTCCATCCAGGGTGTATCCTGCCTTGATGCCCGATGACTCCTGAGATAGGCGCAGGCTCCCCGTGACCCGAGGTAGTTCGGATAAGCGGTAGAAAATGGATGGATGGATGGATTGCATGAGGGGTTGCACCATCACGAAAGACATCGATGACAGATGACTTCCAGGGCTGATGTTCAATGTTAGCTGTTTATAAGCAGTCAGAGCCGATTCCAATTTGCCTCTACACAATACTCCATTATATTGCAGATAATAAAGAGAAAACTTAAAACTCAGCTGAGACAAGTATCTTAAAGATACCTCAAGAAGCACTATCTGACCTTTTACTGTGGAATAAATGAGAGAAACAAGAGTTTGATGGTGCCCTGCAGTAAATATCAGGGTCAAGGTGGTCCTTACAACTGGTGTTTCTGTTAAAACAGAATTTTGTTGAAGGCACAATGATGGTAGAAATTGAAAGGTGGAGAGAACTTCAGCTGACATTCATTTCACACGGTCTCAACATGAGTCATGAGAAATGAGCAAGGCAGTTTTGCTCCATCCATTCGATTGCCTTTCTGCAGCGAGAGTGCCAAAGATGATGAGGTTCACATGAACCCAATGGCACTTCAGTACTACTGCTGTTAAGGTCATCTCTTTGTATGATCAATTTAGCCGCATACTTTATTTGCATGGCATATTCTGGAGAAACCAGGTAAGCCACCTTTCTACCGCGCTTAGCCATGGGAACATTCCTAATTTGATTGCATGCATTGCGGATCATCAGGTCAGAATGGAGAGGCTGCCATGTCCCTATCTCTTTCTGCTCACTTCAGGATGGTAAACTCAAAATGTCACACACACCCCCACGCACCAAACCCCATTTTTATTTAGTGAAATGTCCTCTTTTTTTATATATTTGTGATGACTTTAAATAACGATCATCTGATGTCATGCCTTTACATGTCCTACCCAATTAGTAACATAAATCAACTGTGTTTTCAGCATATGGTGATTTCACACGTCATACAAGTTGCACATACAGAGAGTCCATAGATTTTTTTCTAATTCAACAAATTATTTTATTAGCCTAATATAACGTGACATGTGACATCATTGCATACGTTTTTCTCTTTCTGCAGCTGTATATGGTTACAGGCGTCAGTTGTTATATAAATGTAAGGACAAGTGCAGGACTAAAAGCTTTTTTTACATTGGTAAATGTCTAATATACAGTGCAAGTCTGGAATTTGTGCATTTGAAAAATGCTTTTATCCAAAGTGACGTACAGTGCTTTCAACGTATACATGATTATGTACAGTAATTCTGCCAGAAGACTGTAACTGTTTAAAAAACCTTAGAATAGCATCTCTGACTTGCTGCCGGAAAGTTAAGGGTTGGATGAAGGCAAGGAGTGGACACAGTTAGAGACTACAGTCCTTCCAAAGGCAGAATCACAAACAGTTTTAACAAAAATGGCACAATAGTTCAAAGCACATATGTTGTGGGCACATGGAAACATGCACAATAGAAACCTTGGCTCCTATTCAATCGGAAAAAGGGTTTCCAGTGAAGCCATTTTACACAGTCCACTGGATAATGATAAAGCTGGACAAGTGGAGTCTCAAGACGAATGGAGAATCCACAGTGAGATTCTATCTAGCTGCTGGCACCTTTGGTTAACACAGTATACCCTTTTTGTGAACACACAACCACGTTATGTTACAAGTCACGTACAATTACAATACCTAACACAAGTTTGAAGATTGCAGCCACAAATAACACATTTATTACACAATTATTCATTTGGCAGACGCTTTTATCCAAAGCGATTTACATGTAGGAGAGCATGAAACATTTTGTCAAACACGCTAAACAGTACCTTTAGTTAACAAGGCCATACTATAGGAGGATCTTTTTAGACATAAGACATAGACAGTTATTGGTTGGTTAAATAAATGCGGAACTGTTTTTTTTTTTACTTTTTTTAAAAGTTGTGAAGGATGATGCAGTTCCGGTTGAGGCTTGCAGTTGATTCCACCAAAGGGGAAGCGAATGAGTAAAGGTTTTTGCAAGCGATTTGGTGCCTCGCTGTGATGGAACAACCAGGCATCGCTCATTTTCAGATCGAAGATGACGGGAGGGGAAGTAGACCTGGAGCACTGAGTTAAGGTAGATGGGCGAATTTGCCGTTATCGTTCTGATGGCCAGTGTCAGAGAATTAAACTTGATGTGGGCAGCAACTGGCAGCCAGTGAAGTGAAATCAGAAGGGGTGTTACATGGGTTCTTTTGGGCTGATTGAGAATTAGACGTGCAGCTGCTTTCTGGATCATTTGCAAGGGCTTCACTGCATTGGTTGGAAGGCCGGCCAGTAGAGAATTGTAGTAGTCCAGTCTTGATATGACCAGAGCTTGGCCTAGCAACTGAGAGACATGCTCCGACAGGAACGGCCTGATTTTCCTGATGTTGTAGAGCACACACTAGCAATTTCGAGTGGATGCTGCAATGTTTGAGGTGAATTTCAGCTGGTCGTCGAACATCACCCCCAAGTTCCTCGCAGACTTGGTAGGTATTATAGTTGAGGATCCAAGCTGAATGGTAAGGTTTAATTGATGGGTGGGCCGGAATAACCAGGAGTTCTGCCTTGGAGAGGTTAAGGAATATTACATTACTTCCACTGCTTCCTTTTTTTACTAAATATTTGTGATATTTGTAAAATTTGTTCATTTATTTGTTCACACACACACACACATATATATACAGTGGGTACGGAAAGTATTCAGCCCCCTTAAATTGTTCACTCTTTGTTATATTGCAGCCATTTGCTAAAATCATTTAAGTTCATTTTTTTTCACATTAATGAACACACAGCACCCCATAATGACAGAAAAACACAGAATTGTTGACATTTTTTCAGATTTATTATAAAAGAAAAACTGAAATATCACATGATCCTAAGTATTCAGACCCTTTGCTGTGACACTCATATATTTAACTCAGGTGCTGTCCATTTCTTCTGATCATCCTTGAGATGGTTCTACACCTTCATTTGAGTCCAGCTGTGTTTGATTATACTAATTGGACTTGATTAGGAAAGCCACAGACCTGTCTATATAAGACTTTACAGCTCACAGTGCATGGCAGAGCAAAAGAGAATATTAAGGTCAAAGGAACTGCCTGAAGAGCTCATAGACAGCATTGTGGCAAGGCAGAGATCTGACCAAGGTTACAAAACAATTTCTGCTGCACTTAAGGTTCCTAAGAGCACAGTGGCCTCCATAATCCTTAAATGGAAGATGTTTGGGACGACCAGAACCCTTCCTAGAGCTGGCCGTCCGGCTAAACTGAGCTATCGGGGGAGAAGAGCCTTGGTGAGAGGGGTAAAGAAGAACCCAAATATTACTGTGGCTGAGCTCCAGAGATGCATTCAGGAGATGGGAGAAAGTTGTAGAAAGTCAACCATCACTGCAGCCCTCCACCAGTCGGGGCTTTATGGCAGAGTGACCCGACGGAAGCCTCTCCTCAGTGCAAGACACATGAAATCCCGCATGGAGTTTGCTAAAAAACACCTGAAGGACTCCAAGATTGTGACAAATAAGATTCTCTTGTCTAATGAGACCAAGATAGAAATTTTTGGCGAAAATTCTAAGCGGTATGTGTGGAGAAAACCAGGCAATGCTCATCACCTGTCCAATACAGTCCCAATAGTGAAGCATGGTGGTGGCAGCATCATGCTGTGGGGGTGCAATCGAGGGAAAGATGAATGCGGCCAAGTACAGGGATATCCTGGACGAAAATCTTCTCCAGAGTGCTCAGGACCTCAGACTGGGCTGAAGGTTTACCTTCCAACAAGACAATGACCCTAAGCACACAGCTAAAATAATGGAGTGGCTTCACAACAACTCCGTGACTGTTCTTGAATGGCCCAGCCAGAGCCTTGACTTAAACCCAATTGAGCATCTCTGGAGGGACCTAAAAATGGCTGTCTACCAACGTTTACCATCCAACCTGACAGAACTGAAGAGGGTCTGAAAGGAGGAATGGCAGAGGATCCCCAAATCCAGGTGTGAAAAACTTGTTGCATCTTTCCCAAAAAGACCCATGGCTGTTTTAATTCAAAGGGTGCTTCTACTAAATACTGATCAAAGGGTCTGAATACTTAGGACCATGTGATATTTTAGTTTTCTTTTTTAATAAATATGCAAAATTGTCAACAATTCTGTGTTTTTCTGTCAATATGGGGTGCTGTGTGTACATTGATGAGGAAAAAAATGAACTTAAATGATTTTAGCAAATGGCTGCAATAAAACAGAGTGAAAAATGTAAGGGGATCTGAATACTTTCCGTACCCACTGTATACATATATACTGTAAATTGTTATATTATAACCAAACACAGATCGGAAGTTAACTTTGGACCAAGCGTGTGCGTCCAAATACACTGTCTATACCCACAATGCACCAATTTATCTGACATACAATTGTCCTGAATCTGTTTTAAGATAAACACATTACAGTTTTAAAAGTATATTTTCCTTAGACAATGTTGTCTGCATAATTTATATTTGTTGTGTCGACGGTTATTTTCTCCCTAAAAACTACATTTAAACACAAACAATAGTAAATTAACATGACACACAATTGCTTTTGTTTTTTATAATCAACAAACATGACAAACAACCAGTGAGACAATGAACTTCCCCGTTTTACAATAAATTCCATTTTGCTGTATTCTAATAAAATCCAAAAGGGCACACGGATGTTTTTATGAGGTTAGCATAATGTTTATGACAAAAAATGGCAATGACAGTATTCTATGCACTTTGCATGACATTAGTGTCCAAATTCGGTCACTCTTTTACATTCACTTCTTTCCCATACAGTGTACTAAAATGTAATTAGCTTAAGAGAAATCAGTTAAGAGCGAATTTAAGATACAGCATAGGAAAGTACCCTAGGATAGAATTAAATGATTCCATGTAATAAATAAACACCAGCAAAATTGGTCATTTCATCAACATTCTGCTGCACACACGATGGCTTCCTATGTTATAGCTGCCAGATTAAAGATGTTAATCTCTCGGCATGTCATGTATGATTTAAACATGTTACAACACAATACTTGCTCCACATTATGTACTGCAGCTACACAGCCAATCTCCCTGATGTGCTGTCTGCATTAGCACAGAAAAACACAAAGCAATTATCACAGAGCCTTTCTGTTGCGTGACGATGCTGTGTGTCTCATAAAGGAACGCGTGTGTTTTTACAGTAATCAGTCTTTTCAAAAAGATTGAAGTGCTCTAATAGCACCCACGGGAAATACGCTCCGGCTGTAACTTCAATCATTGATCCAAACACTTGCTTTTCCATAATTAATTCCAATTCGTTGCACAAGCTCAAACATCAGATCACACACGGACAGTTTACCAATGCATCAGATTCAAGCGTACACTATATATAATAGGTGTCTTATTTCTCATTCTTTGCCTCGTGTGGTTTCCTAGCAGCTGAAAGCACGAGCATTCATTGATCACTTCATACTGAGTGACCTGCCTTGTGTCAGTCAGAAACCTTTCCTGACTCTGTAATGAGACCTGCATCGCTGATATGTAGCGGGGACCAGAAAATAAATGTATTTCTCCTGACACTCAACACAATATAATCATTTCACATGGCTGCTGTTAATCCTCTGCTAAACAAGGGGAATGTGATTGATTTCAGGCCTATCATGTAAAACAGCAGATTCTTGAAAGCATGGACCAGATAGTATTACAGTATTATTATAGTTCAGTTGTTCGTGTTGATAATTAATCAGTGAGTCAGACATTAGCACACGGTTATGAATAAGGGCCGGTTCTTGGTTTGGTGCTCCCTGAAAGCATAATTAACACACAATTTCCCAAATGAAGTAATGAGGAGGAATTATTTAACAATTGAGATAGAAATTAGGTTTCTAGTATAAGAAAGGTAGGACGAAAAAGTGTAACAATAGCTTTCTTAGAGAAGTCAGAGAATATACTTTTGATTTAAACGTTTTTGGAATTTGCATTAAATGGGTGGATGCTTTTATGATATCTGAATGGTGTCACTGATAAGATTCCAGAAATCGGTTTCAAAAATATTAATTGTATTAAACTAGTGAATCAGGTTGTTAAAATTATTTTTAAAGATAATAAATTAACTTTTGTCATCTGAATAAAAATATTTGACATCTTTTTTTTATCTCTGTAGTAATTTTTTTTGGTTTGATTTTAAGATCTATTTCAGAAAGAGGTGTGAAACTGATATTATTTTTTTTTTTATGAAAAACCTTTTGTTCTTTTGGAGTCTTATCTTCATAGTTCTTATATTTTAAATTATTTTATTATGTTGATTTTTAAAATTTTAAATATGAATTTTATTAATATCTTGAAGCATTGGAGGGTGCAAAGAACACTAAGGCAAAAACTGTGGAATATTGCAAAGCCTATCTTGAACTTCTATCCATCTTAGAAATTCAGTTTTGCATTTCTTTTTTATTATTGTTAATAAAAAATTGTAGGTTGTGTCGTTTTTTTGAGTTTGGCACTTCCGGTTCCATCACCCCAAAGGTTTGTTTAATGGGTTTTTGGTTAAATGCCTGAAACAAACAAGGTATGTGTTTGTCAAAAATCTAAATATTTTAAAGCTTTAAAGATTTTTTAAAGCTTTACCCTGTCATAAAATGGCCGTTGCTAAATGCCACACGAGGCTATCTGGGACAAATCTTTAAAAACGTGGCTGGGCATGCATTCACGCAGTAATACTTTACCTATAAGGGGAACATGTTTTGATAACATTTTTGACTGAAGTCATGGATGTTTCGCTCCTTTAACCCCAGTACATCTCTTGGTGGCTGAGCGAGGGCAGGGATCACTCCCTGCCACCCCCTTCTGATGCCCTAGGGGTTATTCGACCCCCACCCCCTATGCTTCCTCCTCAGCCACAGCCAAAAGACACCCTCCTCTGCCTCCTCTGCCAGTTCTTAAATGGATTTTCGACACCCTGCTCCTGTACATCTGATGTCGCGGAGCAGGCGAACCTGGAAAGCCACCATGTGTCTTCATTGGGACCTCGGCGGGACACGTGGTGGCTATCCAGCCAGCCTCTCTGCAGTCTTCTGCCAGGTCTGCATACTTGGCACGCTCCAGCTCATTGGCAGCCTCCATGCCCTTCTCCCGTGGGACAGTGAGCTCCACCAACAAGATGGTCTTGCATGGCTCGGACCACATAATCAGGTCTGGCCGGAGCGAAGTTTCTACAATCTCCCTGGGGAATCTGAGCTGCCTCCCCAGGTCGACCCTCATGCTCCACTCGCTGCCAGATGAGAGGACTCTGGTGTTGTTCTCTGGTGAGGGTGGTTGATGTTTTCTCAGCCCTCAAATTGCCCTGTCGACCTCTTCCTGGGCTTTCCACTTCCTCCCTGTTTGTAGGTTAGGGTCAGCTGCTCTCACCCGTTGGTCAGTGGATTCCCTCAGTTCCATTACCATCTGAGCCTTTTCCTGCTTGTTTCCCAGGCCAATGGATCGCAGTGGCAGCTGTAGCCTGTTCCTGCCGAAGAGGCCTACGTTTGATAGGCGGACCCAGCCATTTCCTGATGAATGAGCTTGCCAGCCCATCCATCTTGTCTACCACCGAGGAGGGCACTTCGCTCATCTTCAGAGGCCACATCACCCTTGGATACAGTATGAATTGGGATATCCATACTTAATATTTGCCAGGGAGGTGGCTCTGAGTGATCCTGGCCAGGCCGTCCGCGAGCTGTTTCCTCACTGTTTCCCCCATCTTCCTATCAGAGAGGTCTGCTGTGTAGATACAACCAAACGCAACACTTACATGCGTACAGTATGTTGTACAAAAAATCTGGAGTTGCGTTGTGGGTCTATGAACGCTTTTAGACTATCACATTATACTGTAGCGCAGCTGTAGATAGATCGGCTGTGCAAAACATTATAAGGCAGTTTGACATCAGCTCCGTGCTTTTATTAGCACATTTAACGTTAGGGGAGTGACGGGTGAAGTGACAGACAACTAGTTGTCCAGTTTGATCCCTTTTACACATCAGGGCTTCTCCGGTGATAGCGGTTGTCACAGTGTGTTAACGCACTTACCCCATATTATGTTTCTTGGGTCTGCTCCATTCCTTTCAAGGCAAACAAACCAGCGCGCCTTTACCTGTTGCTTAGTGACGTTGTGTTGAAGTATGTTAGAAATGCGCAGTAGAGTTTCTTCGTAATTTGACTACATCTAATATTGATTCGTGAGTTGAGCATGTGTGCTCAATCTGCACAGCATTCAAAATATAACCTCTAAACTGGCTAGTGATTTGACATCGTGACCACAACACCTGGACATGATTCTCATAATTTCATTAACTGCGACCCCATCCAAAGACTCACAGACCCCCCATGTTCAAAAACTCATTGGATCTACACGAATCACAATAATGACCAATTTTGGATCCAAAAATGTGAATTTCGCCGAAAGGTGACAAGTTGGCATCCCTGCAATTAATACAAGTGACAAGAGGTCCCCAGGTAATACTAATCTCGTGCGAATAGTCCTCCGGGCACATTAAGCGATCTCCAACAAAGCAATAGTGATGCATAGTACAAAACATTTTTACACACATAACATTGCTCCGCCATTCCTATCGGATACAATATTGATGGCACTGCACTGCTTTATAATTTTAGTCTCTCCACAAATCCAGTGCCTTGTTCACAAAGGAATCCTTGGAGAAATTAAACAAATAAACGCTCCATGTTTTTCTCCACATGAGCTATATTGTCTTGTGAATACGATTCCTTCTTATATAGCAAAAGCTCGGCATAAAATTGTGATTTTAATTCAAGCCTCCTTTAATTTCTTTGTATTAAACAATAATACCAAAAAACGAATATCAAACCCATACTCGTTATCAAATATCAAACTCGTTCTCGTAATGGCACACCGATGCCAATGGCTGATACACATACAAAGAGCCCTATTATTTCCACAATGCGGAAAACGCGGACGGTATCGAGGAATCTAGGCATAAAACTGAATTTGCTCTACATCAAGGAATGGCACTGAATCTGGCAAATGTATTATTTCCTAACAAGAAATTAGCGCTGAACTGCTAACAACTAACGTAACAGGTAACAAAATATTCAGATACTGTTTGAATATGTATTCTGCTTGTTTTGTGTGACTGTGTGTGAAAGAGTGGTGCGGTTGTGTGTACTGAACCTGAAACATAAACATAACACAGACACCGTTTGCCGTGATCTTTCAAAATAAAAGTCTGGTTAACAAACAAACGCTCTTTGCGGCGTCCTGTCAAAACAAAGGTCCGGTTGACCAGTACAAGTTATAATAAACTCACATTTTACCACACCACCCCCCTTGAATATTTTATAATTCCACCACAGAGTATATTGTTTACTTAAGCAAACTGAAGTAAATGTGCTAGTAAAATTGTGCTTCTTATCATAATTTTTTTTAACTTAATTTAAAAATAGTACTTAAATTTAAGTAGACCCAAAAACAAAAGAAAAAAAGATGAACCAGTAAGATACTGGTTTAATAACATAAATGTACATTATACAGGCATCGGTTATTGATATCAGTATCGGCGAGTATCAGAAAAAAAATATCGGTACTCGTACTCGGTCTTTAGAAAATGGTATCGGTGCGTCCCTTATCAAAAGCACACAAAACACATTAAACAAAATGTAAAAAAATCATTTGTTCTATAACATTAGAACAGTGTCGTGTTTAAAATGAAGAGAGAAAGAATTTGGACAATTTTTGGTTGTAAAACATGTCAACTGTACTAATAACATATGTTTGTATGTGTCAAATCTATTTAGATCTTTCCACATTTTTGGGGTCACTGTACATCTGAATTCAGCCTTTAAAGAAAGCTTAATCAAAATCTTGGAACTGGTAACATCTTTCTTTATTGCAGGGTTCAATACCATTGGAGGAGGCATTATTACTACATGTGAGTGCAACTTCGGCCTGTCCCAACATCGTCTCCTTTTGGATTGGTACGAGCAGCCAAAACATTATGCTCTGATCCTGGAGCGTCCTGTTCTGTGCGAAGATCTTGTAGAGTTCTCCAATTGCAGCGATACAGACGAGGAGATGGCCATGGGCATTATCCTGCAGCTGTTCAATGCTCTGAAACACTGTGAGATCAGAGGAGTCCGGCACAGAGATGTCAAGCCTGAGAACATCCTCGAAAAGAAGTCAAGCTGCTAGATTTCGGCTGGAGATTTGGAGATTTTCTAATGAGCAACTACAAAAACTGCAGGTTGTTGTCGACATGGTCCTTAAGAAAATACCACAGCGTTTTTAAATAAAAGTTTGATACCTCCAGGTTTTTTGGTCTGGGACTTTTTTTACTTTCTTCCATTTTGATCTCTCAGGAACTATCATCTTTGCTCCACCCGAGTTGTTTCACTTCAGGCGGTACCATGTAGGCATAACACTGTATTAAAGTCTGTCCGGTTCAGTCCCGTTTCTTTCCCGGATTTCCACTCTAAAGGCAAGATCAAGAGACTTAACAAGGGAGTGATTTGCTTTTCTGTATTGTTGAAGACAAGGACTATATGTTTTGTTTAACAGTCACCTGCTCCAATGGTGTCTTGATAAAAAATCTGATAATCTGCCCAGTTTGGAGGAGATTGAGTGTCATCCCTGGTTTCAGTGAACAGGTAACCTATACAATTATTTGCATAAATATCATCTTGGATAGTTAACTTCGATTTGTTTTAAAGTACTCAAGAGTTTTATCTATATGTTATTATTATTATTTTTGTAAGTACAGAATACTCTTAAGTCTTGTTTTCTATAGTCTTAAAACAATTGTTTTCAATTATCTATGTAGAATTATCTGTATGATCTTCTTCAGGACGAGAGAGAGAGTCACATCATATTATAGAGTCAGAATGATGATAATCCCTCGAAAAAAAATAAACTCAGCATTAACATCCGAGCAGCTTCATCCCATCTCTTCCCAACGTCCTTTATGATTTTTCTCCAGTTGCCTCACTTCACCCTAACCTGTATTTGTCCCACATTATCAGGTTCTGCAGATCCCTTGCAGAAAGACCACAACACTCTGGAAAGAAAGGGAGATGTGGGGAAGGTTCCTATATCACGTATGCAGAAGACGCATGCCAAGAAAGGATTTCAAATTATGGGGTGACCTGGCGTCACACTGAAGTTCAGAGCGGCTGCCATCATATTCTTCTGTACAGGCCCAAGAGGAGGAAATTGCCACAGTGTTTGCTGGGACCCACATATCTGATGGATTGTAGGTAAGTCGTTCTCTCCCCTTTTTCTTGATCAGCTATTAGGATTTTCTGGATTTTTTTAGTATTTATGTCAGCAGAACCAAAAAGCAACAGTACACTTTTCACTCTCAAAAGTTTCACACTAACAGAGAAAATGTCTGTAAGTTCCCTGTCATTGTTTTTTGCTCTGCAGGTTGCCGTTAAATACGTGTCTAAAGAGTTATCTGAAAAGATGAAGTTTAGGGTCATCTGGACAGTCATTCTAAGGACGAGAAATCAACATTAGAGATCATATGAGCAGTCATCTTGATTAAATCTTTTGACAATGATTTTACTCTAGTATACTTGTTAATACATATGGCATAAGGCATATTTTCAGGATCTCCAATTTTGTATTACCACACAGAATAGTACCGCCGCGTGGCAACAGCTGGAGGTTGGCATAATGGCAGGTTGCAAAATTACACCACTGGCTTTCACAATGGCAATGGAAATGATAATCCGGGCATCGCGTTGGGTGGTTGGAGGAGAGCCACCAAATCAATAATACAGCTCTTCCTGGGAAGCTGAAATTCTGGTGCTTCCAATTTGGCTTGTTGCCACGCCTGATGTGGCCAATTTCAATGTATGAGCTAACGGTGTCTCCCCTCAATAACCTGGAGAGTGAGTACTCAAGTGAGGAAATGGCTTGGGCTACCAAGATGCCTTAGAAACATAGGGCTGTACAGGAATGGAGCTCTCTCTCTTCCCATTTCAAGCCTTGTGGAGGAATATAAATGCACCAAAACAAGGTTAGAGATGATGCTGAAAGAATCCTGCGATCCCTGTGTAAGAGATGCTGCTCCAACTTTAGCAACAGGAAGGCAATGGAACCCAACAACAGTGATTGGAGATGCAAAGGCAGCCCTCAGACATGAGGACATAGTGAGACAGTACAATGGCAGAGGGGGACTTAGTTTGGCATCAACCACACCCACGTGGCGAAAAGCGACACCGAAGGAAGAGCGTCACCTGGTAGTTGAGGAAATTAGGCATCAAGATGAAGTAAGTAGATGTGCTGGAGCGGTCTCTCAAGCCCAGCGAAGCCTTTGGATGAGGCATTGAACGGTGCAAAATCACTTGGAGTGAGTTGTGGAGTATGGAAACGAACAGGCTAAGTTTTATCATAAGAGCGACATATGATGTGCTGCCCTCACCAACAAATCTGAATGTTTGGTATGGACAGGATCCAGCCTGCCACCTATGTGCAGCTCCAGCAAACCTCAAACATATTCTTGTGGGTTGTAAGACTATCTCGACACAGGGGAGATACACATGGCACTAAAGTGCTTGACTGCACGAGTAGAGACCAAGTGAGTGGCAGCAAATGCCATCCCCCAAAACACCAAGAATAACTCGCTAAAAAGGCAACTCTTTATTCGGGAGGGGCAGAAACCGTGGGCCAAGCCTTAACCCCAGATTCAGGTCTGCCTAGTTTAGCCAGGGATTGAGAAATGCGAGTTGATTTTAACCACAGACTTACAATCCTCTTCGCAGCGACCAACATCCGGCCGGACATGGTTCTTTGGTCCAGCTCCAGTAGGACAGTCCTCATAGTTGAGTTGACGTACCTTGGGAAGAGGCCATTAACTGAGCGTTTGAAAGAAAGAATCTCTGGTGTGCCAATTTGGCACTGGAGGCCAAAGAACAGGGATAGACAGCGAAAGTGTTCATGGTGTAAGTGGGCTGCATGGGCTTTGTTTCCAATTCCACCACAAGGCTGCTTTAGAAAGTGGGGATCATAGGACAGACCTAAAAGAAGGTGGTCAGAACTTGACACTGTCGCTGAGAGAAGCAGCCACTGGCTGTGGTTTAAACGGAAGGACGCAATATGGGCTGCCAAGTGACCACGTAATAAAATGGTGTTGTGTTGAATTGTTATGCCATACGGGATCTGGGGCAGTGAGCTTCCATTACCAACTCATGAGATGTCTCTCTGATAAGGGCAAGGAAAGAAAGTATGCTATATAATTCTATAATAATTTATGCCCAAACACAGAGGATGCCTACCCGACGAACCAGTGAAACCTCAGACTTCCTTACCTCTATTCATATTCTTGACTGCTTCCCCCTACATAAGGGGTGGGAAATGTCCTATTGGGCAATTAAACTGTGCTGAAATTGTGGGATTATTACAACTAGTCCTATTAAGCGAATCTGTAAAAGTGTCCTATGGTGTGACAGCTAAACAAATAAATATAAGATATATCTCTCTTATGCTATTTTATATTATAAATGTAAATACTAGTATCATTTGTAACCCCCTATCCTCCGTCTGATTATACCAGGCTAGAGTTTCTGATAAGGGCCTAGGTTGTTTTTCCCTTTATGATCCTTTTTGTCTACCTTCTAAAATGAGTTAGCCTCCCGTAAATTACCAAACTGTCCCTTTATCATAAACCGGAGGTCATTCTCTGAAATACTTTCAACAGGACAATAACACACAATTACAACAGAATATGTAAACAAGTAAATGTATTGTCTTCACAGATTAAATCAGGTATGTATGATTAAGACAAATAAAATTGTGTTATGTGTGCATGTGTTACAAGGTAAATGAAATAAAACAAAGAAAGAACTCAAACAAATGAAATCCTGTTTTGTTTCCTGTGTTGTCTTCTCTTATTACCCCCCAAAATTGTGTAATCCAATTCAAAATTCCACCTTAAATCAAATAAACCAAATAACACTACAGTGATGTCTCTAAATCTGTTGGATGAAATAAACAAATATACTTCTAGCTAGAGGCGCACCGATTGACCGGTTAGAAACCGGAATCGGCCGGTTTTCGCATGATCGGCCGTGACAGGTGACCGGCCGGTCAGTCTCACGTCTTGCTGATTCGAAGCCGATATTCAAATACGCAAGTAAATGTCCGTTCAAGACGGCTGTCTTTCACGGCTTATTTACGCTCGTGACTGCGTTGTTCCACCGAACTGCGTGAGACTCCGCGCGCACACACATCATGTAGTGCACAGACAATTTTTGACTGTCCAGTAGATCACCTTCGTTGCTCCGTCTACTTCGGGTATGTAGCCTACTTCATGATAACTGTGATGCTAAACTCTGACAAATGCTGAAGTCGTTCACTATGTGTAAAACAAATGTAAATTCCATTCAACCCGATTAATTGTTTTACGTGAAAACTATGGTCATTTCGCTGAGGTAAAATGACATTCGACACGTCTTGAAAAAAATCCAAACTATAAAAAATGAATAAATCAACCGATATTTGTGATATATATCTGATTGAGTTATTTACTAACACAAAAAAGAGCAAAAACATATACATATTTAGAGTAGAATTCACTAAGATTTTTTACTTTTTATTGAAGTGGCAGCTAAAATCAACCCACTTCTTTTAGTACTATAGACCCAAGATAAAGACAAGTTATTTTATATTTCAGAAAAAATAAAATAGAGCAATGATAGTTTCATAAAGAGAAACAGACAAGAATAAAGTTGAACTGTTTTATTGTTATCTTAGACTTTTGTGAGAGTACAAAAATGAAAAAGGTGATTAAGTGAATAAGTTTAGTTATATTTTATTATTTATACTTATTTTCAGTCACAGAGTTCTTCAATTTAAATGTTATTTGGGCAAGAGAAGATTCTGTAATTTCATGCAGGTTGTAGAACTGTATTTAGGGAAATTGTAATGTTCAATAATTTATGTAATGATAATAAAAAAAATAAGAAAAAATGTGTATTGAAGAAAAGTTAATGCTTTTAATATACTGTAAATTCTAGTTTGTGGATACAACACCGGAATCGGCAAAAATCGGAATGGACAGTTTCACTTATAATAAAATCTGAAATCAGAATCGGCAAAGAAAATTGCAATCGGTGCATCTCTACTTCTAGCAGTCCCATTATACTTCCAAATAACCACAAGTGACTCAATGTCCTTAATCTCTGAACAACACGGTTAAACAGTACGAACTCTTCGAAAATCTCACAATATACCCAAAAACATAAGAAAATCAAGTTTTACTTGTACCATTAACGTGACACTTTTGCATTCACAATCACATACCCTACAACTCATTTACACATCCCAGTCCCACCCCGTTGCAGGGCTAATTCGATGCTAGTATATTGTATATCCACTAAGAACATTTTAGGTTGTGTGTAGTCATGACTTCATTGTGTAAGACAACATGGCAGACACGCAATGTTTATAGAGACATACAGTTTAAATTAAACATAAATAGTTTGATACATTTTCAACAGCACTGTGTGTTCATTAATAAAATAAACATTCAAAACACACAAACTTTACAGTCAGATACCTTTTAGTGCAGTCAGGGGAGACAAAACACTCGAAATAGAAAGAGAATTATAAGAAAACAGAAACATTTAGTATAGAATACATCATTACTGCAATATTTTCATAATATGTAAATTAGTGTTACTTCTAAAATATTTGTCTGTATATGATTGTAATTCACAGCACTATTAAGTGTGTTTATGTTATGATTGTGCATCAAATTTAAACCCTTTCATGCACACGTATCAGAAATAGCTGTCATTTTATACAAAGTATTTATTGTATTTACTTAAGACTTGATAAAATGTTGTCCGAAAAGATACTTTTTCTTTTTTAAATTTACAATAATATTTATATATGTAATGTTCAAGTGACTACATTATTCTATAAACATTATTATTATTATGTTCAAATGTGTCATGATCTCACCTTCCTAGCAGCTGTATCTTGTTCTGGCTGACAGGATCATGACAGCCTCATTTCTTGGTTTGCTTTGGAAGCACATGGCCATTGATTTTGCCTTGTGCTTCCCGTCCTGTGTCTTAGCACCGCCCCCTTGTTTCCTTATGCCTTATCACATTATCAGTTCACTCCCTTCACCTGTTGCCCTCGTTATGCCTCTTTTGTTCCTCTCCTATTTAATGCCCTTTTGTTCACTGTCCTGTGCTGTATCATTTGTCTTTATCCCTGTCTTTTCCTGTTGCCCCTGGTTAAGCTAAGCTAAGTTAAGTTAAGTTAAAGAATTTTGTTCTTGTTTTCCCCCTCAAAGATTTTTGAGTTATGTTTTGTCCTGTCAATAAAATGTCTTCTGTTGAGAGCTGTCAGCACTTGGGTTCTGTTTCATGATAGTCTCCTGACAGAACAATCCAGCCAAAAAAAGAACCCAGCATTCAGCTCGCTGGGCACCTCTCCAGTGTGGATCTCCCCGGGGGTCCCCTCCAGGGTTGATCTCTTCAGGGTCCCTCTCAAGGGTCAGGGCCATCGGGGTCCCCACCAAGGTTCGATGCCACTGGGTTTCCCCAAGGGGTTGATGTTGCTGGGATCCCCATCAGGGTCGATCCCACCAGGATCCTGATCACTCTGACCCTCTCTGTGGCATTCTCTACGTCTGTTCCTGTCTCTGGGCCACCAGTGTCTGTTCTTGTCTGCGGGCCCCCCAGGGGATGTTCCTGGGCACGGGCCTTCTGGTATCTGTTCCTGTCTGTGAACCTCCCGAGTGTGTTCCAGTCTGCGGGCCCCAAGTGTATGTTCTTGTCTGCAGGCCCCCTAGGGGATGTTCCTGGGCACGGGGCCTTCTGGTGTCTATTCCTGTCTGCGAACCTACCCAGTGTGCTCCTGTTTGCGGCCCCCAAGTATATGTTCATGTCTATAGGGCCCCACAGGGGATTTTCCTGGGCGCGGGCCATCTGGTCTCTGTTATTGTCTGTGGCCTTCCTGAGTGTGTTCCTGTCTGTGGGCCCTCCAGGGGATGTTGGGATCCCTTGGATACACTTATGCAAATTACGTATAAAATGACTTAATGTATGATATACTGTATTTTGTACTTGCAGTAAGACAGCTATTATGCAGTAAGCACATTTTTTAGCAAATTTTTACAAATGGAGTTAACAAAATATCAGGCCGAATTAAAAGCTATCTATGCAGCTCTCTGCTGTTCCTCAAGGTCAAGATAGTGTAAAAGAGAATTAAATTACATTGAAGGTTTCAACAATGTTAATACCCAATAGTATTAAGTGTTCTCTTTATTCTCAGCGGGTATTGAGTGGAAATTTATGTCAAGGGTTACAATCTTCACTTTTAACGCATCTGTATATCTCAGGAGAAATGATACAGGTCAGAGGAGGTCAGTGAAGGGTCATGACACCCACTACAATTTCAAAATCAAAATTCATCTGAAAATGTGAGCTTAGGAGAAGCATTTTATTGGCTTTCTAGAAACTGCAAACTAGGAATAAGTCTTATAAATGGGTTTTAAGCTGTAGCCAGTGATGTATAACATTATGATTGAATATTAAAGCACTTCTTGTTTCAATTAAATTATTTGTTATTAGTGTTTCTTAAGAGAACACACTGCTTTAATGGTTGGACAGAAAAAAGATCTTGTCTACCTAGAAATACACATCTGCCCTGTTCATTCCTACCGCATTAGTATGGTAAAGAGATGACCTTGATTCTGAATGAGCACTACATGTTAAGAACTGATTTACAACATCTGTGAAACTGAAGCTAGAAAACAGACAAGCAAACTGACGTTAACCTTGTCACAACAATGCTGTTGATATCTGACATTTTTTGTAAATTATTTTTGTCACTGCTTTTGTCACTGCACCTGCAGTACTGCAAACCTTAGTTTTCTTTGCAGTAGGCTATTTGAGGTCTGAAAAAATACAGAGCATCTTTTCTGTTATTTTCACTTGTTTCTCCAGGCTTAATTTTCTGCCAGTAAATGCAAATAGAAACATTTTTCCTAATTGAAATTTGGGACGAAATATTGTTTGTAGTTCACAAAGTGAAACAAAAACGATAATTTTCCCTAAACACAGTAAATTCGGAAAAACAGAAAATAATTTTGAAATGGTCTCTTTTCATAATTTACACTGTAACTAATACTTAATGAATGGTGTGTCTATTTACACCTTTTTTTGCACACATTTAAGACATTACATTCATAAAGAAAGACCAGGGATGCCTCAGTATCTGTGAATTCTCTGACACTGTAATACTTGTGCTGCATTATTTAATTCTGATTTACAAGCAATGAGTCATTTTGCTATAGAACAGATAATAGACCACAGAGTAATATCTGGCTATGGCAAATAATACACCGGTGAGTACAGATGAGTGTAGAACAAATAAACAACTTGTAGTAAAAAATATATATTGTGCGCATGCGTGGTGAGATCACTAAAATTTCATGAAACTTGTATGGAGTTTAATCATAAAAATGTCCAGACAGGCAAGATTAGTAAGCAGTACATGAAACACTATGTCCTCCATATTTTGTAAATCCCTAAATCCCATTTCAAAGCTCTCTTATGAAGAATATGTATTGCTTTGAGTGTTGCATACAAGACATGAATGTTCTAAAGCCATGCACCAAGAATACTTTCACTTGAGTTAACAGAAAATGTTTTTTTTTGCAAAGATGATCATGTGCAGTGCGTGACACGTGTATATATGAACATTTGGTTTTGGATAATCAATGAGTGTGACCGGAGTTTTATCATACAGACAAATCTTAAAATACATCATTATGATTGTTTTGTCTCAAGATGCACATGATAATGTTATTTTGTAAAGTATGTTTTTAAAAATAACTTCAATATCCTAATTTAAGGCATAATCCTGGTGTAAAATAATCCCTGTCTGGGAAACTGCCCCCAAAACATCAGTGGTCAAAATCGTGTAAAAACTTTAAATCTTTGCATCACTAAACCATGCAGACCCATTTTAACACGTTTTCAAGTAATCATGTAAAAAGTAAGTGTGAACTGAGAAAGTTTTTCGAGGGATTTCTCCAAAATATTCACTTTCACATCATTCAAGCTGTTTGAAACCTAGGTGCATCTTTGAGCTGCGGTAGCCATGGAGACTGCAGAGTCCACTGATGTACACTCAATCCAGCTTCAGCATAGTACTTCGAGAGGGAGCTTTATGTGTCAAGATTATACTCATGAGAGACTTTTTATGATAGCGACACATATTCATTTTGTTCACTTACTTTTTACATTTGGTCCACTGCAAAGGCTGGCAACATGTTTTATGGCTGTAATATCAGTCCAATCAAAGTACACATATTAATGATGATAATATATTTTTTAATATAAAGATATATCAAATGTGGTCTATTTCTCTAAATTAGACCTTTGGTTCTACAGACATGTTTATTGGTATACTATAGACCAATTGCCTCTTTCGTTTATGTTAATACCATAAACAATCAATGTTATTCTATATCAGAGTTATAATACAACATATATGCTTTTTACTCAAAGTTTCATTAAGTTCGTTTTAGACTAAGAGATGTTTAAAAACATGTGTGATTTCCTCTTCCATGACAAATGATAAAATTGGTTTATTTCCATATTAAAACTGCAAATCAACAGTTCTTGATATCACTTCACATTCATGAAAGGCCCCGGTTATTGTTAGCTGAATTGTCCTCATTGTATGAAAAAAAATGTAAACAAAAATATTCCGTTTGGGACTTCTCACTTCTCACAGAAATCACATTTTAAAGCAGCCATAACACACAGAGTTTCTGCCATTCTCATATTAATCTTGAGTGCCTATAGAGTAGTATTGGATACGTCGTATCTTCGGACAGTATTTAGTTTGATCACATTTATAAAAGATAGATACAGCTTTATGATTGTTTCCGAAAACTTTCGGCGCGTGCGGGGGGAGGGGTAGGCTGAACCAAAGCACATTGTGAACAAAACACAGACATCAGTTTCACTCACCGCATGCAGTTCATGTCCGGCATCTTTTAGCGCTGGGACGGCTCCATATATCAATTTCAAACGATCTCCAAATCCAGCGTTTTATCCACAGTTTATATAACATTCATCACCCAAATGCAGTGAACAAACAAACTCCTGAACTTCGCGAACGTATGCTCTCTCTCTCTCCTGCACTCAAAGTGAAAGCTGCGTCTGCGCATGCCCCTTCTCTCCGGCTTTCAATGCTGCCGCGTACTTTCCGGGAGAATTGTCCAATAAGGGACTAAGAAAAATGGTTACAAAACAGTTTTATATGTTCGAAAAAAAACTTTCCGAAACCTGTACGATCGCCGGGGGAGTGTATCGAGCACAGATATACTACGTAATACGCCCAACACGTTTTTGACAAGTTGACCATGTTAAGCATGAGAAGACAGCACGTTTGACATTGTAAAGAAGTCAGAATGCATTACACAGCCTTGCAGCACCCCTTTAAAGCCCCCCCCCCCCAAGCACTAATAAACTGTCACATGCAATGGCTTTCAAATAAAACTTTTTGTCGCTACATCACTGTTTAACTTCCACATCTTTGTTTTGTGAGCTCAATAAGAAAACTAATTATCGGTTGGTCAAGGTTCTCACAACGTGTATAGCACAACACAATCACGTTGACACAGCCGCGGGGATCAAGAGGACTCGGCCGAAAGCACATTATCATCACAGCCACAGCGGACTGCAGTCCAATCTTTAATCAGAGGTGTGAACCACAGCCGCGGATCAGGATTTGATGAGTGAGGACCTTCAAACGTTCACCTGCCAGCTTTGATCACCGGGGCCAAAGTTGAGAAAAACACCACGAATGATACGCTGGAGATGTGCAGTCTGCTAATTAAAGTCTTTCTGTTTTTATTTGGTTCTCCTGGCTTGTTTTAGATACTGCAGCAGAACACCCTAATGATCTTTCCCTTTAATTAAGCAGCTTTGTGTTTTTTTAAGCTGGTGTCTAACACAGTGTTCCAGAATTAATTACGAATCCAATATGACAGACAGAGTTTAATCAGCCAGGATCCTGAAGGTACTTTCAAACAAGAACCTGAAGAAACAATTAAACGAACCGGCACCCAAAAGACCTCGAAGAAAACAAAACAAGAACCGAACATTCGTTACCGTGGGCTAAGCTTTCAAAACTAAACGTACATTTACATTTTTTCTTATTTATCTGAAGTAGCGACCGATCTACAGTGCAGTCGTCCTTCTCCATTCAGCTGCGAGATGACAAAATAATGTGGCTTCATTTCTCGGAGGACCTCTTTGAAGTCTTAGAAGTGCCATCTAGAAAATAGGCCCTCCAATGGTGTTCAGAGGAAACACGCAGAGCTATCAGCTCAGAATCAATACAGACCTTCTGGACAGACACACAGACCTGCTTGTATTTTCATATTTATATTACACAAAATAAAAACAGAGGAGTAAGGTTAACTGAAAACTGCAGAACTGTTGCATGATTGTGGAGCCTCGTTGGGTCTAGATCCCGGCAAAGCTGTTGAAAATGTTGGAGAACAACAGCGCCATCATCGGTTTAGTCTGTTAAATAATATGGCAAGCCACATAAACTTTCAATTCATTAAGCCAACAAATCTAATTATTAAAAATGCATCTAAAACTCCCTAAAACAGTGATTCTCAAAAGGGGGACCCCAACTGACTTTTAAGGGGGGTAGAATTAGACAAAATAAGCTTTGAAATACATTTTTAAAAACTACATTTTTCTTATTATTTGGCCATTTTTATAATGAGGAAACACATATTCACTTAACGACAAGCTCTAAAATATTTTATATACAGTTTTTGTGAGTAGGAGCCTTATTGTTGAATACAATGGTTGGCCTTGTAGTCAAAAAGCTTAGAACCCCTACACAAATTAATAAGACACAAAGGAACAATGCATATATTTTATTACATGTCTTTATTGTCCAAAGTACCATAAAATGATAACTGTACAACTCTGCAAACTGAAGCAGAACCAGGGCACTAAATATCCAAATGTGGTTGCTGGTTGTAGTTGAAGAGACAGAGAAAAATGTACATATTTACATAAAAAGACTTGAAGTGTGGCGATGCTCGCCGCATAGGAAACAAACAAAAAAAGTTCTTAAAAACATAATGCATGTCCATGGTACTAGACACGTGGGGTGAGGAGAGCAGACAGTGAATCGGAGATGAGCGTGGTCAGAAAGGCACTCTGTGATGTTTATGTACAGGAAATCCATCGTTCGGTGAAACGAGCTCACGTCCAGGCTATTCACAGTAGTTCACACTTTACATCCCCGCTGAAAAGCACTGTGACAATTACGGCAAAATCAAGACAATTCGAAGGAACATGAGAAATGATTGACATTCTACAGTGAGTACCCATATTGTTCAAGTGGATGGAGGACTGACACTGAACGAGGGAAAAACGAGATAAAAAAATAAAATGACAACTTAAAATGGGGATTTATTTTAAAATATCCGCTAACACAGGAAGATGGGATGCCAGTACAACAAGAAGCGTTCTAACATTATAACAGCACCATGTCTGGTCGTCGCCAGCCCGTTCCTAGCGGTCAGTACACATCGCAGATCAGCACCGGCGTACGTTACAACCTGAAAGCGTTGCGTTGTAATCGTGGAGCTTCATTTACGTTATCCGCAAATGTATTTTATTCAACTCCTAAGATATTTTGTTCTCTTTGGTGTTTCATGATCTAAATGCAGACCATGTTCGGCTAAATTGACCACGAAACCATTCATATTCGCCAGGCACCAGAATTAGCCATGTTAAGCTAAAATGCTACAATTCTCTATTTGTATCTTTTTACTGAAATACATTAAGGTAAGTGTAAACATGATCGTTATGTCATCCAATGGCACTCTATATGGACCCCGGGAACACACGCACGTGCGCTCATACAACCCCAACCACAACCACGTACACATTCACTCGTCCTAACGTAATCCCCTCTAAATTGATCCAAAATTACTCAATTCATCCTCACGTGTTAAGGATACAACCTACATACCTATATATCTTTTAGTAACATTGGTATGCTCTGTTCGTTCACCTGCACGGGTAAATTCATCCCTTTCACGTGTGGAGAGGTGAGGGAGTATTATGCAAGTTGTGACATCACACAGATAACAATGTGACCGAGCAACAAGTTCAAAGCCACAGAGGGGCCGTGCATCGGCGAAAAGGACCTGCGCTCAAAGCTAATCTCTCTCTCGTTTGACATCAATGCACAACGCAGCGGCGCGTCTCGATTACGTGTCTAACTTATTAAAAACCGGTTGTATGAGTTAAAAGCACTTGGTAAAGCGTGAGCTATGGTTTCTGCCATTCTGGTCTCAAACTGCCTCCTCGAGTCTCGTAAAAAAAACTTCTCGGGCTGATGCCCGCAGCTTTGATACGGGTGTTTTTTTTGTCCTTTTTTTAAATATTTAAATAGATATAAAACTTTCTCTTTTTGCTTTTAAACAGACAGTCTGTACACATCTGGTACCAGTACATATAAAATTACAAGAGTTGTTAAATTAGAAAGGATATGTTCCTTCTGATACGTCATATCAAAAATATGCAGCTTTAGTAAACATATTCATAGTACTTTTTTCTAGTCTAACTTTACATTGCTACATTACATTACATTTCAGAGTTAGAAATATACCAAAGGTGAGAGAACACCGTCTCGCTTTTCCCCCTCTGTGAGTCCAAAGGCTCTCGGCACAATGCAGTGATGTTAAGCTGAGCAGCTGTTGTGCAGAGGTTGAAGCCTTAGAGTAAATAGTGTACTTTCCACTCTCTCCTGCACGTCCATACACCCTCTCAGGACCTCCACACCGCTCCCTCCCGTAACTCCACAACTCCAGAGCACCTCCTTTCTCCCTCTCTTCTCTCCTTTCAGTTTCCACCTTGTTTCAGTCAATCTTCTCGACTTTTCCGATGATCTTCTCCTCAAAGATGGGCAGAATGGCTTCATCCTCACGCACCTCCTCGAACACCACTCCGCAGTCAAACTCGTCGCTTACTTTCTTGAAATAATACCTGTGGTGGTGAGGATCAGAAAGTGAAGGTGAATTGTACTTGTGAGATCTCAGATGGGATTAAAAGTAAATGCGGTAAATCTGTTAGCTTGTCTCAAAGATATGAACAGGGATCAACAATAAACAATTTCTCCAAGAAGTTCAGACGTTTTCTTGGCTCTGTCAGAAATTCACTGGCTGCATTACATTTATAATATATTTAGGCATTTAGCTGATGCTCTAATCCAAAGCGATTAAAAGAAATAACAAATAATAATAAAGAATAACAAAATGTTAAAATGAGCCAAAAATATTTATAGTATTTCTCAGACGGAAATAAACGTAAACGTTCACTCATTGTTTTATTAAATGTTGTCAATACCAAAAAGGTTTCAATTTGCTGAAACAAATTAAAACTATTTAGCTTTGTTTGATAATATATAGATTTACTTTTTTATATATACTTTTGCTTGTAAAACCTCATTTGATGTTTATTTTCAAAACATTGCTTCCAATGGGACATCAAATGGGACATCAAACATTAAAGGTTATTCTAAACCTGTGCTATGTTAACCAGTTGGATATTAAATCAGGATAAAACCTGAATTTATAAACTCAAAAAAAACCTGGGATGTTTTTGACCCATACTGGGTAAATATTGGACAGAACACACTGCTGGGTTAAAAATTACCCAATGCAGGCTTATTTCAACAAAACTACTGGGCTGTTTCCTCTATAGTTGGGTAAACACAACCCAGCAATTGGATTAAAGCATTTTAACCCAGCAGTGTGTTCTGTCCAATATTTAGCCAGCATGGGTCAATAACAACCCAGCACTTTTTAGAGTGTAAACATTGCAACTGAATGTTAAACCTATCATAACATACAAAAGCATTAAAAATATGAAAGACACTGAAAATACTGCATGATAGAGGGGCTACTAGTGGTGTAACGATACATGTGACGATTCGGTACATATCTTGATGCTGGGTTCGCGGCACAATACATCACAACATTTTGAACAAAATTTAAAAATCAATCTGAAATTCAAATAACATTGCTTTTCAAAATATTAACTATTTCAGTAAGTTGCACATACAACATTTTAAGGCTTAACTGAACCTTCTTTACGGCAGATTTGCACATCATTTTGGTTTCAGTCAAGTTTTAGTCGATACAATCTACATTATGTTTAGTCTACTAAAATCTAACTGTTTTAACTAATTTAATTGGTGTAATTAAATGTTCCATAAAACAATTTAATTGTTTTGAAAATTTACTTTACATTAGAGTTAAATTAAAGCAGTTCATTACCTTAATTTTACTGAAAAGATAAAGTAGTACTGGATTTGCATTGTTGGCCGTTCACATACAAAATTAAAAGAACATCGTGAAATATCCTCGATGCGCATCGTTTTTGCATCATACTACGAAGTATTGTTACACAACTAGTGACTACCGTTTTGTAAACTGGCCCAAAACTCAGACACCAGACCCATGTAATCCTTACTGTTGAACCTTGAAATGTAGACTTTCTACACAATTATTTTATCATAATATAACATTATATTCAGATATTTGAGGACTGAACACTTAAAGCATTTAAACTGAATAATATGGATGGTCTCAATCTACAAACGACAAGAAAAAATAAAGTGGGGCTTTACCTGTAGCTCCCCTTCTTGGTCAGCAGCTCCTTGAACTGTCCCAGGGTGACAATCCTTCCTTTAACGGACGTTCTGTACGGGATGGGCTCTCCGCAGAAGTAATACGCCACAGTGATGTTCTCACAGGGCTGCTTCTTCATATTCTTGTGCCTGCAACAAACCACAATCTACTTAAAAACAGCAAATGCAAGTGTTCATTCCTTAACACAGATTATTAACACACAACACTGGACAAAATGATGCCTCTTGCGATCTCAGAGGCAAAATAAAAAACACAATGTCCCCGAAGGATGTCTGGACCCATGCCTTATTTTTCGAAAACGTCTACTACCCACTCGTTCCCAATTTAACCCGACCGAAGGCCTGTTTGAGTCCTGCCAACTAAAACTGAGCTGTTGCTCTAGATTCTGCCTGACAAATGCTCCCCTACTCGAAAGAAAAAAGCTTGGCACTGTTGTGTAGGGCTGCTTTCATCTCCCCCACGCTAAAGCTTTGATGTGACTAAACTGCATATCTACATGAGGAGCAGGTAGACGGCACACGTCAGTGGCGACTCGCTCTCTTCCGCCCATCAGCATGGAGCCGCAACGATTCGAGTGAAGAGTCTAAACATAATCACTCCCGCCGGTAGTTGCTTGTTGTGCGCGTGACCCTCCTGTAAAGAACAATCACCCTAGATTAACTGTTTTCTTCCTTTTGTGATTCACATGACACAACAAGATCCTAGAATCGCAACAATACTGAAGTGACATAAACATCTTCAATTTGATTCAATGTTTAATCTTTTAAAGGTCCAGTGTGTCATTTGTTGGAGTCTCTATTGACAATGCAATATAATGTACATGAACTATGTCTTCAGAGGTGTATAAAGACCTTACATAATGAAGTGTTATCTTTTTATGACCTTAGAATGAAATATTTCTATTTACACACACTGCGGGTCCCCTTACATGAAATTCACTTTGTTGTTTCTACAGTAGCCCTAAACAGATAAACTGCTCTACAGAGCTATTCATAAATACGTTATCTACCTAACCCTTCGGCAAAGATGTGAAAACATGGCGACATCTTAGTTTTGTGGCAGCCACCGTAATTCTTCGAAAGGGGTAAGCAGGGGTGAGCTGCTGGTTGCAATTCGCAATTTTGCCACCAGATGCAGGTATATTTCATACACTGGACCTTTAAAACCGACAGAACTATGCGCTACAACATTGAAATCCATACTTGATTCCAACTACGCTACTTGAAGTATGAAGACAAGGGGGTCGCTCTACACATACAAACAAGGTTAGTGAACTACATGAGGGCGGACATGCAACAGCTCTGGTGTATACATGCATGTGCATGTACTGGTGGCGTGAGATGACGTGCTCTATGGGGAAGCATGAGGTGGACGGAACGCTAAAACAGCGGACACATACTCTGTCTCAAAGAGCTCCGTGTCGGAGACGGCTGGCACCAAACTGAGCAGGGGAATCAGAGCAGGCCTGACAGCGGCGCGACCCCTCTGGATCACTTCCATCACATACCTGAGGAACAACCCTGAATTAGACACGCCAGCTGCTATTGCAGGCTTGGAACGTCTCGATATGTGCATGTACCAGAGCAGAATGTAATGCGTGCGAGCAAGCCTGAGTTGTTGTATTGTTGTGGCAAACAGCCTGTGATTTTTGCAACATGCTAAAAAATACGTTTACCGATATCATGCTCACGTTGAAAACATTTGAGAATCTCTAGCAGCAGTGGATGCAACGCTCACCTCTGCTTGGCCTGCAAAGTACCAGATTTCTTCTTCTCCTCCTCGAGCCTCCTACGCGCCTCCTCCAGCTGCGTGAGGGGGTTGGGGGCGGGGTTGGGGGGCATGGTCGGATCCTGGATGAAGGGATGCGAGGGCTGCACGTTGTTGCGGAGCTGAGCGGTGACCCAGGGGTGAACTGCTCCCGGGCGCTCCACAGAGCTGGGCCTCGACACCTCGTGACTTTGGACCTTCTTGGATCCCGAGATGCTCCTGAAACGTGAGAAAAAAAAAAGATTAATATATAATCCCCCAAAAATCTTTATCTCATAGAGATGTGGACTCACCCGTAAGGGCTCCTTTTGTATCGTCCAGCTTCTTTTTCTCCTTCCATCATCCACTGTAGAATCTTCTGGTTCCTCTCCTTGTCCTCGGGTTGGAAGGGATCTCGAATCTCAAAGTTCCGTCCGTCATCTCCTTTCCTGACGGTTCGCTTGGATAGCGTGCTGCCTTTACTGCTGTAATAAGAAACATCGAAATCACTAACGCTGTTGTTTGAAACCGTTTCCACTGATACAAGACACGAAAGCATCAAGGAACATACCCGTAACCCATTGGGTCAGTGGCGTTCGGGCCAACGCTCATCCCGTCCGCATAGTTCCGCGACTTGGATCCGTTGTGGTGCTGCTCCATGTTCCAAGCGAAGCCTCCGTTGATCCTCATGGCTTCTGCCTCGGCCTGCTCTTTGGGTTTTCCTCCGGCAACATAGTGCGTGTGGTGAACGTGTTTGTGATGGTGCATGTGGGCCGCCTCACCCTTAGGCCCCTGCCGGGCCTGGTGTTTGCCTTGTCCACCAGAAGTTGGCATTATCACGCCTGACATTTTGCCCGCCGGCAGCCCATCTGGGGAGCGGGACTTGGGAGAGTGGCGGCCGGTGCCAGGAGACTGACACCCGGGCGTTTTCATGACACGCTGCACATGCTCATCCAGGATGCTCTCGGGGTTCTCCTCGTGCGCGTCTCGTAGCTGCAGCCCGTTGTAGCTCATTTCAGAGTAGCGACCACCGTAATGCTGCACGTGGACGGGAGGAATCCTGTGATTGGCCAGAGAGGGAGCTGTGGAGATGTCGGCATCATCGCCTTCCTCTTCCTACAGAAGAAATGAAAATACAAAATGTTAAGTGTATGACTTTGGATGAGATTTTTCCAAGTTAAACTTTTTTTAAAGTGATACTTCACCCAAAATATACAAATTCTGTCATCATTTACTGGCTTTTGTCATTTTAAACCTATATGACTGTCTTTCTGCACAACACAAAAGAAGATATTTCGAAGAATGCTGTTAACAGGCACCCATTGACTTTTTTAGACTGCTTTTGTGTACAATAGAAGTAAATGGGGCCAATGGTGTTTGGTTACCAACTTTCTTCAAAATATCTTCTTTTGTGTTCTGTGGAAGAAAGAACGTCATAAAGGTCCGAAATGACAAGAGCGCGAGTAAACAATGACAGAATTTTTATTATTGGGTGAACCATCACCAAGTTATACTTAAAAAAATTAATTGATAAGAAAATATGATGGGAACTTTAGGAAATCTGACAGACTGCAGCAGAGAACAATGAAAATAATAATGCAATAACCGGTTTAAACCAGCAGATGTCCTCCTTCCATAAGAAGGACAAGATCAGACTTCTATTGAAATGCCTTTGTTACTCACATTCAGACAATGACCTGAAACACATCAACACCAGCATTTCCTTTTGGAATTTCCTCAACTTAAAAATCAATCTTATTTTAAGCAAAGACATCCGATGTTTTCATCAAATCACAAATAAACTGTATTAATATTCACAAATCTGGACTACATTTAAGTCAAAGTCTTGCATTTTATTCATTCTACATTGATAGATTGAGACAATGAGAACTGAAGTGCTTTGTTAATGAAAACAGCTTCTCATTTGAAATCTAAAGAAGTTCACAGTGTTCAATATAATTGACCACCTTTCATGACCCCCTATAAACTCCTCACTGTTGCATGCATATTAATGTCTCTGCATTTTGAGCATACTAAATCCAACATTTACTGTAGTTTTGCACCAATATTCATATCAAATGTGCAGTTTTATGTACTACTCTCCTTTATGGAAAAACCATCAACCCTCAGGACACAGCAGGAAATCTGTTTGCAATGCTTTGAATGTCTCTCCAGGTACCAAAGCCCGACAAGATTTGAGGATTTGGCTCATGCATATTTTTATTCGTACTAAACAGCTGTGGAGGTCAGCTCTCCAGACACAGATCTTTGACAGATCGTGCCAAAAACAGTGGAGGAGGTGATAAACAGAACACAGCCGCAATGCGCAAACCAGCCAATTTATGATTGCCCTCTGTGGGCGATTCGACCTCTAAACTGGACGCTTCGATGCTTATCACAGTCTGATGTTAATTATCCAGCAATAATAAATCTCGTATATCTCGGAGAGAATGTCTAAATTTGCCCAACCAAAATACATATATGTTCGAATCAAGTCTGTCCCTGCTTAGTCCTTAGTAATCCTGGATATATCTGATGTGCTAAAGTAAACTTCAATACCTTCACAGAACAGAGAGCTAATCTCCACATGTGAAGGACCGCTGAGAGTATCAATTAAAAAGACACTGACATTCCTCTTTCGGTGTCTTAATAACAGAAAGTCGCTGTTCCGTGACAGAAGTTCCTCTTACAGGAGACCAGACTACATAAATAACCTTCGTTGGGACTTAACACCTGGCTATGTGTGGAGAAAAAGATTCCCATTTGCGGTGTGTGTAAGCATTTCTTCACGCCCCGACTGACTTCAAACAAAGTCATTACACCCAGGCAGACTGGCAAGTAGGTGGATCTTGACAAGTGATTCACCTGACACTGAAGAAAGAGAGACAGAAGAGTCGCACTGATGAGCCAGGAAATCTTCAGAAGGCATCCGGCCACCCCGCTCATAAAGAGCCAGAATAACAAAGCTTTGCGATTTTTGCACAAGCGAAACAGAAAAACGACATATTTCTACTTTAGAATACTACAGTATGTCTTTTCTGGGTTATCTGAACTGACTAATGGGCTGATTTAAGTTTCTTCAACGGGGGTTCTTTCATGGTTCTGAAGAGGGCTGCATGACGAATCCTTAAAAAATTCCAAATGATTACGCAATAATAATAACAATTTGTTACATTTATATAGTGCTTTTCTGGACACTCAAAGCACTTTACATGGAAGGGGGATCTCCTCAACCCCCACCAACTTGCAGCATCCACCTGGATGACTGGCAGCCATATTGCACCAGAACGCCCACCACACAAAAGCTTATTCGTGGAGAGGAGACCGAGTTACAAAGCCAATCGATTTGTTCCGAAGTACGGTTCAATGTTGCTGCATCTGAAGCCAGAGGGCGCTCCTGCACAGAAACTCCAAATAAGCACCACAGTAGAAGTACAACACCACTCGTAGTTCCAGGAAATGCTTCTTTCCCTCCGTCCGTTACTCAATGTGTTCTTCATCGGTCTTGTGTCCTCGTGTTCTCGCTCAACGTCATCAATAACCCTCTAAGTTCAGTTCCAATTCTCAAGAACACAGGAACAGAGAATGCATGAAAGTCCCCGGGTGTGTTCTCGATATAAGATGCATCAAATGCAGCTTTGTGCGCGAACGGAACCCACCTGAAGTCGCCGTGGCGTGTCCATCCAAGTTCTCCACGAGAAACAAGACCGTTCTTGCAATTGAGAAACGGACAGTTTATCGAGCCTTTTCAGATATTTTCATGATAATAAAGTTTGTTTATAATGATGATATTGGACCGGTGTTGCTTTTTCAAATGCATCTTATAAGCGCCTCAAACTCAGAGTGAATTCAGATGGTGCAGCACTTACAATTGATCAAAGAGCCGTGCTTCCCAGACAAGCTGCTCATAAATACATAACTGAAACCGTCGCGATCTCATAATTGCACTTTCACAATAGATAGAATTCAACATTTACTTTTAGAACTGGAAAAGTTTTGAACATTTTGAAACGCTGCATATTGTAAAATTCATGCAGCACATTCATCTGACAATCGTGAGTTAGGCCTGGTAGCTGAAATGCACTCACCAGTCTAACCCTCTTGAGTCTCTCCTCCAGTTTCTCCTGCGCTTCGCGTTCTCTCAGTACCCCTTCCAGCCTGCTGATCAGCTCCGCTGCAAACTTCTCCGGGTCCACGTGAATATCCTTTGGCATCCGGTTTGTGCGCTGATAGATACAAAGAAAATCACCAGTCAGTACTCAAGGTCACATTCTCATTTAATTAAGCGCTCGTTAAAAACCGCCCATAGTTGTCTATTACACATGTATGTGAAGATGGAACATACCAAAATCCGTGTGAAATGATCAAAATCATTATTACAGGCCAGTTTGAGAAACCTTTGTAGCCACTGAGAATTAACACTGGAACACACAACTGATAACCAGAAGCTCAATATAGACGCTTTATTGCGCAATTTTCTGCGATAAAACCAAAGAGACTTCAAACAACAGAAGTCCAGGGAATGTGTTATTCCAGAAGTCTGGACTGAGAAAAAAGAAAGACAGAGGAGGAAAATACTCATGAAGAAATACAGTTGCAGGCAGCGCCTGGATAAGGTCCAATGAAACCTTACAGGAGCCGTTAAAAATTTGATTACAGGGCCAAATCTGATCTAAAGTCTGTTTCAGCTCTCTTTGTTCTGCCCTTCTGTTTGCTTAAGATTCATCAGTCTCCTCCACAGCCCACACGGTTACATGCCCAGTGGAACTGCAGAATCTGTCAAGACTTGACAAGGCGTTTTGGTTGCTAACGCTGCCTTCCCGCTGCAGACCACGCTCACGGAATATAAGAGAGCCTCTTTAAACTTAAGACGACAGAGGGGGGAAAGCAACCAATGAAAAGGCGCAAGCAAGAGGGGGTTGAGGCTCAGGTGTACTTCGATTTTCAAGTCAAGACGTCTTGAGCGCAGCAGGGTGTTCGAGGTGGGATTGTTAACATGGATAAATCTAATTTCACTTTAACCCCTTTGGTTGTTTTATAGGCGTATTCATTGGACACACTAGCTGGCTTGAAGTTAACTCTTAGTCTATGTTTGGTTATAATTTATTTTTTGTTTGATTTAAATTAATATTAATTTATAATTTTATTTTGATGTATATTAATTATATTAAATTAAAACTACTTTGAGTTTGATTGATTCTTTACAGATGTCTACCAGAAGTTAAGTTTGAGCCAAATAACGTTCATTTTAGGGCTGTTAAACGATTTTTCGCATGCAGAATTAGAGTTTGCGTTTAAGTAATATATGTGCATATTAAGTTTGTGTTTAAGTAATATTATGTGCATATTAAGTTTGTGTTTATAATAGTGGTGGGCCGTTAACGGCGTTAACGCAGTGAGACTATTATCGCGCGATAAAATGTCGCCGTTAATCTATTCTCAAAGTTGGGTTGGGAGCTGGGTCTATACTACGCAAGCTATGATGACTTTCACCTTGATATTTTAGCGCGGATGTATACCAGCTTAATTGCACTGTAGGGGGCGAGAACAGGAGTTTTCAACTCGCGTGATCCGCGTCATTCGCGCCGCCTCATCTAATAACCAGGGCTTCATTCGCGTCGCCTCATCATCTAATAACCAGGGCTTCATTCGCGTCATTCGCGCCGCCTCATCATCTCATAACCAGGGCTTCATTTGCGCGATTGACGCAGCAAGTAGGTCTATCGCGTCTTTGCATTGACTTAACATGTAAATCACTCGCGCTTGACGCACCATTCGCGTTTGGACTGAACACAACATAACGTGACTGTGAAATTACCACATCAAACGTGACGTGCTAACATGGATGCAGGTATGAAGCCGCCGGGCTTGCTTCAGGGAAAATTTATTTTTAAGAGCCTTCCCAATAGAAACCTCGACAAGACTAAGGTTGTTAGCACCTTGTGCAATGCGGAATTGGATTACTGTAAGGAATTGGTTTAAAAAAAAAAAAAAAAATATTCTCTCAACAGATCTAGCTTTAGTTGAAACCAGTAACTTTGTATTGGCGCCTAATGTATTATGGCTCCTGTATGACGTATCGCTTGTTGCTCCCTAACTCTTTGTAAGTCGCTTTGGATAAAAGCGTCTGCTAAATGACTAAATGTAAATGTACTGTAGGAGCTCTTCCAGTCTCAAGTACCACCTAAACGCAAAGCATCCCTTAGCTATGCGGAAGTAAACACAAGTACATCTTATTGAACATAATTTTATTTTCATCACCAATTATCATAGTAGAACAGCTTTCTCGAGTAGTTTGTGATGCATTTTGGAAACAGAAGATGAGCCCCTGATCTAATGTGCCACCTGGCTTGAGAACCCATTCTCAAAGACTTACTTTTAGTCATTATTTGGGTAGCACACATATTCTGAATGCCTTCCGCAGAATTCAAATGAGCCATTTTAATCTAGATTAAAATTTTTTATCTATGCCCACCACTAGTTTATAAATACATACACATCAATTTAAGAAAAATATAAAATAATAATTAAAAGTTTATATAATAATATTCATTATTGGTAAATCTAAATCTAAATATTTCCTCAATACATGTGTTTGTTTTTGTCTTTATAAATACAAAACGATTGTGTAAGTACACAAACATATATGATGTAAACACAAACTTTTATTCTGTAAACACTTTTAATCATTTGTTTATGTTGTTGTTGCTGAAACATCAATACAACACAGGGCAACCATAAACCACTTTCACAACCATGAAATCCTAAACTGCAATTTGCTTCTGGACATAATATAAACTTCCCTGATGTGGCATAAACTATAAAAATATCCATTTTGTGTGTCAAAAATATGAGAGAAAAATATTTAGAGTGACATGTGGGTAAGTAATAGTAAGTACAGAATAATACAGGCGGAAATCACTATTCAGTAAAGGCTATATTAGTTGGAAAAGTTTGTACTTCTGCCGTTCAGGTACGCATTCAAAAAAAGAAAACGCCGCAACGGCTCCGGTGCATCACGCGCTCGATTCGTACCATCCAGTTTTCAGTCTCTCTATAGGTTGAGTGAAAGGCCCCGGTGAGGGGAAGTGCATGTTTGCTCTGTTAAATTGGGCTCTTTCTCAGAGGCTCCAATTATGCGGGAGCTGGTGCACTGGGAAAGCCGAAGCATCAGAAGGGACGCTTCACATCTGCTGGGGCAGAGCAGGCAGAGCTGACGAGAGCATCAGGAACGCTTTAGACAGCACCCTCGCGCTCGCTCACTCTCCATCAGCTATTCGCCGGCACATGATCAAAGCTCCCCAGCCACCGCTGTGCATCTTAAGAATGCACATTCATTTTAGGGCCGATGGGAGAGACAAGGCAGGAGGAAGAAAAGCGAGCGAGCGAGAACGCAGAGGAAAGACCGTAAGATGATGGACGGAGACGCAGAGAATAGACTAAAATGAGTGGTGGGGGTGGAAAGGAAAAGGTAAAGCCAGAAAATGTGTTGTAGAGTCAACAAGGTGTTCTGGAAATCCAAAGCATACTTACAGGAATATGAGGTAGTGGCACTCGCCCGTTAACTTTGGCACTTTCGTGTATCTCGCGTCGGTGTGGTTTGCGGTATCTGTATGGTGGGACTCCGTCTCTGTTGAGGAGAACATAAAAAAAGATTTCAAGATTACATTTCTAGATAAACATATCTGAGTTTGCTAGTTGTTATCTCGCTAGCCTCTGCGGCTTCTAAAGCAATGTCGGATCTACAGGGAACGAAATGCTCCTTTTGCCTCATACCAATAAATATATGAATGAATATGAGCAGACAATACAACTTTTGTAAAAAAACACGACTATTGTACTCAACACTGCAAAGAGAAATTGGAGTAGTGCACGCGAACCGAAAGCGGAAGCAACATTTCAGCCTATCCGACTGAATCCCCAGGGCACTGGCGGCGACGACTTCAGAGCAGATCTCTTTCGAGGTCTCTCAGTTGACACCATCACAGGGAGCTTTTAATCCCCTGGGGTCCTGCTGCGGACCCCCCTGCATCTCTGCCTGGCGAACAGCTGATAATGGTCTCTAATCTAGCCCACTTCAGACACATGTTTGCGCCTTTAATGTGTTTTTTCCTAACGCGGATCACTCGTGCCATCTCTTAACGCGGCGCGCTCCCCGTTGCCGCTTCGCCACCTCAAACTCTTCCTGCTGTTCTTCACTCGAGCAAATCCCATCAAACCACTTTTTAAAAAGCAACTCGTTTCCTGTGGAGGAAGAAGATGTACTCTTCTGCTAAAGAACAGTCAGACAGCGAACTAGAGCTGGCTGGTTTAAAAATACACCTTTACTTGCGTAAATGGTTACCTAAAAGAAAATCATTTAACGTCGAAATATTTTCTCCGGCGGACCACATCCTTAGTGTTATTTCGAAGCAATCATTTAAAATAATAGCATAGGGCTGAAATACTTTCGTAGCCGTGAAATAAGCAGACAAATTTGATTATACCTAAGGGCAAAAAGCCGTTTATTCTATTATAAGCTCTTATTTTCCAACCTTGTTTGTTTTCAATAATTCATTTCCTGTTCTTTCAATAACCTGCGCAACGTGAAGGCCATTTCCTTTGTTTTCGGGGAAAGTTAATTTAAAGGGAAACAAGTCAATGCCTTCAAATTACAGCTTGCAGCGCCTCATACCTCCCAATTTGAAGCTCTATAATTAGCATAAGTAATGACATTTAGAAGCTTTCATTGGTGTGGATAATGAGCAGATGGTCCTCCTCAGAGGAGAGCAGATTTGTTTCTGTTCCCAGAGCAGGGCTGGGGGAAACGCCACTAATTCTGCATCCGAGAGACACTGTTCTGAGACCAGCCATTGCTGATGGCTGGAAGCCTTGGCTTAAGACACTCCACTGACAAGTAATATTAAGCTTCGTCGCTGAAATATCTAAGCCTCTGCAGAGTTTTTTGGAGGGGGAAAATCCTGCCAATTTGACTCGTTGATGGCAGTAAAATTGAATGGCTGTAAAATGGAATGAGGATGGATTTATGTGTGCACGGATACGCGTGTGCTTTATGTGCATAGATGTGTACGTACATGCTGCTGTCGGTCAGGGAGAGAGTGTCTGCATCGCTGGACATGCTCTGTTGCTCGCTGTCGTTGGCGCTGGTGGCGGGAGCCATGGCGTAGCCGGTGTTCACATAGTATGGATTGACGGGCTCTCTCCATGACGAATGCCTGTTGATGAAAAACGAGAGGAGATTCCTGTAAGACTTCATTATGAAAACAATCGCAGTCATTTTGGTGAAACATTTCATTTCTATGCACTGACATTATGCATGACCAATGTTTCTAATATGTCGTATCGGTCACGTGACTCATTGTTCTGTGCCCTACCTGCTACTTTTCTTCCTTAAATAAATAACCACAAACATAGTAATAACCCAAAACCTAAATCATCTAATTAACCTTAAGCATTTACAAAATGCACTTTGGTCTGGGCGTAGGCAACATGAAAACAATTCTCTGAAAACCAATTATCTTGCATTTAGTTAATGTAGACTAAGAACGACATACCACACAGTTATATCACCATCTAATCATGCGAGGACTGCTTTATTAAAGTGATAGTTCACCCAAAAATGAAATTTCTGTCATGCATTACGCGCCCTGTACTTATTTCGAACCTGTATATATTTCTTTGTTTGATAGAACACAGATAAATGATAGTCAAAGGTGCCTCAGAACTGTGTGCTTTCCTACATTCTTCAAAATAACCTATTTTGTTTTCAAGAGAACAAAGAAGTTACAATAAAAATGTTCCTACTATGGCAGTCAATGTGCCACTGAATTGTTAGTTGCTGACATTCTTCCAAATATCTTTCTCTGTTTTAAACAAAAAGTAATTGTGACAAAGTGACATTCTATAGTGTGCTCAAGATGCATTCACCGCATTAACAACTCTTTCTGCCATCAAATAACTTCAATCCGTCTTTCATGAATTTTAAAAAATATATTTTTTAATAAATATTATTAAGTAACTGTTAACATAACTTTATGTAGCTTTAGATCATTATCTACTTTTTCGTTTTATGCCTGCATTCTGCGCTTCCGTTTGCATTTTCCGCATTGCGGCAGTAAGAACACAATACACTATGGTAACACATGGCTCCAGTGAAATTATTACTATGCCATTTTGATATGACATAGTTTGCCTAAAACCTACCAGTTTTCTCCCTTCAAAACACCACCACATATCGTCTTTCAGGTGGTCATTTCTGAGCATGCTGCAATTGTCACATAGGAAAGCCTGCTAGATCTGACCTTAAATTAAAACATTTCGTTCCTGATACACTTTGAGACACTATTAAAAATTATTTATTTTAAACATATTGCTTAAGTATGTTATTTATAATGTTTTTTAAACAAAACATTTAAGTAAAAGTAATTTATATTATAGCATTTTGTGTATTTTTTTTCGTGTAATCGACTCTTGTTTTCTGTGTAGACAAGTAGGAGCTGTACCGTTTAAATAACTAGTCTTCTAGTCTGCACATCCCGATCATTTACAAAATGTTTGTTGTTTTCATTTTAGTTGTTTTCACCCTGCGGACACAACCGAGGCATATTACCCAGATGGCCAATTTGAGCATGACAGTGATGATGAAAACAAGGGGCAACGAAGAAAAGATAGTCCACCATACAATACAGATTCAACTTTACTCCGCGTCTCCGTCTTTAAACACCAAGCTGTGAGATGCGGCAGAATACAAAAAAAAACATAGGTGTTTGAATTGTGTGTAAAACAAATGCCTAATCTGATAAATTGCACCAAGTTTCCAGTTTAAAGAAGGAAGCATTTACTATTTCAACAGCGCTGGGTCTTTGCTGTGGTATTTCTCTCCGTTTAAAAGAATGATAGTACATTGCAAACAAAGCTTATTTATTGTGTGGTGCTTAGGAACGACAAGGCACTGTTTGAACCCTTCGTAAGCGAGGCTGAAACATCTCTTTATTGCCAGTCTAAACAGAGAACAGAAAGAAACCGACAGAAGCGAATAGATAGAAATGTAGAAAAAGGGAAGGGGAGGGGAGAGAGACCCAGGCTCTCTGCAGTCTCCTGTGGTTATTCCTCACTCTCAACCCATCCACTGTCTTCTAATGATTCAAGCAGCAGTCATGTCAATATTCACAGTATAAGACAAAAGCCAGAAGCCTTCAGAGACGATCCCGGCCTTCAGCAGCCTTCTCCACATGCCCGGCATTCCCCATTCCATTTGATTCTTCAAGAAAAACAAAGGCTTTAAAACAGACAGGGGGCGTCTGGAATCTCTGAATCATTACTGTGATTCAAAACCAATCGATTGCCTTCTTCCCCCCAATAACATACTGTGCCTGATTCCAAGAGCGCCGACACATTAATTACTGTGAGATCTCTCACCAACAAGAAAGCAACTAACCATTACATATGCACATTAGGATTTAACTGCCTTTCCTCGCAGCCCATTACCACTAAAAACCATGCATCTAAAGCAAGTCTGCTGGGACAAAAGCACGATGCGCATCTGAAAGGAACCATTACCTAGATACAGTCCGCATTGCTGCTCGCGAGATTTGTGCACCTCCCCACACTCAGAAGAATTATGAGCTCTTTTTCATCCCATTTTGCATGTGATCACAGTTGACTCCAGACTCATACAGATCAAACCCTCAAAGGCAGCTCTGTGTTTAAGAGCATAGGTAAGAGAGACCGGCTTTTATGTTACACTGTACATTACCTTTAATGCAGTCATGCATTAGACAAATCAAATTACACTTTTCTACTGCATTGTACTTTTTCCACTAGGTACAGCACCTAGTACCCGATACTTTTTTAGTACCACCTCCGTTGAGGATCCAAGCTTACCGTACAAATACTAAAATGTGAAGTGTTTACACACAGATCACTGATTGGGCAGGGAGAATCATTCCCAGCGTCATTGGATTTGCGACACAAGAATACGCATTTTAATACGTAATATTGGCATCTTTTTGACAGTAATATAGAGATTGAGACACTTAACGCAATGCTAAATGCAAGATAAGCTTACCCTTGTGTGCCGTAGAACACCTGGACATCAACTATTTTAACATTTAAAACAAGGGGCTATTAAAACAAGAACTATGCTAAAAATTATAACTAATAACACAGCTTCCTGCGCATACTCATCACGAGTTAAGCGCAGACGTCAGAGTTCAACACATGCGCATTACAATGAATGTGTGTCTACCAGACCGTCAGAGTCGCGTCATTTACAGACATATTGAAAATTAATGATTGAGGAAGTGTTTTCGCCATTGCAAACAACAAGAACAACAAAAGATACCCTTCTAAGCTTAGTGTTCTTGGTTTCAGCGTGTTGGTTTTGTGTCATTCTTCTTCGACAACCGCACACTGCACACTTTCTGTGTGTGTATTGACCCCTAGTGGACTAGTGCACTTTTTTGCGCATGCGCTGTTGTACGCGGCATGCACGCACTGTCTCATAAAATGGGCTGACCACGGATCCTTCGGATGACGAAAATTGCATCATGTGGACGGCGAGAGCCATACTTCCAGCTTTAGTCTGTGGTTGTACGAGTGTTTCATCTGGTGTAGTTTGGTGGGGTGTGTGTCTAGCATAACTGACATTTAATTGTCGGACACAGGAAAAAAAAATTGTGACCTTTCTTTGAGTCATCGCTTGCCGTTCGACAGCTGAACCCAACACACTTTCTGTAATTATATTATGTTGCTTTTGGTGCTAATAAATAAATGTTTGGTTAAATATGCATAATTTACAGGTGGGACATGTCCCCACCACTTTTGGAAGATATTAACAAATGCTTGCGGAGGTTGTGTATTGTTTAAGGGACATTAACATCTGAAACTTATGGAAAATGCAGAATGCGCCACTTTCTCATCATCTCCCGTTGCTCACACAAGTTGTATTTGCGGAAGACAGAGAGCCACGACTCCAGATGCGTGCATCATCCTAGCTGGTGGTGCTTACTTGTGCATACATTGTCCAGCACAAAAAACGCGTAAAACCACAAGTGGCATTTTTAGTCATAGGAATAAACTGTTGGTGTAATGCACCGCAACAGCCAAGTTACTAGTGTTGGCCGATATTCTCTTTAGTTAGATCGTTCTATCGCCAGCCTGTGAATCGCTGATACATGATTGTATCAAGGGACGGGGCAATTTACACAGTTATTTATGACAAGATGGATTTGTGGACAAAAAACTGAAGCTAACGTGGCAAAAACGCATTACAAGCTCTAACAAGTGCAGAAAACTCAGACCCCGCAAATTACAATCTCTGTCTGGAGCAAGGAAAAGCCAAAGTCGCGCACATTACAAGCTCTCGCATGCGCAGTAATAGGCAAAATGTCTGACTATCGTCGATACATGATAGTATCGTCAATCGGAACAACCCTACAAGTGACCTTCCTCAATTGACAGTTTGGGAACCACTGACTGTGAGAGCTGAAGTCTAAAAGCGGAGTAGGCAATGGACGAACCGCCTTCGATTTTGAAAAAAAGATATTATTACAGAAAGAATTTATTTAAGTGCTGCGTCAGATCTCTCTCTTTGTTGCAGTTTGAGATCTGGTTGGAACCAAGACACAAGTTCACACGAGACTAATGTGCAATTTGTAAATCTCAAATAAAAAATGTATTGGGTATTTTTAATATATTCTAATGATTTCCTGCGTGTTTCGGTTTGTCTGCATTCTGTGGTGGTCAGTAGGCTACTGTATAATAAGAATATTTAGTTAAATTTGCCGCAGTGTAATGAAACTACATGGTTAACAGATCTGGAACTACTTTATAGGCATGCGCTTCCTGAAAAACACCCTAAGAATGTTCGCTAGCCAATCACAATGAGCCATTCAACAGCCCCCTAAGTATAATCAAAAATGACCAAGAAGCTTAGTTTATCATTTTTGTGCATGCTATACAGTGCTTTGGAGGGAGGGGGCTGACCATTTTCTTCTCTCCAATAAAGGCAGGAATCTCTCTGTCTTTCCGTCAGTTTGCATTTTTATTATGTGGAGAACCGTTCATCCAATCGACTTCACGCATAGCGGATGTGTTGCTGCAGACCCAACGGAGTGAAGTATTGCAGTTTGGTGCAATATGGACAATCGACACGTTCAGAATTAATAAACTTTTAATGGAGAACATTAAAGCCGCGAGCCGGAAGTGGCGCGCCTCACATTAAAATCGTTTTAATGGCGAATTATATTTTGTTTAATGTCTGTATTAAGTTAATTTAGAAAAATATTTGAGGAATTTTGTTTGTTGTTCAGGTGCTAACATAGTTTGATTGTCAACTGCGCTGGAGTGCAGATTAACCCTTCAGAGCCTGGAGGGAAAATATGTTGTTTTCACAGATTTTGTTCTTTTGACTGTCAAAATCTAACACACTGTCCTATCACCATGTGCAAGGTATAAGTATATTTTGGGAAAACAATTGTCTATCGATAACATAAGGGTTTAAACCATTATTGTGTGTTGTGAGTTTGTTAAAGAGTAGCTAACATGAAATCATGAAAATTACATATAATGCAGTCTGTTCTGTTGCCGTATTTGAAAGTAAGCTGTCTGCCAAGTTGTAAGTCCGAAGGTGAATAAATAAAAAAGTTATTTGCTTGTAAAAACGGGAGTCAACTCTGAATCACACAAACGAGTGGTGGATGCATATCTACGTCACTATACATAGTCCCGGTCTACGGTTGGCTGAGACTGACGCGAAAACTTATGTCTCCTCCCCCAAACACTGTCGCTCGTTTGTGATGCGTGTGTATCATGTCTAGAGTCTGTGTTCTACGGTGTGACAATACGTGCGTCTTATTTCAACTACCAAACGAAGAACGTCCGCGTTCACTGCAGGGTATGTGAAACGATTATCCTTGAAACAGGGGGAATACAAACTCTATTTGGACCTGTGAGCTCCACCGAATCCCAACCTGTAAGTGTAACTATTCATTTTGTCTTAACTTCAAGAAATATTTTTGTACCTTATGTCTGTGTTTAGCTAATGCATATAACGCTAACCTTAGCATATAACGCTAACATTAGCATGTGCCGTTATTTCTGGGGTGTTACAGATTGTTTATCTGACTATTAACTTTGAATTTTGACACATTTGCCGCACGTGCACCTATATAGATATGCCACTGACACTGGATTAGCGTTTTATGATGCTTCCTCGTCAGACTCGGGCTCATATTGGTTCGGTAAAATCGCCGCCATCTCTAGCTACACATATAATATACATGACATCCAACCACATGTAAACCGTAATCCTGTAATGATGGTAGTGGGGTTCAAGCTGCGACAAATGATGAACGCGTTTGACCAATAACAACAGACTACACCATCTGACCAATCACATGACACAAGGTTAGAGGGTAGGCGGGGCCTAGACGGATGAATCGTGGAACGAATCATTTGAGAGTCAGTCAAGAAGTAAGGCACAAATAACTGCATATAATTACGAGATTATAGTGTTTTTACACATTGTATGTACATAAACTTAATTTTGGACACTCGATTAACCAAAGTAGGGCCTAAAAAAACATACGTTAGGTACACTTTAATAGAATTTATATAGACAAAAATAAAACGACGGAAATACATTTTTACATTTATGCATTTGGCAGATGCTCTTATCCTAAGAGACTTAAATTGCATTATCCTATACAGGAATGAATTTTACTGATTATTTAGACATTGTCAAAAAATGAAAGAACGAAAGAATATAGCACATCAGACATTAAGAATATACTCTAGTACATGCAAAAAAGTATTTTTAGTGTCAATTGAATGCATACAAACACACATACACATGCTTCCACATATGCATGCATACATGCATGAACAAACTCAGATATACACATGCACTGCGTATGTCCACGCATAACGTTACTTGTGCGCACATACGAGCTTACACGCATCCATACAAATCCAAATCCATTTTACAGATATTTCTCATGAGACAACATTTACTTGCCAATCCACGTCTGGATCGACACCCACAGCATATTCTGAATATGCAGACTCCGGGTCAGAAGAGTCTCGAACACCATCAGTTTCATGATCAAAATGCATCTCAATCACATCTCATGTTGTGTATTTCCTCTTCGCCATTTTTCAGTTGCCTATTTTGATTTTATTTTACTTGCTCAAAGACTCTCTAATCTGTTGCATTCCGTCACTCCCTATTCATATCTGCCCTCTACCGCTCTCCACGAAAACTGCAGCAAATGCCTTATGAAACGCAAGTAAGGCTGCATGGGAAATGCAATGTGTCTTTTTTTTAATGCAAAGCTTGTCCGTGAAGAAAGGCTCTGGGATCAGTAAGAAATGCTGCTCGCCCTAAAACCACTGCGAGTTTGAGTCGCTTATAAAGTTCATTTGAAAAGCAACACCAGTCAAACATGATCATTATAAATATACTTTATTATCATAAAAATACCTGATGAGGCTTCAGTAACAGTGATAAAACGATGTCCATAGGCATTTCCAAGATTCTATAATGTGTTATGGTCTTCTTCTGCAGCAGTGCGTATTTGGAGTTTCTGCTCGAGAGCGCCCTCTGGCTATCGGATGCAGCAGCATTTTCCCATATTTCACTCAAAAGCTGTGCATAAATTTTAACTTGACAGTCGTCAATGCAAGTGATAACCGCAATACATACATGTTCACAAAGCTCAATTTGTCTACTTTTAGAAGCGATTCTATTTTTTTGGAATGGCTTAAATGGTTGAAGAGTTACGGTTAAATGAATACCGCTTGGTTAAAAGTAGGTATGCACCGATCCGATTCTCTTGATCGGAATTGGGGCCGATCCGGGTCTTTTTTGCTGGATCGGGTATAGGACTGACGGGTTCTCTTTAGTCCGATCCGTTGCGATACCCGTGGATGTTACTCTAAAGCTTCAAAAAGGACTAACTATCAGGAAATTACCATAAGAGTTGTCATGCACTGTATTCGATGTCATGTGTTTTGATAGCTTTATGCGAGGAATAAACCAATATAGCATCATTAAAAAACTCTGACCTCCGCTGGTGCGGTCATCTGTCAATCTCTATCCAGCATGCGTGTGTCCGGGAACAGTCAGGACGTTACTCGTTCCTAAGTTTTCAATATTCTTCATAATCACTATATAATAGACTGTGGTTTTGTTTAAAATGCATTTTGCCGGAGACTTTACTCGCCGAGTGAAACGTTTTTAGATTCAAGCACTGGAAGCGGTCTATGTTATGCGTCATTCATACATAACTCTTAACTTTAGGATGGATTCAATGTTCTATGATTTAAACACATAACATATATATTCTCTTTGTGTTATAACTGTTTTGAACTTGGGAAGCAAAGATCCCCGCGACATCAGGATTATCACTATCCGGGATGCTCGTGAGTGAAGCGGGTGCATTAAGCGCATCATTCTGCGTCCAATGCGCATGACTTTAAATAACGTAAAAGCGAATGTATTAAGCGCATCATTTTGTGTCCAGGATGTGCATGAGCGAGTTTGGAGACTTTTATATTGTGATAGCTTTGTGTAATAAACAGAGATTTGTGCTTTATGAGACCACATTTTTGTTTTGTATGTATTTTTAAGTTTAATACAGCACTTAATTACATTTAAAAAAGATCATACTTTTAAGTAAAAATACTTAAGTAAAGGAAAATGGTAGATTTTAATGTACTTATGTATTTAAAGAAAAAAAAAAAACATTTATTTATGGACTGTAGTGGAATAAGTATGATGTGCTTCATACTGTAGGAAAGCATTTTTTGTCCAAAGTACTCTGATAAAGTACAAAAGTAAAATGTACTTGAAAGTAAACATGCTTAACTATCCACCTCTGGCAATAAAAGTTAAAATATGCAAGTCTACTTTGATCATGAAAAACAGTGCTAGTATCGGATCAGAATCGGACGATACGCAGATTTCAGATATCGAAATCGGATCGGAAAGGAAAAAGAAGTATCGGTGCATCCCTAGTTAAAAGCGTCGGCGACGAGGCATCCGGTTTTAAGGGTTAAGGAGCCCCTATATACTGTTGAAGCACTTAAAATAGTTTAGTTTTGTTTTCAATAGCAAATTAGATACATTTCATTTCCTTTCTTTAATACGTTAGTTTAGAAAAAACTAAATGTGTTTCTTGTTTGTTGCTCAAGCACAGAACGCAGCTTGATTGAAAACCGGGACAGAGACTTTTAAGCTCAGCTCTCTGTATAGTCCACATGGTTTAACTTTCAGTCAAACACTTGGTGAACATTACAGATCACTGATGATCAGTAACACAAAACTAACTAAGAGTATGCTCTCATCCTAAACTTCTGAATTCCCTTGCTTACTATTATTTGCTAACAAATAAAAGACATATGACTCCTTCAACATTTAAATGCATAAAACCCTAAAGCGTTGACCTAAAAGGCTATTTAAAAAATAAACGTTGCGTCTTTCTGTAATCCCAGCCAAAAACTTCATGTAGGCCTAATGAAAAAATCATTCGAGAACAACTTCGCATATCCAATGCTCCCGCTAATTAAAAACACATCAGGTCCAGAGGCGATGGAACATACGTTCAGCTGGGTGGAGCGTGTTTCTGTGGTTTATGAATATCAGCCTTTCATTTAGTCATGTTATGGCTTGTTAAAAGGTACGCTTTAACAGTTTTCAAAAAATTAAAATGCCAAACAGAGCCTTCCTAATGCTAAACGTGCACTGCTGGGAGAAGACGCAAGTCAAAAAAGTAAAAAAGCCACAGGAAAACAATCTCGAGCAGAGACGCTCATCCATTTGCAAAACTCCTGGGGATGTGTCCCGTGCTTACAGCTCACCTGCACGTCTAAAAGCTGAGATTTTGGACAGAACAGGGTTACTGCATCATCACCAGATGTCAAGGCTCGTCTTAGACAGTTGAGAGAAAACTGGGTCAACTTCTAGGGCTCGATTTCCACAATTTTCAATCTCTTTTGCGGGAGGAGTGCCAGCGGAGAACACAGCGCAGTTCAGCACATCAGAGCAGAGGAACACAATGTATGCCTGAGCATTTTACACAGGCTAAATCAGGCTGTGTAAATCCTCCGCTCGCTCCTTCATGCCTGCTTAGAATTTAAGCTTTAGCTTTGATAAAAGACACTGCACTCCGAAATTCGTAATATAAAACTGATAGTCTTTAGTCTATATTCGGATAGAATGAGGTGGACTCGAAGGCATTGTAAAATGCCAATAAACACACGGCATTGACAGCACATTGTTCTACAGTAAACTGGCAAATCGCTCCGTTGCTTGGCAACCACAAACGATGAACTTACAAATCTTTGCCTTCCAAATATGTATGAATGATTACTATCACAACTTCATAATTATTTTACATTGACACTTTTTTTTTGGAACAGCTCTTGAATACTTGATTTTGATCAATCACAGAATTCACCAGGGATAGTTCACCTGAAAATGAAAATTCTCTCATCATTTACTCACCCTCCAGTCATTTTAATCCTGTATGACTTCTGCAGAACACAAGAGAGGATATTTCGAAGAATGTTGGAACAGAACAAGAAAGTCATACATGTTTGAAATGACAAGAGGGTGACAACTAAATTTACAGAACCATCCCTTTAAATATATTTGCCAATCTTATAAGCAGTTTGTTTAATTAGATGTTAGAACGATATTAAATTATTTTCAAAACAAATTTTTTTTTATTATTCATTTGCATACATGATGCAAAAGAAAAGATAGCATACTGTCAACCAGTCAACTTGAAAAACTTTGAGACGTCTCGCAACTTACACAGCTACTGCTGCCATTTTACATGACACACCACACGAAACAGTGCTCAGAGTGATTGTAGCACGATCAAGGGGTTCAGACAGCCGCATAAGTATGGTAAAATCACTGTAACGCACTTTAGAAAACATCAACTTGAAAGCACCTGTCGATATTTGCTTTTAAATCACCGAAAGCTTTGTAATCTTCTTCAGTGACTGTTCAAAGGCCCACATGCACAGCTTTCTATTCCAGCAGGACAAGGATTAAAGTATTTAGCAGTCACATCTCAAATCCCATTTCGCTCGTATGGAGGGACTCGAGGCTCTGATGCATCAAGTGATTCGCTGTAAATTTCACAGCACGGCTTAAAAACCAGCCTCTGCAGATTAAACGATGTCTGTGCGATGCACGATACGAACCAGAATTCCTAGCGCTAAAGTGCACAATGGGCCATCACAACCGGTGGCGAAGAATGTCTTAGGAATGTCTGAGCACGAAACTTCATTACAAACACAATCCCTGAAACAAACATTTCGATATTCACATTCTGCGGGTTGAACGGGGCGGTACGGACAAAGGGAAACAGCGATCTAAACATACAGCTGTGGGCATTAAGTCAGACAAACGAAAAATACCTGAAGCCCTCGGTACACCTAAACCTTTCTTCAGACTGTGAGCATTTTTTACTTTTTTGCTAATATTCAATCCGGTTTCGCCTTTGTGCACATTCTAAAGAGAATTCATGTTGCGGTTCTCCTAAAGAAACCTTTATTCTACCTCAAAAGGCTGCCATTCAAGAGACACCTGCATGGAGAACACAAAGAGAACCCACTTGCACCAACTCGCAGTAGGCAAAGACACCGCTGCGTCCCGGTATCTGTCTCGCAACCACAGTCACAGTTACTTAGAGGTTTCTGCCTATACTGCATTCCTCTCATCTCCTGTGGAGGGCTGCGCTTAACTCAGATTCTCCTTTTATCTTTTGCTTCTAACTGTGCCTGCACCAGGAAAAGGGAGAGGAAAGAAGCAGACAGGAAGGAGAGAGAGAGAGGCTTTTCAAAGCTGCTGGGGTTTACCTGTACTCAAGGTTGTCCTGATATCTCTTACTGCTGGCCACCCGCTGAGGCACGGTTTCCATAAGCAGCTTCTGGGTCAGCCTGTTGCTCGGGTTGGGGTCACTATCCAGGTCCTCTTCCTGGCCCTGGTCGCACCGCCATTCCATGTCTTCGTGCAGAGTCGGCAAGCAGCCCGGCAAGACTTTGCCGTTCCCCGACACCGAGCTCTGGTCACTGAACAGCTTAGGACTTTCCCCACCCGTCCTGGTGTATTCCAAATATATGTCAGACTTCAAAAACAAAGGGTAGGTGTTTTCCTCTATCATAGTCTGAATCTCAGTCTGAGCCTGGTCGAACATGGCGGGATCGATGTGAAGCTTCATCACACAGTCCTTGATGAAGCTTTTGGTGGCCGGTTTGATCTGTCTCGAGACGATGCCGTTGTTATCCAATATGTACTTTTTGTAAATGGCTTTCGCTAGCTTCAGCATCTTCTCCTCATTGCCCTCCTTCGTCTCCTGCTTCCGAAAGCCGCTGCAGGCGAACCAGAAGTCCAGCATGTCGGCGCATTCCTCCTGTTTGAGGAAAGTCCTAAACAAGTGGATGCCGTCTTGATCATCCAGGAGAGAGTGCAGCGACTCGGCCCACTTCAGGTAGGGGGGCGTCGGCGAGGCGCTGCCCTCGGGCTCATAGCCCAGATCCAGGTCGGGCCTTCTGGGCGTAGCTATGGAGGCCTCGTTCTTGAGGCTCTCGCTCTTGGAGGAGTAAAAACTGTGGCTGTACGGCCGCCCATCGCTGGACACCAGATCGCCCTCCTCCCCGGGCACCGGGGGTCTGGGGGATTCCTCAGTGAAGCTGCCACCCGGGTCTGCCAGATAACAGCCCTTCTTGTTTACACTCATTCTCACAGTGTCCATGCACCCCGTCCCAGTACAGCACACGAGCCAGAAAGTTTATATCCAGACTTCTTTTAATACCACTGCAAAAGAATTCCTCCTGTAGGACAGAAAAAGGCGCATTAAAGGTGTGACACATTGAGCCATCCTGTGTCTGTGTACACTAATGACGTATAAAAAATGTAATATTAACAACCACGCAGGTAAACGTGAATGCCGATAATAGAAAAATATTGTTACATTAAATTCAGAGTGAGAGAATATCGACCAGTACACCTACACAAAAAAGCGCACATGACCAAAATAACACAATGGATTTGATATAATCGATATTGCTATTATTCTATTCATTATTTATAATAAAATGAAATTTGACTAAAAAACTGCTCGTTGACGCACATCAGGTCACGTGATCACGCCCCGTCTCAACTAATAAAAGGTAGTAACTATTTTATACCCACTACAGAAAATACGACCTATGGATAGCAGAAAATGATTAAAACTCTATATAGTGAACATTTCAAGCACTGAAGCACTCACGTCACATCACATAGTTAACGTTATATAGGACGACGTTACGGTGAACGTATCCGTTTTCACTGCTATTTAGGTTTAATTAAGCCTGCAAAGCTCCATCAACAGAGGCCCTGTGCATCTATATTGAAGCAAAGACAGCAAAAAAGGCAAACCATCATAACACAAACACTCTTTAACTCACCCGTGACAGGCCATAAATCCAACACTTTCAAGATTCGACCTCAAAACCTGTGACTGCCTGCCAAACAGATCTGATCTGGAGAAAAGAAGCCTCGAGCTATCCTCGTCCAAGCCTAACAATAACTTTAACAGCACCAACTTTAAGGAAGCTACAACCACAATCCGTTAGCTGGCGAATCCAGCATCAAAAATAAACACACGCGCGAAACGAAACGATCAGTCCACCACAATAAAACCATCGCGGAGAAAAGCGGAGCTTTTGAAAAACAAATCCCCGTTTACCACTGCGATCGTGAAGCGAAGCAGCGATTCCGACGCTAGCAAGCTACGTGCGAAACAACCTACAGTAACGTAAGTGACAAAAACAAATGCGACGAAAAGCAAAAACATCAGAAATAAACACCACGAGCGAGGAGAGGAAGTACGTGCGGCGCGAGACCTTCCCAAAGAAGTGAACACAGATGGCGAAAAACACTTTCACCATCTTCGAGCGCGTTAGCCGACGTTGCTAGCTAGCTCGCTCCGCTGCAACTGAAGCGATCCGGCTCAACTAGTGCCAGAACACGTTGTTAAAGCACGCTATCTTTAATCATTATTAACGCCGATCTACGTTCATCTCACGTATGCGCCGGTACATCGTGAAAATCGGGAACCTAAAGCAGATCGCTTCCACTCTCGGTGCGTTTTTTCCTCCCCTAACGACATTACAACACCCCTTTCGCTGCCCTCCCGATTTGCTTTGAAGTGAGCCCCACATTCATCGCATTCATGTCTCGGCCTCAGCAGCAGGAGCGGATGGGGGAGGGGGAAGTAAGAAACAAACTCCATACACACACACACACATAGCCAGGCCCTTCCGCAGCCCAGCGAATAGTATGCAACTTTGCAACACTGATTTTCACACTCCAACACGCGCATCCCGATCAACGCTGGCGCACCCGCCCTCGCTTGCGCCGATAATCCGACATCGAAAACCCAGCGCGAGAGGTTTATAACCGAGCGCGTGATTCAAAGGCGAGCAGCGAAAACGGCACGTTTCATCTCTCTCTCTCTCCGCTACCGCAAACCCCCATTACACCCGAGCCCGGAGGAGAAAAAAGTGGCCCGTACTCTACCTGTGAGAACCTGCTTTCCGTTTCCGAGCGCATCGGGAACAGCGTTGTACGCGAGTAGATGCGAATCGTGTCATCGATGCGGATCTCGGAGTTTAAAAATAACAAAGAAAACAGTCGCTTCTCCACCTCTCCATGGCTGTCTCTCACACTCCTGTGCCCGTGTGCGAGTGAGAGAGAGAGAGAGAGAGAGAGAGAGGAACAGAGATGTGCAGCGCCGCCCGCGGACAGAGATCGTACTGCCGCCAGAAAAAATAAAGGCGAGGAAACCTATCCACTTCTATAGTTTACTGTAAAAACGTTATATAATAAACATTATGTATGACATTTCGTCACGTGGTTTCAATAAGAAGAGACAACTGCGCCCCGGCTTAGCCGGTGTTCTATGAAGAAATGATTTCTCTGTCTGTAGCAATGACGCACATTACACAGCCATCATGTGACCACCTTATTACCATATCCAACTTTCATCATTTATTAGCAACGTTTTTTGTTTCAGAATGTGCTTGGTGTAAATAAAGTCTGCCAACATCTCATCTCAACATCTTTAACAGTCTTACATTTTACTTGACTATAAAGAAATGCGATTTCATGTAATGCTTCTGATCTCAGCATAGACTAAAACATGACTACGAAACAGCCTCCACAAGTCAATGTGGGATGAGATTACAATCACGGGCACATTTTGGACTGTATCTCTCCATCTGCCAAAACATGAAAGTAAGCTGGAATGAAAAAGAATGCAGGAGATTTAAACTCCGTTTCTTTCAGTCACGAAAAAGCATGCGGCGGTAGGTATGCATCATTATAATCCTTTTATACACACAAGTTTCTACAGTCAAACCCAACAAGTCTCACAAGAAAAAAAGGGTTTTGTTCCCGCTTCCTTTTTTAGCCCCTTGTTCACCCCGCAGGAACAAAGACTAAAGTTGAGTTTAGAAAAGAAAGTTAAGAATAGAGTATTGAGAAAGGAGATGTCAGAATTGTTGTGCGTGAGCCCAAAAGCCCATGCAGATGATATGTCGAAGGTAGTTCCAGATTTATGGGAAAGTTCAACAAGGGCAATCGTGTCTTATGACTGCAGGTCATATAGTGTTAAAGGAGCTGGCTTTGAAAAAATTAGCAGGCCTTAAAGACGAATATTACTTTGTATGCTCCAATCCTCTGAAGTTATGACTCAACACCTGGATATAATCAGGCATGTAATCTCGTGGATTCATTGTGAAAAGATCAAAGGCCTTTGGAATGTACAGTCCCGTTCCTCCTTTTTATGACTTGATTTGATTAGCTCATCTGAAAATGAAAGAGCCGTTTGTGTGGAACCGTGAATTTTATGGCATATAACAAATTGTTCAAGATCAAGATGGGGCCTTGTCCAAATGACTTCATCTTAAAACCTGACACACCAAAAAGCTTGGTGACGTGGCGAGTGTATGTGCTGTATGTTTTTGGGTACAGCAAAAGAGAATTTCAAATTATTTACATTGCTTTGTCCGAGCTGTCATGTTTATGGGCTAAATAAATGCTTGTAAGGCTCTCAAAACTATATCTTTGCTATAGTAAAACAAAAAGTGGACTTCCATTTCTGTCTTTAAAGGTCCAGTGTATGAAATTTAGCGGCATCTAGTGGTGAGGTTGCGAACCTTCTTCTCTCTCCATCACTCACCCCTCCTTTATGAAGCACTACGGAGGCTGACACAGTACTAAAATGTCATCACCTTTTCGCTTCTTTGCCAAGAAGATAACGTATTTACAAAACACCCTCTGTAGAGCAGTTTATTTGTAGAAACAACATGGTGATTTCCATGTAAGGAGACCCACGGTGTATGTAGATAGAAATAACTCATTCTAAGGTAATAAAAACATAACGCTTCATTATGTAAGGTCTTTATAGACCTCTGAAGACATAGTTATGCATGTTATATTGCATTTCTTTCAAAAGATCCTCCAAAAAATAGCACACTGGACATTTAAAAGGCAACAATATCGACAATTACATAAAATAATATGATTTTCTCATATAATTTTACATTACTTTGCGTACTCTGCTTCGGTTAGTAAAGTACATGCACAACTATTCACAAGCAATAACACTTTTGGTAACATCACGCAAAGGTTCCATTCCATTCCATTCTCTACCGCTTATCCGAACTACCTCGGGTCACGGGGAGCCTGCGCCTATCTCAGGAGTCATCGGGCATCAAGGCAGGATACACCCTGGATGGAGTGCCAACCCATCGCAGGGCACACACACTCACTCATTCACTCACGCACTCACACCCTACGGACAATCTACACGCAAAGGTATATTCCCCAAATTCATTAAGTCTTTAAGAATGAAAAGTAAAATGCTTTACCTGGCGAAATCGTATTTTTCTGTCTTGCGTTTTCTGGCATCCCCCAACTCTCCATCCATCGACAGAAGATTCCATTTCAGTATCATTTAATAAATCAAGTTCCAGTAAAAACTGCATCCTCTGTTTTTTCACAGAAACCAAGCTGGGTGTCCTCAACAAATCTGTCCATTCCAGGTTACTTACTGCGTCCATCCGAATCTGAAACACAGTTGGGAAAATCTACAACATCACTCTTGAATATTATCGTTTAACAATAAAGAGGTTTCTTATTCACTCAAGAAATGCACGTTTTAGACATTCCTTGTTTACGAAACATACCGATACAGGTTTTGGCTACATTACTTCATAGTTACCCTCACCATTTCATCAATGGTTGGTTTCCTTGTATTTGTTGGTAAACAGGGAGGATTTGTATTTTAAATAAAGTTTTACAGTCAAATGACTATGTATATTCCTCCGCGTATGGGCTAGTGAATAGCATAAGAACTGCTGGGCCAGTGTTCAAATCAGATGGCATCAGCAGCTGCAAACTCAGATCTATCCTTGCCCTTCCTGAGACCTGGCTTTGATTACTGGGCCCCCCACCACGAGCCAACACATGGCCATGGGTGCATACCAGCTCAGTGCACAACCTCTGAGCAACCACTTGGAAACAATCAAGGGGTAAATAGCATGAAATAGAGGTGTTTGGAAACGGTTTGGAGAGATTGTACGGATTGAGAGTGCATTTAGTAATTGCTCAAAGACATTCACGAGAGGACCGAGGAGGCGAGCAGAAAGCCATTAGGAAAACTGCAACCAGAGGTTAATGTCGTATGGATGAGTGTCAGATTGTTCTATAATTGTTCTTTTACATACAAGTGAAAGTCACAGTCCCAGAGGAAACTATTGGAATCATTTGACAGCTGTGTTCGGAAGGCCTGCTGCGTGAAGTTTGATGTACGTTGTGACAGGCAGCTGTAGCTGCCATTCTGCTACCTGTTGAGTGGCCTTGGAACTCTAAGACAAATGACATGACAGGTGCACTTTCGGCTTAAGTACCTGCTCCTATACAAAGCAGCTGGTAGGATGAAGAAATAGACAGCAGGTCTTCTCTGATTTACACTAAGTTTGCTCATGGTGTCCAGTGCTTTCCTTGCCAGCATAAATAACAGTTTGTCAACAGCTGTCCAATAAAGAAATTATATTTTAAAGAGGGCTCAAATGAAAACCCAGGAGACACTTACAGCTGCAAGAACAGATTCTTAGCATTTTTTTCAACTGCGGCATGTGTTTTAATGTATTATTTGATATGCAATGTGGTCAAATTAGATGTATGACAAAATTAAGGCTGACAAGGTAAAATATAATGCTCAAACAATGTAACATTTAATAATATACTATCCAGAGTGTACCCTGTCTGTGGCTCAAGGTGCTGGAATAGGTTTCAGCCGTCAGTGATCCTGCAGAGGATGAGCTTGAATGGATGGAATTTAATGTACAATACTCTTTTTCTCTAGCCATGTAGAGTATGTACATGCACAATTTAGTCCTCTATCTACTCCCAAAATAATAAACTGGCAGACAAAAAAAGTAATGATGTGAGCTTGTCTTCCTCATTATCTTCCTGGTTTTGGGGTTTACATTTTTTATGATAAATCAAATTGCATCATTTTACAGTTATAAGTTACAGTATCTTTTAATAGTTAGATATGTCTCAGTGTTTTCAGGTTCCTGTCTTTAGCAATATACAGGCTTTCTCTGTGGATCCGATGCAGCTGTTACCCAAGCTCCATATGAGAAATACACTGTAAACCACATTTATTTGTTTCAACTGTTAAAGTTTAAAGGCAGTAGAGGGTTCACTGTACAGTCACTGTACATGTCATATTTTATATATGCTTTTATACATTTTTAAAGTTTTTTTAAAAATGCTTCTTTCACAATGCCTACATTATGATCACATTATAGACGGTTTCATATCCGGTCTGTGTTTGGTTTTTATATTTAATTTATATTAAAATTAATTTATATTCATTTTTAATTGTATATTAATTGTTTTAAATCCCATTAAACTACTCAACAGTTTTTGATTATATTTATAAAAAAATATATTATATAAGTTAAGTTTGGGCCACACAACGTTTATGTTGTTGCTGCTGAAATGTCTTATATGGAATTTCAACCTCCTGTTACACTTTTACAGAATTTTATGAAAGTTAGATCAGTGTTTATGCAATTTCAAATATAGTTGACTCTTTTAAGATAAAAATGTTATTGGCAAAGGTCGAAGAATATCAAAGCTTTAGGCTAATCATTTACAATATTCCCTGATTCTCTCTACTGGCAATAACAAAATACCCTTGCTTATATTTTTTTAATATTATACAGTGTGACATTGCATTCGTGGAAACTGCAGTTTGAATCATGGGATTGAATCATATTGAACAAGGACTGAATGAACCAATCATACGGATTATTTAGTCAGATGCTTACAGCTCAACACTCATAATTTTAAATTCCAAAGGTTTTCAGGTCTGACTAATGGGATTGCCATGGGATCACTATACTTTGTCTATATCAGCAAGAGTCATTTCCAGCTTCAAGGACATCCCGCACCATAAACGCAAATGAGAGCTTTGTGGTACGTGACACATGGCATGATAGCGGGCCCATAAAAGTGCCTATTTTTTTTACTCATTTGCAATGTCATCACAAACTTTGTGTTCAAGCGTAACTGTGACCTAGTGTAGTCTGATGAATCATATTTTATCAAAGATAACTAAATACAGCAAACTGCTTTGCTTTCATGTTACTGATTAAAATGATTTAAACTATTTAAAAAAGAATTATGCAATACTCCATTGCATTCATTTTTTTATCAGTATTCTAAAAATACTTTTAAAAATTCACAAAGACGCAAGGGTCTCATTTTGACTGTATCAAAACACAGATTGCATTAATTCAAACTGCTCACGATGAACAGCACAGATCATGATGTGTTGCAAGAAACAAAACAACATGCAACATGGACACAAATGTACGAAATTCTCATTAAGGGAGCAGGTGTACAGAATGCGAAAATGAAACATGCTTTAAATATGGTAGGAAACAGATAAATTCTTGGCCTGAGGTACATTTATTTTCATTTTGTAATCACCTCTGACTAAACACGCAGCAGCACCCATCCGTTTGCTGAATCTCACATCTGGTGAGCTAAGCGGGATAAGCTAAGTCAAGCCCACGGCAGTCTTTCGTGAGACCTATTGTTTGTGTCCGCCCCATCTGCTCAGATTCACAAGTATCAAGCGCAGGAGCAGATGAGTGGGCTTCCACAGGGACCCCTGCTGTAACATCACAGAAGGAATGTTTCATTAGAAGAACCAAATCAATACCCCTCTTCAACCAAAAATGAGATGCGTCTCAGAATACACAGTTTTAATTTGCTCAAGTTGTCAAGAAATTAATTATTACGCTTGTTGACTACATTTTCATCATCTTTTCGATGGCATCTGAATGTAATTTTCACAGTCATTTGACTCTTTGATAAAGTGATAGTTCACTCAAAAAAATATATAATGCCATCAATTACTGGTCCTCTTGTCATTTCAAAGTTCTTCCGCAGAACACAAAAGAATATATTTTGAATAATGTTGGTAACCGGCACCCATTGACTTGCATTGGTTTTGTGTCCATATAATGGAAGTAAATGGGTGTTGGCGCTGTTCGCTACCAACTTTCTTCAAAATAACTTATTTTGAGTTCTGTGGAAGAAAGAAAGTCATACAAAATTGAAATGACAAGAGGTTGAGTAAATGTGGAGAGAATTTTTTTTTTGGGTAAACTATCTTTAATTACAATGTAATGAAATGTCAAACATATTATGGATATTTAAAGGTGTTTCTTCAACTGTGGGCACATTTTAAATTACTTTTAAGCAAAAGTTTTAATGCTCTTACCATTGACAATTTTTGCAACAGTTGTTTTAAAAGTCAAATCTTTAATGTGTAAAATAGAATAAATACAAATAAATGACAGTAAACTTGATGAAATATGAGACATGTAAAAGAAAATGAAGTAAATTCAAGTAATTATGGCTTATTTTTATATATTATGTTCCATCAAGTTGTAATTCTTTCAAATAGTGTAAACCTATTATTTTATTGTGTATTTTAGAAACAAAATATCCCAGCTGGTGACGCATGTACAGAACATCCATGCTTTTCTTAAACTCCACAGGGACAAATACGGAGTTGAAGAAACACTCTTTCATTGATGTAAGATAGATATCGTAGCTCTGCATTGCTTCCCATTATAGCTATTTCTTTTAAAAACAATAGGCACTAACTTCATGGCATCTGCGATTGGCCGCAGTGTCCCTGAAGACTGTAACAAAACAACAAGCCTCCAAACGACACAAAAAACATTCCGATCTCTCAGCTGCATGTCACCAATTCTTGTATGCACCGATGTGGTCTAACCATTTCAGAGGCTGTGACAGACTAATATGCAACTCAAGCTTTCAATAAAAAGGCGATGACAGCCATATTAGGTGAATGAGAATTCGAAGAAAACGAGTTGCTCCAGCAGGTGTTCCTTTAGCTGCTTATCAGTTTAGAGGGAGATGTTTGTTTCTTTGATTTAAGTGAAATGTATATTTATTAACAAATACAAATAAATATATATGGTATATATATATATAAAATTGATATTCTAGATATCATCACACAAATGTTTGGTTGATGTAAACCGGTCCTTTGAACAAGAAAGCAAACCGCCACACCATTACGACCAAAAATGAAGGGTTTATTCTGATGTCATGATATAAGTCATCTTGACAGGAGTAAGAAAACACATTTCTGCCGAGCATTCTTCTGTGTTGGTTTTTGCTACAGCTGCCAATGCACATTTACCCTCCTTGTAGGCTGTGCTTGAAATAGGCTTATCTTTGAGGGGCCTGATCAGTTGACAATAGCCCATTTAGATGTTAAAGCTGAGTGCTGCTCTTCTCATTTCTACAAAAGATAATTATTCCTTCAAATAAGTTACTTCAAGGTTCCTTTTAGCGCTTCTGTAAAAAGTGGAATAATAAGGCTTTGAGTTATGAGGGAAAGTGAGATTTTGAAGATACAACCCACAATAGACAAAGAAGCACATGCCCGAAACGGTCGGGCTGGGAGCACCATGAAACAAAGAGAACGAGGGTCTGCTGAAGAAAAGCAGATTTATGTTTGAATGATTGGGACGTCATAAAGAGAAAGTGCCTTTGGTGTATTAATAAGCTGCTCTTTTTAGCGCTTGGAAGTCTTGGGAGAAAGGTGTTATCTAAAGACTGTCAGAATGCTCTCTGGAGTCCTGCTGATAGCTTTTGTCATAGCTGAATAAATCGAGATTAACAAGGCCAAGAGTGGATTAGGCACAGAGGATTAAATAGTTTGTTGCTTAGGTTGAACTACTGATTAAAGTTTCCATTCGCAAACACGCACAAAATGCGAAATTTAGCTACTTGTTTAGTCAGCAAACATTGTTGCGCTAATGAGGGGGTTACAACTAGCCATAGCCGCAGTCTGTCGACGATCGAACTCTAACAAATGCACAGTCAGAGAAGCTTAAAACCTTGTTATTATCACCAATACTATGAGCTGAAAATGCACAGCAAGCGGTCGTAACAATTGATGCGCCGTCTTTGAAAGCGAGAGGGCCGTAAGGGAGGCGAGACTACGAGACGCGAACAATAAAGACACCGACAAACAATGCAACGCGGAGGAAGACGAAACCACTGCCAATACAAATGATGCCAAACATTCTATGCCACACATCTCGTAAGGTTACCTCAGCGTGCGTAAGAACAACTTTTTAGTCGTTCCTAAATGCAGGCTATCCTGATCGTCTCTCAACGGATCGGGTCTTGCGTTACGCAGTCTGCGGCATGCCCGGCCGCCATCTTTAAGTACAATTGAGTTTAGTTGACGATGGTCCTCCGTCGATCTTTCTTTATCCACGCGCTTTCCACCCAGCCCCCTCTCTGTTACCAGGGGTCTTCTTTGGACATCATATGCTGTGATATCGACAGGCTCACGGACCGCTTGGTAGGGATTCGCCGTGGACGTGGAGTCCGTGCTGCTGTGCTTCTCCAAATCGTGGATTCTCTGACCATACTTGATTGGCTCAAAATATATCCGCCGAGGACAAATATTCATCCCAGATCTGAGGCCTTTGATCTGATGAAGGCCCGATTTGAAAGCCCCCTCCAAAGAGCCCTTTAAAGACAGCGTTCCCTCAGATGTTCCAAGTAATGAGATTTAGAGTGCTATGATTAATCTAGGCCAGTTTCATACAGACACACATGCAAACACAAAAGATGCGGACATATGCATACTCGGAGCGATCGAAGGAACTTTGCGGACCAATTCCTCCCATTTTCAAATTAACAGAAAAACGTACGAAAACCGAACAAGAGCCCAGCTGGAGTTCTTTGATCGCGGTTTGGAAAAATTGATCTGAAGCGGCATCGACAATGATATTGAAAACAACGGCCGTGCTGTTTTTTCTCGCTTTTATTTTCCCGACGCCCTGGACTAGCATCCCGGATTTAGCAGGCTCCAAAATTATCAGCGTTTATTTTTACTGTTACGCGTTAACGCTAATCTTCTTGACCACCATCTCCGACACATTTCACGGAGTAGTCTACAAGAACAATAATGTGAGTGAAGTCTCAAAATGGTTGATGCTCTCACCTGCCTCTCCTGCTGGGTGTCTCCTCCGCTGTGATTTCTGCCGTCCGCCATGACTGGGCGCAGTCGCCTGCTTGCCACCCCAGAGTACTTTCTTATACTCATGAATCTCTTTCTGTTTCTTACTACTGTGTTGCTGAAAGATGTGCATCTTTACTTTATGTTGCAGCTTCAGCTCTGCAACCTGATTGGTGGACGTAAGGACCAGATGATAGACCTCGGAACCCTATTGTAGCTATGGCAACAGACCCCACAGGCATGAGTGATTTGCTCCTAATTGCAAAGTAAACAGGAGTAATGGAACTGAATATTATCACAAAGCATGACGAACCTGGGGTTGACGAATACGAAAACACTATAAGCTCAAAAGGCAAAAACAAAGCTCAGCACTGTCCGACACGCTGCCCGTTCGAAGCAGGATGAAAGGGGAAGCACAAAGACCATAGAGTAGCCGTCCCTTTCAAACAGCTATACACAGTTTCAGTGTTTAATGTGCATGATGGATTATCTTTGTATGTAAGTAATTCATGACAAAAACAACAACGTTAAAAAAGCAATATCAATTTTTCTCTGAGATAAACACAGCGAGATGAGAAACAATATCGATGTAGGCAGATGAGTGGCGGAAAGGAAAACGTTAAGACAGGGAAAGATGATATTGCCTTTGTTGGGTAATGTTATCAGCTGCTTACCTTTCATTTGGATTTCACACTTGCTTGTCTAGTAGCAGCCAGGGTCAGACCCAGCAAACCCTTTCCACAATGACCGATTTTCCATTCAAATCATCCTGGCGAGGATCCTCGGTATTGCCTGCCACTTGCATTTGCATTGGCGCCGCCACTCTCAAACAAATTCACCACACGCACTTCGACTTGTTTTCAGGACTTCCTATCGTGCTGGCTTTGGGGTCGCGTCGGGCGGCAGCAGACTGTTATTGAAAAGACAGTTCTGATTCCGCATACTGCGCCTTCAAGAACAGCTATGTGACTACTGAGAAAAGAAAGTCACAACAAAATAGCAGCTGGCTATTAGTCTCAGTGGCCCCTGAGCACAGTGCACAGACTCATATGTTGGGGGGACTCGGGTGGGGGGGGTCTTGACCGAGGGAGGGAATCCTGCGTTATGTTGCCTTTAAAAACATTTAAATACATTTATCTTTCCGATTGGTTTATGGTGCAATTTATGGTTAATTACTTTTTATTATAAATATTTTTAGCAACTTTCAAAAGGGAAAAAAGAAAACAAGAATATAAATAAAAAAATAAAAGTGCATCAAAATATAAGTGTATATGAATAGTTGTGAATGAATCTCAGGTCCTTACTTACCGTTCATTTTAAAATTTTAACATCCAAACTTATGTTATTCTTACAATCTTTATCTTACCTCCCTCCGGATGTTTTGGGGTACAATTTGCAAACAATGGAACACTAAGACAGTAATGCAATACTATGTAATTGAATTAGTACATTGACAAAATTTGATTTTGTATATAAAAATTATTTTGGTCATCAAAATATTGCCCACTGTATAGTCCTTTCACTGGACTGAATTTCAGTAAAATAAGCAGCAACATTAGACGACATTTGTTATGTCCATACCCACTAGAAATAGGCTACAAGTGTAGAATTATTAAGTCAATACACCAAATATTTTCACTGCAGTATAGATATAGTTGAAATCAGACATAATATCAATGATAAGATTTGCTTTATATGACTAGTTATTATAATCCCACAATTTCATATATAGGACAAATAGGACATTTCCAACACCTTACGCAGGGGGAAGCAGTCAAGAATATGAATAGAGGAAAGGAGGTCAGAGGTTTCGCTGGTTCGTCGGGTAGGCATCCTCTGTGTTTAGGCATAAATGATTATAGAATTACATAGCTGTTTTTTCTTTAGTCTTTTGTGAAAAAACAACGAGAACATTATTGAAGCACTGACCACCACCTACAGAGCAATTCTGCTGAACGTGGCACAGAAGCCAAGATGCCAGAGGAAATTCAATATACTTTTGTTTAGCTCATAAACAAGAAAAACCTTCCATACTGTTGCAAAGGTCATATGTATAGGTCATTATACAGCAGCCTGATGTATTATTCATAGAGAATTCTCCTCTGAATAATACAGTAGATTCAACCATTTCACTGCCACCAAAAAAATCTCGAAATCATGTTGATTGTGACATGGAATGAGTGTAATCTATTTGATTAAAGCTGAAAGGTGTAATTGCAAAGACTGCAACCATTTCCAAAAAGGTTTCCTCGAGACTCCCCATCTCTCTCATTGGTGGGTCCCAAACTCACATCAGTGCTTGAGCAAATGTGAATATATGGTGGGTTACTCCAATAAATACAGCAATGTTTTCAGGGGAATCCTCCTACACGTGGCTTAGTGGCCTTTGCCAGCCCAAAAATCGTATTTTTGACCTCAATAAATAGGACATTTATTTTGATGTTATTTTTTCCTACCGCTGTTTCGTGATCACAATATCCTTTATCGTCGTCGTTGTTGTTATCCAAAAGTGATCGAGAATAGATTAAAATGTCCTGAAACGTAATACTCTTTGCATTCATTGCTAAATAAGTAAAATAATATATCTCCAAAGCGGCTTCACAGTGTCACAGATGTGACTATGCTCTGAAGCTTTTTTAGCAATGGAAGTGGCGATCGAGATGTCGTTTTCTAAATTAAAACTAATTTTTAAACTTGTCTGAGTGAAAAGTGCAATAAGTCTTTTGACTTTCCGAACTTGCCAAAAAAAAAACGAATTTGCCATTCTCAGCATTGAATATTTAAAACACGTGACGTTACTCTATAGCCTACTCAACTCCCAAATAATACATGCGTTGTGTGCACCCTGCAAAAGTCCACCGCTGCCCTAGACGCGTCACGGCATGGTCACACTACGTGATTTTTGGCTGGATTGTGCGGTCGATTTGAACCTCCGGATCGCGACCAAATCGGTGCTAGTTTCGATCGCCGAAGTTTGTCAAGTATAAGGAGGTGTGCAACGTGATCTGGACCTGTCTCGAGCTATCCCAGACGCTACGATATTTTCAAACCTATTTTCGAACTAATCCAGCCAATCACAGCACGTCAAATTATTGCGTTGAGGAATTAAAAACTGCTGGCATGTATTCATTAACAATACATAGGGTGTTAAATGTCTTGTATAACAAACATAAAGCTATTTTAAACTATCCTAAAGCAACAAGTCTGCATAATGAAATATAGAAAACACTTCAATGTTTCACACTCCATTCCAGTAGAAGTGTTCACAATGTGTGGGAGGTGTTTTCGCTGTTGGTACTTGACCAAAGTCTTATTGTTAGCGCACTTTGTCTGCGTTGTGTTGTGTACTTGCGTGCTGCTACAAAAAGAAGATGAAGGATTGTTGTGCCATAGCAATTCAAGTAGTCTCACAGTCCCGTAGTGTCACCTCGGCTTAAAGCATTAAGGTGGCTCAGCACTAGATATAATTTTATTGCACTTCAAATATTGTTATATTTACTGTATGTCTTTACAGTAAATAAGAAATATTATTAATACTTTTTGTAAAAAAAAATAACTGCTGACATTCCCCTGAAAGAGTTTACTGGCTCCACTGGAACTATTTTTTCTGTTCTACCTATCAGCAAAATCGGACTCCTACCACTACCGTCACTTGCACACAGCCTGAATTTAAAATTATGAATCGTTATGCTACTGTCAGCCGGCTTTCAGACTTCAACAGAATTCTTGTGCGTTTGTCCTCAGGGTTTCCCCCCATACATCAGGATTTCTGATCGTAAATATTCGCTATCGGGGCGGCTCCGATGTTCTTCCGATCAGATTCATTCACTCTTAACAAACACCACAGGAACATCTGATAAAGTTATCTATAGAGCAGTTTAAGATCATCGGGACTGTACCTCGGATTGTCGGGGAGAAATCGTCCCGATTATCTAGGGGTAAGGCCCCGGCATAAGTTGCGCAATTTTTAAATTTTAAACTAGAAATAGTTTTAATCATTTTAATATTGAATTAATATTGCACATTGAAAACTGAATTGAATGAAACCTTTCAACTTTAACAAAATGTTTGCGTTCATTATAGTCGTAGTTATTCAAACAATTGTTGCCAGTTCACCTTTTAGTCAACTATGTAACTGATTAAATAGATAAAAGCATGCAAAGGTGTAAATGTATACTGAGGTGTCAATTTCAAAAACTGAAACTGACTGGAAATGTCCAGAGGAGGGGCTTGAAACGTTCAGCAAAAACAGAGGGATTTATCCCCAGGGTTTGAAGGTGTGTCAAAAGAGTATCCAGTTTCTTGCTGTTGAAAAAAGGGCGCCTTGCAATTCATATGACTTTAATGTAACAGCTCTAGAATAGAGAGCCAACCTTATCATACCCACATTGGCACTACATTAAACAAAATCATACCTAGATCGACTGAACAGCTTCCACAAAGCAAGCCCCTAAATTCCACTCAAAAAGGACGACGGTTCATGATAAATCGACAGAATCATCAGTTCTGGGTCTTTTGTTATCCGCAGTGAGGAGCGTATGTCTCTGGATGAAATCAGTTTTCCTTTGTAATGCAGACGGCCTGTCATTTTATCCTCAGGATCATCTATCAGAGTTGCTTTTACAAGAGCTATACCGAGAAAGACTTTTCTCACCTCAAACAGCGAACCGCTTCACCTACCATAATACACAGCTGGAAGACATTCTCAGAATTCCCTGTTCTCACAAAGAGGGTTCGAACAGACGTTTTAAGTCGACTATTGCATGAATAAAAACGCTTCATTAGGAGTGCGTTGAGACCCAGGGATGGTCATGAGATTGTGGTGCTGCATTGATTTAGGATCAATGGAGACCAAAGGTGTTCAGAACACCGAATCAATTCTGCATAACAATAAAACTCAACACCTCAAAGCTTTCTCCATCCCCCCAGTGACACAAACTGACTTCTGGCATTGAGAAGACAGCTAAAACATTGTAGGTTGATTGTAAAAACACTAAAAATCTAAATTCACCTCACGCGTCCTAAGAATCAGAAAGAAATATTCTGTAAAGCGTGCACGATTCTGGTTTGCATGTACTTTGTTCTGGATTTTCACATTTGCGTGTGTCATGCATATAAAGTGCTCATAATGCTGATTTATAGCAATTGTATTATTGTAATATGAAAGTATTTATGCCGCCATAAAAGTTACATATTTAATATTGCCAGGTTTGTGTCATTACCATATTGAACCACTATCCCTAAAATCTTACATTTCCCACTTTAACATGAAACTTTCTCTTCGTTTTTAAAAAGCCTGGGCTAAGGTAACCCACACATATCTATAAAAGTAGATATGACAGTGTGCTTTGAAAAAATATCACCTACAGAGCATTATTCAAAGTATGCTCCCTGCCTCTACAGTGCCTTTCCTGTTCGCTTCCCAAATCTCAGTCAAGAGCTCGGCCTGCTCAGGTTTCAGCAACAAAAATGAGCTCTTCTCGCTCCCACCCCCATCTTTGTACTTCTCCCCCCTCCCACCTCTAGCTGTCTCTCCCAGAGACTCTTGTTTATTCCTCCCCTCAGGCTGTAAGATTGGAGCCCGGGCCTGCCATGAAAGAGTGCACACAAAACAAGGGAAGATTAAAGGACACAGAGATATAAGGTGTGCATCTGACCAAACCATCTGTGCTACTCAAAACCATTTTTTTACCCTACACTAAAATGCAGAGGTGTAGGAACCACAGCATAGGAAACAATATAGGAAGAGGCAACATTATTGGAAATGGATCATAATACACAAAAATATAATGAATATTAAGGTAAATTCTTTATGGTTAGAGGTCCCCTCTCTCTTTAAGTAGTTTTTGAGCATTGATATAATCCATTGGAACAGATGAACAACACATAGTTGTTAAAGGGATAGTTCACCCAAAAATAATAAATCGTCATCATTTCTTCACATTCATGTTTTTCAAAACATGTCTCTTCCTTCTGTGGAACACAAATGAAGACATTCTGAGAAATGTTTTTGTGTCAAATCAAACCTTTAACTGATAGTTTTCCTAGAATTGCTATTTCCGGGATAATAACGCTCTCCAATAAGTTGCAGACCTAAAGTCAGACAATTAAAGACATAATTCACCAAAAAATAACAATTCTCTCATAAGCTACTCACTCTTATGTCATCTCAGACTGATGTGTTTTTCTTTCTTAAGGAACTAGTTGTCATGTGATAAGACACGCAAGAACCAATGAGATTTTAAATGGTCACTGCGTCAACACAAACCTGTTTTGGGTTTGATAGTTTTAAGAGGACTTTCCATAGACATAATGATTTTTATACTGTACAAACGGTATATTTTATGGTATGCCCTAACCATCAGCCTGCATCTAAAACCAACCCTCACCAAATAATGCATTTTTATATGTTCAGATAAGCATAATTTAGTTTTAAACTAAGCATTTTTCTTCATGGGGTCCAAGTTAAAAAAAATACTGGTATTACTATCTTTGTGGGGGACCTTTGATTAATTTGTAAGGTTATGTACATTTTGTGGTTAATAACCACAACAAAAAATCATACATCTTGGGTGGCTCGAGCGTGTGTACATTGTGAGAAATCCCTTTAAGAACAGAACGCAACAAGATCAAGAATTTCAGATGTCAACAGCCTCCTCTAGTGGCTCACAAGAATGTGACACACCGACCCAGTGAGAGTATCGTCTGTTTAAAATAAAGGGATGCTAGATTATATATTCATCTAAAACGATGGGTAATATTTGTATTTAATATAATGATACGAATGACCAAATATGCAAAGCAAGCTTAAAATGACCTCTGATGACACAACCTACTCTAAAGTAACGTTAACCAACAGTTTGATGCTGTGCTAACCAGTGATCCATTATTTACATCAAATGTGAACATCCACGGACACTCATAACTCGATACTTACACTTCGTCAAGCTCGGTTTGCTAATACGTACCTCTAAAGAACCGCGTTACGTAGTACCGCATTACTAGCTATCTTTTTTAACTGAAATCAAGCATTCTACAGCGCAGGCGCGGTGGCCAAGTGGTAAGGCGTCGGTCTCGTAAACCGAAGATCGCGGGTTCGAACCCCGTCCGTGCCTTTTAAAAAGCGTTGCGCAATGACGTTCACTCCAAACACAACGCCAAAGCATCCACTTATATAAGTATGCAGTCAAGTTTAATGAACACTGAGTAAAAGTCAATCTATACTGGTCACGTACCCTATAGCTTACTGGACTTATATATAGATGTGGAATGTTGCCGTAATAATTGACGATAAAGTAAAACCACACCCCAAACGTCACAATTAAACCATGAACGCATTACGTGTTGTGTTATATGTCTCAAAATTCTTTGTCATCCCAGAAACAACAGTGTTTTATAAGCACTGCCGCAGTCTCGCCAACAGGGGGCGGCAAAGAGCAATAAATCAGTTCTGCAACGCTACAGGTTTGATTGCACATTTGATTCATATTTCATAATTTAATGCAATTATATACGTTTGATCGACACCATCTCTGTCACATTTACGAGCAAATATACTCGCTCTTATACGTACAAATGAGAGTTACATGTAAACCAACATAACACCAACGTCAAATTATTTGGGCAGATGAACTGATTCTAAATGTTTGTCTGCTAATATACAACACTATCCGTTATATTTAGCTGACCAAATAAACTCGGTCATTTCAGTTCGGGGTTTCTAAGAACGTCCCTTCCTAGTTTCTATATTTGGAGATGACTTCTAGGCAAAAAAGAGAAACTGCCAGCTACCCTATCCAGTTCCACGTGTTAAACTTTGCTCCCTTTTAAAGCAAAAGAGAAGCATCGGTCAGCGTCGCCCCAGCATATTCCGACGTGAGCGATTTTACGTATTGCCACCCATCGACGATCGTTGATGGACGCAAGAATGTCAGCGCGGAATTTAGGCAATTGGCGTGCGTTGCCGAAAACGGGATCTCCCCCCGCACGGCCCCCGCTTACACAGTAGCGTGACCATGAAGCAATGCATGAGCAGAGAGATCTTAACATGCACTGAGTCAGTCTGCTCCTCCAGACGCTTGCTGATCTCGCCAACGGGAGCACGTATATAAAGCGTGCACTTACAGAAGCGACGTCTGATTCAAATCGACCAGATGTTTATAATAACCGCGCAGCGCTTAACGCAGTCGAGGTAAGTTTAAAGCGATGATACATCGATATGCGTTCGCGCGTTTTCTTGATCCGAGTCAGTCGGCAGGTGTGATCAGAATTCGCGCAACGTGCAGAATACTTATTAATTCTGTTGATGATGTCATAATAGACATCAACCCGTTAGAGTGGGAAATGAAATATTAATTTAAATGAAAAGGATGAGGATGAATTATGTGACGTGTCTTTGAGGGGAACGTTGATATTTAATGCGCGTTATGCCACACGTTATATTTTGCGCGAATGTTGCTTCCCGACAGAGGCAGACTGATTGTGTCTGAGAGAGTACCTGAACTCTCCGGGGAGCCGAACACACTGTCTGGGACCCAACTGAACAAAAAGCGTTTATTAGGCTTCGGTTTTAAAAGCATTGATGGATTCTTCAGATCGCGCGCTTGGACGGCAGGTTTGAACTTCGCGTGATGGCTTTAGTGGCCACCGTAATTATTCCATATGCTGGCATGTTAGCCTTGACTGAAGAAGGTCACCTGCTATGATTTATGGTCTGAAGAAAGTAACAAAGAGACCGTGCGGCAAATGTCTGAGAAGCAAAGCTGAAAAACATCAAATCAACAATGTTGTGATTTCTTTAAGAAAACTTGAATTTATGGGACAGAAAGGTTCAGGAGTCGGATGTCGAATATAGGAAATTCTTAGTTAGGTTTATGTTAAAAGCAGGCTTTGGAATTGCAAAAAATCATTGTGATTTCAGTGGCGGGACTCTGGGGGCAAGATGAGTGTTGATCACAGTCCAACTGGCCCGCAAAGTCCCGCTTTTGGGATTCACTCTCACGGCATGACAGTAGTAAAAGTACATATATCTGCATCTGTATCAACCACATGTAATGGGTATATTTAGACCATGTCACGCGCCTCTACTTGATGACAGTCAGGGAGGTTTTTCAGTGTAAACCTGTCCCACAAATGTGTCTGATATGAAGTGGCACGCAATTACATGTAAATGTTACGCCGCAGGGAGAATGAGGGGCTTTTGGGGGCACTTGTGTTTCAGTTTCACCATCATAATGCCCCTAAAAATCCTTATTGCTCTTGCACTGATCACCATAGTGATCATAAGCTCTTTCCCACCTCATAATGTTGTGAACGTGTAGGCTGCTGTTTTTACAGACAAACCTCGTTGGTTTGGTGCAGTTGTGTCTGTTGACTGTTATGTTAATGCTCTTTATTTACAGCCATTAGCATTATAGATCTGATGCGGACAGAATTTGTTTGTTCAGATTTGAACAAAGATGCACCTCCTATAACACATGATGTTGACGTTGCTAAGGGCACGACAACTGTAGCACTTTCAATGTAAAGTCTACCTGGAATAAAAAATATTTAGGAAATATCACATTTGTGCTATTTGTGCACAGATATGTTGCGCTTGTGCATTGTGCTGTCGTACAGAAGGCAGCTTACTCAATGCCTTAAGGATCTGCTGCATCTGCTCAAACATTTTTATATTTAGCTAATGGTGGTAACAAAACTGTCTAATATTCAAACTCCATTTTATGTCATACACAGTTTTAATACACATTCCTGCCGAAACATGGGCCCCTGCCATGAGGGTCAGACATGCACCAAAAGAAATTCTGCTGTAAAGCTAAATTCTCATTTACTTTATCTCTTAATGAAGAATGCAGGTTAAAAATTGAGAAGTTTGACACCAGCCATTCAGCCATGCCTCAGTGACGCTGCTTAAAATTACAGCTGACAAGAGTCAAGAAGTGAGATACATGCACTTTGTGTAGCTTTATAAACAATAGGGGCAACACTTTAAAGGTATAGTTCGCCAAAAATGAAATTGCTTTCATCCTTTACTCACTCTCATGTCATTTCAAACCTGTATGACTTTCTTTCTTCTGCACAACACAAAAGAAGATATTTTGAAGAATGTTGGTGACCAAACAACACTGCCTCCCATTGACTTCTATTGTGTGGACACAAAACCACTGAGACATTTCTCAAAACATCTTTTGTGTTGCACAGAATAGACAACCATACAGGCTTTGAATGACATGACGGTGAAAAAACATAATGAGAATTTTATCTTTGGGTTGAACTTCTCCTAACATTTCATATCCACTCTTGCAAAGTCCAATAAACCAAGGCTTTTATCCGAAGCAGTTCACATACATTTTGAATATATCCTTTATCAATCTATTCATTCCCAAGGTATATGAGCTAAGCGCTGAACCAATGAGACCATAAGCATTGCTAGCATTATGCTAGTTGAGCTTCAGGAACATTTCAAAAACACAGTGGAAAAATAACAGCAAAAGTGACTTTGTGTGATTTTTAGTACGCTCCAAAACATACCATGCCATGTTATTATAAGAACAAGGGGTCTATTGCTAGTTGAGGGAACAGGATGTGATTCCAAGAATGTCAAGAGTCTTATGCCACATGTAAGTAGTCGATAGTTCTGTTACAACTTGCCAAATTGCAGCAACTGGGAATATGAAGTTGTGAACTTTCACATACTTGATGTCTTTTTTAATAGCAGAATTAACTATGTTTTAATTGTCTAAGGTTTGTAACTAATATAATAAGATGACATTTGTAGATTGGCTCACAGCTCTTTAAAGTCTCTGGGCAGTGGGCAAGCTGGTTACTTGAGGAGGAATTAGCTGTGGTGCTTTCTCTCTGTTCTTGGGCTCTGTTACGGCTCAGCTCATGGTAATAGGAGAAAGAGAGACTTTCAGCTGGGAAAGTAATTATTGACACCCCACACAGCCAACAGTGAATCCTTCCTGACCAAACTCATTTCAAACAACAAACTTTGGTAGCTTGAAGCCTTACAGGAATAATTATTTTCTAATGAACACAGTAAACTTATCACAGTCGATTAGGTTATTACTGACAGCAAAAACTAAAATGAGCATCAACGTCTTTTTAAACTAAAAACTTTCTTGCAAAATCACTTTCTTACTGTTCCTTTGGACGTCATTAAAGCCTCTGAATCAGTTTTTGAGAACCACTGGAGAGTCATTCGTGCTGAGTCGGCAGTTCACATTAAGTGCATTTACACATACTTAAAACACCCACTGAAGTGCATTGAAATCTGCAGCTTTGTTTGAAGCACTGACAATTTCCTCTGAAACAGGAAATTAGGGCGAGACGTACCAAGTGGCTCTTTTAAAATAGCCAAAAATAAGAATGAACTCTGTTCTTTCGATTCAGCTTTCGATTGGTCAGAAAAATCTGACGAGTATGATGTCATAAAATGTGATATCGTCACATTTTCGCTTCATTACTGAAAGAGAAAACGTATTTACAAAACACATTGAGCAGTTTGTCCATTTAGAGCTACTGTAGAAAAAACATGGTGAATTCCATGTGAGGGGACCCGCTGTGTATGTAGATACAAATTGCTCATTCTGAGGTAATAAAAACGTACCGCTTCATTATGTAAGGTCTTTATACACCTCTGAACACATACTGCATTGCATTTCTGTCAATACATCCTCCAAAAAATTGCACACAGCACCTTTAAGCAATGATTCAGCTTTTTAAATGTATTGTAAACATTACAGTTACAATAAAATTCTGAATTAAATTGTATTATATTATGATTGAATCTCAACCATGTTTATCAAGCCATAGCCTACAGCTCGATATAATTGGATTCGGCTTTGTGCTCCAAAACAGAGGTGAGGCAAGATATGTAAATATTTTCACCCACTGTGTTACGTATACTTGGACGGACAGATTAAACAGTTCGATTTACCCAAACCACGTGGCTAGCTCGATTGCAGCCGCCCATGTAAACATATTTATATTTAAAAACAGTGTTATATTAATTGCGTTACGTAGTTTAAAACCTGTGTATAATGATTTCCAGTGTGTTTGTACAATCCTTAAAATTTGTTTCAGTTCCTGCTAACATGTGTTCTCCTCGACCTTCATGTTTGCCCTTGCTTTGTTTAATGTACACAAACGAAGGTTGAACTTGTCAGTTACAGTTAGCAATGCAGGCTATGTTGCTAAATATCCCTCCCTACTGTCTTTATCTGTTAGTAAGGAAAAACTGTTACTCATTTAGAATATTTTGAAGACTAAGCATACTGAAAGATCTTGTCATTACCACGAGTCACCAAATCATGGGTCTAAATGGAAATCTGTGGAAATGAATGTTTTGAGAAACACACACACGAACAGTCATGTGTTCTGAGCATCATTCAGTTAGCATTTTTATTATTAACTTATCTTTAGATTTAACGTACATTCAATGTTATATTGTCTTGCAGGTACAAAACAATACTTGGAAAACAGACAAGCAGTTTTCGCTTGTGTAATTTATGTCTCTCTCCTATTACCTCAGGGCAAAGCTGAAGGGTTATACCCAAATATAATAAATGGATTTAGGTTTCATAAATAATGTTTTCAAGTGCTCTAGGAGCGTGAGGAGACAGAGAATGAACGCTATTAGACAATTTATAAACTTAAGAAGACATAATGTTCTCAAAACAATATTGTGTATGTCAACATACATCAATCGAAACATGTTCATCAGTTTGCTGGTATCGGGAGATTTTAACAAATCTAACTGAAACCCTCAGGAAATAAACTTGTCAAGAAGTGATAAGTTGAGAATGCACTATAACTGTTTAATCACTGCTGTAAACAACCAAATCATCAGGATGACTCACAGCAGGCTTGTAAAAAAGCCATTTTTATTCTTTAGTTTTACAGCTCATATAGTCCCGCACTGGAAAGACTAATGTTGTGTTAAAACTCCAACATTAGAAACATAATTCACTCTTATATGAAATACTTTTAATAAACAGAAAAAAAACACTGAATTTGCAGGGGCAGAAAAATCACAATAACACTAAATTGTTTTACAGTGCTTGTAATTGCTAATATCTGAAACGTCAAGACATGCAGTAAGTCTTGTGCTGTCACTGGTGCACCAGCTGGTTTGTAGAGACACCATCACAGTACAAGGCAGAAGGAAAATGTTTACTGTTTCTTGCTCTTAAGTTATATATAGAGATCAACAGAAAGTTTGAACAGAAACAGGGTGCATGTCAGGAGTAAATATGAAACAGCCCTCACTGCTGCTGCTGTGTTTTAGTGACATATTGAAGGATCAACCTGTTGCTTTAATGCTGTTTGGTATTTTGATTTTGGTCACAGAATACAGATATATGTTGGAGTTGTTTTCTGTTGACCTTTCACTTTATATATTTCTAAAAACAAAAGGTCAGCTTTCTGTCTGTTTAATAAGGTGTTGGACCAGAATTTGGTTTCAAACACCTCACAGCATATTCATACAACATTTGAAAAGTCTCCAGTGGACTGTGGTACCATTCGTCTATCTGAACATCTTCCATTTGGGAACCCCCCTTTCACTTTTTTCATAATTGTGGAAACTGTTGCTCATAAGAAAACAAAGTTGGTCTGTTAAGGTTACAGATGGTCCTGCTAAATGGGCTCCCGAGATTTGTCCCCTTTGGAAAACTGACAACTTGTACTTTTCACCAAATTCTTTAACAAAAAGGTTCTGGCAGGCAGCTAAGACAGTAAGTAACAAAAGGTAACTTTTAGTTTTTTAGCCTACAGAATTAATAAGACACTCTTAAACAGTATTGGGCCAAAAGGGGCAAATCTAGCCGTTGGGTTAAATTAACCCAGAAAATGTTTATATTTGACCCAATGCTGGGCTGAAAATAAACAAACCTTCTTTTGACTGGATTTGCTCCAAATTGAGATAATGGGATTAGATTTTTTAAAATCATATTCATGGAGTTATCTCATTTTGGAACCAAACTCTTCATACCGTATATATATATATATATATATATATATATATATATATATATAAACACATATATGTACACACACACACAAATACACACACATTTTCATAAAAAATATATATATACTGTTAAAGCTGTCATTTAAGATTTTGCGTGATGTTATGGGAGACTACCATCTACTGACATATGCATTGAAAAACTTCATGCAAACACATGAGTTGCCGAGGCCATTGTAGAAATTAGTTTTTCGAAGTCAGCTGTGATTCATGTATTCCACGAGTGACAGTGTCCAATAACAGGGGGTTACCGAGAGACCAGCTTAGGTCTTATGATCTCAACATATCGGCGCGCACGTGGCGACCCTCTCCATCTAGAATAAGAAGGCTTTTAATTGGTTCCTGGTGAGTCTTTATCTCGTGAGCGTTCATGATTTGAAACAAAAGTACTATTTATATCTGATTGGTAATACTTTTATGGGTGAAAGCGACTGAATCGGACTTAAAATGAACTGTAATTTTAACGGTGGAAATTTGTGCCTACAAAATTTGTAGTGTGTCAAAAACGTTTGGCCTCTGTTGAGATGGTACCTTGCTATCATCTTTCCAAGATTGTGTGAAAGGACCAGCACATAAGATTATTCTCAAAGGTGATGGTGAGAGGTTCAACCGGTGAATACCAGCCTGCTCCCATATGTACACCTTAAAGTAATTGCTCCGATAAAAGATCCACCTGAGAGCTGAAAATGATGGATTTCATAATGAACACACAACATAAGCGTATATGAGAATTTAAAAATGGCATGAAATCTGCAATAGTAATTTTCATATTGTTTGGCAGATAACGATAATTTCATTAAAATTCTATTTGCATTAGGCCCATGCTTTTATTCAAAGTAGTGCATTTGATCTCTGGGAATCGAACACATGACTTTGTCATCACTAGTGGCATGCTTTACCATTTGGGATTCATCTCTGGTTTTCTTTTTGTTTGTTAGTTACTATTGTTCTCTCATGATCAAACAATGTCATAATCGATGCCAGGCCTAAAAAACTATCATTTGTCACCACAACAGATAACTGTGAATGGTAAGACGTATTAAAGATGGGTGATTACAAAAGAATGATCTTTCACCAAACTCGCTATTAAAGTTGCCTTGACGTCTGTTGCACATTTGAAAGAAATTGTAGAACCTGACAATACTGGTTTTGTTGTTTTGACTTGCCGGTGGGCTCAGTATGATCTAGCATGCTGTAATTGATCATGCTCTTTGGCTGGCTACACTGTCTTTGTGGTTATCACGAGTCCATCACACACTGCTTACATGCCCCTGTGATACAGCAGTTTGGCCTCGGTACACTCCAGCCAACTTGTTATTTACTTCAAATAAATGGCAGAAGGTTTTTTTTTCACAGTGGATCATGAATGTTATTATATATGTGGAGATACAGTCAATGAAAAAATGTATAGAGTCTAGTTTAGCTTTTAACAAGCATATCTACATGTATTGTGGTCATTCTGGAAACAAACATCACACTGAAAAAATCACCTATTCCATCTTATTTCACCTAGTTCAACAGCTGCCTTAAATCTTTTTAAAGTTACATCAAATTGAATAGATATTAAAAATTTTTTAACTTAATTTATATTATATATAAGTTGAATTTTATATTTAAAAAATCAAGTTGAATTAATTTCAACTTTATTTTATAAGTTCAAGTAACTGCAAAAGTCAATTTGATTTAACTTAAACAATTTAAACAGATTTTGAACTCAAGTTTTTAAGTTGAATTTTTACAGCAGTGTCATGAAGTCAATTTTGAACTGATTCTAAATGACGTAAAAACACAACTTATTAAGTTGTTTAAACATAAATATGTACTTGTTTTTTTCAATATTCAAGACCTGAAAACATTTAATCTTTTTAAACTAGCTCGTTCCGTTTCAATATTCTGGAAATAAATGCAAATAAAAAAATTGACAGAAATTGACTTCACGGAATTAAACATAACCTATTAATAGTAAATTTGGATAAATGTAAAGATATTTTGGAGTGGTCTCTTTAAATTCTAGCAGTAACAATGGCAAACAGACTCAGCAAAGATGACTGATTTAATATTGAATCAATGTTAAATAGATTATTCTGAACATTGTTTAAACATTAAACAAATTTTCTTTGCTATGCTCCGGGGCTCTACTATTATCTATGGAGTAAATAACCATACAATTTTGACTAAATAGACGTCTTTGCATACTGGTAAAGTGCATACTGGACTGGTATATTATCAACGATTTCAAAGTTAGGATGAGATATACAGAAATAAAGATCGAATTGGCTCCATTGACAAAGAATGCCCTGCAAGATTTAAATTTTATGATCCATGTATCCTTTTCAGGGGGGCAGGTATTACCGCGTGGCAAACCATTAGTCTGCATTCTTTGTATCTGTAATGCTGCTGTTGTGTGGGAGAGGAGTATGGCCATGCTGTCATGAGTCATGGGGTCAGGGATACAGACACACACACATTAGACCGTAGCGAGCATATGCGTCAGTTTAGCTCTTAACTGAAGCCACATGCCGCCCTCTCACAGCCAAACCAAATGAATGAATGACTATTTTGAATAAAAGCTGAGCCCAGCTCCACGCATTTAAGGTGCCAGGCAGTCATGTGATTAATTTGCTAGCGTGTTTGTTTCATCGCTTCCATTTCTCTTCGTCAGAATCTGTTGAAAGCCTTCATGTTTTGAAGGGAATCTCGCAGCGATGGTTCCCGAGCGATAGTTCTTGAAGATTTCCTTCCCGTGTGCTCTTGAGACCGCTGTTTCTTGGGCCTTTGGTAAAAGGAAATTAGAAAGAAGCCAATGCACATGGCTTTTATTTCTGAGTCACATCCTCAGTGTCTCAGCCCAGCAAATGGATTAATAGGTTCAAAGTGAAGGACAAGATGTGCGGGAATGATACAACAGCGTGTGCGACATCTGTAAAGATCGGTCGTAAAATTTGCAAATCTACCGTTTGCTTGTTAATGTGACAAGGGCAAGGAAGACTTTAAATTTCACCTACTTTTGAGTCTGAAACAGATGAGACAGGTTAAGACTTGAGTCACTGCTCCCAGAGAAACATCCAGTTGCTTCAGGAAAGATTCTATCTATCTATCTATCTATCTATCTATCTATCTATCTATCTATCTATCTAGCTATCTATCTATCTATCTACCTATTTAGTATAAATCTATCTACCTGCCTGTCATTATATTGATGTTGACTATTTAAATTGAAATTATGTCAAAAATTAAGAACGAAGAAACAATTCATTGTAAAAGGCTTAATAACAATTTATACTTCTTTTTACTTGGTAAAACAGACAAGGGTGGAGATTTGTTTTATCGTTATAAATGTCTTCAAAATGTTCATGTCATACAGGCAGGGGTGGAGCTGTAATTTCTTCGGGCTCACCTTTGTCATGCCTGTAAAAATGGGTGACTCATGTATAATTATATGGGTTTAAAACTTGAAAGATGGTTTTACTCGAATCACAGGAAAATATTAATCCATTTGTGGATTCAAAAAAATAAAAACTCCCATGGGTAAAACAAAAATATTCCCTAATCCTATTGTGACACTTAGAGGATTTTCGTTTCAATGCCAGTGAAATCCAAAGAGGAGTTTGGAATGGTTTGTTTACAAAAGCAGCGGCTAAATCAACTGTGCCAAAGAGGCGACAGTTCATTCAGTAAAGATTGCTCAGTGGTAAGAGCATTAATTTAACAACGCAAGGTTGTGGGTTTGATCCCGGGGTATTGCACATACTTATGTATAAATGTATAGGTTAATGCAACGTAAGTCGCTTTGGCTAAAAGCATCTGCCAAATGCATAAATTTAAATGTAAAAAATGTTTAGTACGCGATGTGGCCTCTTTGAACTGGCAATGGTGTTATTAGCATGTTGGATTAACAGTGAATAAAAACAATAGTTCATTCATCCAAACCTGAACAGCCTTGTTTGTATAACATGAATAGAAACCCATGAGAATATACAGCAGCGAATGTTCTTAATCCTTGTATGAATGGTTGGCTTCACTACCAGTGAGTTGCAAATAAGGATTGAAAAATAAAAACTACCGCAAAATTAAAAACGGTTGATTTCAGAGTTTGAACGAATGTCATAAGACCACAGATCAGGAGATGCAACATCATCTATAATACCCAACAGGCAGCTTTGTTCTTAAAGGGACATTGACCCCAAAATGAAATCTACTCTGTCATCATTTGCTCGCCCTCATGTCTGGCCTATATGACTTTCTTTCTTCTGCAGAACACAATATTTTGACAAACGTTTGTAACCAAACTTTTTGTACGATTTTGAATGATATAATGATGAAGTTTTATTTTGGGTTGAACTATCTCTTCAAACCAACCACTAGAGATTCTTTCCCACTTGCCAGGTAGGAAACAGTCAGGGGAGCTCCATATGCTTGCTGTGTTCTTCGGAGACTTCATTACATTCATCTCTCATGGTGTAAAAGCCACAAAAACAATTAGACCACGGTCAGCCTTACTGGATGATCATATTGTTCTATATGAGTCAAGAGGGAGTTTTAAGTAGTCAATCTCTAAACAAACCCAATGATGCATGTGCCTTCAGCACCCCTTGAACTTGTAGAGCTGTCCGGTTGCAGATCATTAAACCTTGAGAGTAATTATACGGCTTGCTATTATGAAGGTGATCATCTAGGCGGGATTACACATGAGAACAAAATTATATAGTGCTTACTGAAGAGAAGCAATTACACCCCCTATCCCCACCCCTGGTGAAATTGTATAGCAATGTTATAACATTTTATGAACTGTTCTTTCTTTATTACAGCTAGTAAATTGGTCAGCACTCATGGACTGTATTCTATATTTATACTTCACAATGTTATCTTTTTTCATTCGTTATGTGTTCGAAGACATTATCGCAGACATAACTCTGCCCTGGAGACCATTTTGTTCGCTATTTTGACAGATTTTAAATAAATAGTGATCCCCCATATTATTTCCATTCAAAAGGTCCTGTTATTTTGAAGTGAATTGCACAACTGTATACTCATGAATTCAGTACCATGTTGTCATTGTCTTGTGATGTGAATAGGAGCATGAAAAAAATTGGGCATTATTTTGTAAATGACTGAATTGCATAACAAATATCAAATGAAGTATGTATTTAAAGGGACAGTTCACCCCAAAATGTTCATGCCATGAATAACTCAACCTCAGGTTATTCCCAATCTGTATACTTTCTGGTGGCACTTCAGTATAGGGGGCAATTCTCACTATTAACTAGTTGTTATTAGCATCCATATTATTGTCATATTGGCTGTTTATTAGTTCTTATAAGCACATATTCTGTATGACCATACTCTACCTCCCTACTCCTACCTAAACCTAATAGCTATTTACAACAAATTAAGAGTTCATCGGAGGAAAATTCGTAGTTAATGGTTTGTTAATAGTGAGAATTGCCCCTATACTGAAGTGTGACCAAATTTCTTTGTTCGGTTGAAGACACAGCAAGATAATTGGAAGAATTTTAGCAACCGACAGTTCTGGGGCACCATTCCCTGCCATAGTAGGAATCGTGTAATGATTGTGTCGAAGATATTTTGAGGAATTTAGGAAAGCAAACAGTTTTGGGTCACCTTTGAAGACCATTTAATGTGTTTTGTAAGTCAATGATGCCCAAGAAATTCGTCCAAATATCTTTCTTTGTGTTCAACTGAACAAAGAAATGTTTACGGATTTGGAACAACTTTGGTGGGTTATTAATTTTTGAGTCAAGCCGTATTTTTTTACAGATGACACCTGGTTTGATGTTTTTCCAGCGTGATGTGAGTGCCCAAATTATTTTTGGGGCCACTGTATTAGAAACAAGATCTATGAACGCTGTTTAATTGTCTATCTTGAATTAAATCTAAAAGTGTTTGGATTGATGACAAAGTGGGAAAGTCACTGTAACAGAAATTGGGTGAATAAACATATTAAGACAATGTTCATGCCATCACTGTTAAAAATAATTTCAACTAAATTATGTAAATTATGCCAATGGCTTTTTTTAAAAAATATCTTTGAAAAGGCTTGAGTTAATGTAAAATAAGTTTTAATAACTCAAACGCAAGCTGACTGTGCATAATTTCACAACACAGAAGAATGTAATTTACTGTTGAGATGTTTTTCAGGTTTCAGTAACCAGATGGACATGGCGATAGATAAAGAAGAAACCTTGTGGATTGAGTAAAAGCATTTAAACAAGTAAGGGCATTGTCGACAATTTCAAAATTGTCTCTGAAGAAGTAAACAAGAAAACATACAGACGTGAAATTAAGACCCCCCTTATTCCCCAATTCCATGTGACTCCAGAAGCATATGACTTCCATAACTTCATCGCTTATCAACCGCTGATGGAAGGACACAATTGAGTGAGTGTTTGTGGAACTTTCCCCAGATATTTAGGTCCCAGCGGTTGGGCAGATCTTCTCCTATTTCACACAGCTTCACCCTGACTGACAACAGAGCGCGAGGAACTTCACATGTGTACCGTGGAATGTGAAGACCACTTCTGTCCATTAAAATCCAGCATCACTCAACAAGTCTCACACAGAAGATTATTTACCATGCCTGTGTTATTAAATTACCTCATTTACACTTTAGTATCTATAAAGTCACTTTGATGGCTTTGTGTATAGACAATAGTTGTTATAAAAATGCAATGTGAATTTTTGTTCATCCCCGATTGTGGATAGAAAAGGAGCCAGAAAAGGCTTGGCTCAAAAATGTTTAAATGTGAGGATTTCCCATAAAGATCTGATAGTTTATATGCATCCATATGTGACAAAAGTCATGCATGAAAAGCGACACGGCAACAAAACTTATTTTTTGTATTTGTTTTAGGAATTGAATATATTGAGTGATATCAATAATGAATATTTTATAATGACATATCAGTTGAAGAATATAGCTAAGTGAGTGGTGACCAAAATTCTTTTGTTGTCTAACGTTATGTTTAGATGAAAACTGAACGAATGGGGCCACCTACTGGTAAGTCTCGAACAAGCGTAAGTCTGGTTTATCACACAGGCCTTCATCTCTCTCCAGGGTTCTTGTTCATTCAGATCATACAGCTTATAAAGAACAACAGGCCCTATAAATGAACCTGATGTCATTTCTGTGTAATGCTGGGAATGAGAGAAAGGATAAGCGCTAGTCACGGACATATATGAAAAGACTTTTAAGGACACGGGGGAGCTGGATTTCCTCTTTGGCCTATAAAGACAACATAAGCTTTGCCAGAGTCAGGATTCCCATCATTCCCTAGATATTTTTTACCACATTTGTTTTAAGTAAGGGAAGTTCCACACCGAACCAGCTAAGGTAATGCTTCAGTATGATCCATTCATTTTCTGTCAGATCTGCTCAGTCGTGTGTGTACCGTATTCTTACTATGTGTTGATGATGTAACATTACTTATTTATTTAGATTTCTATCATTGAGGATCATATTTTGTAACAGTAAACAGGTCTTACAATTCTTTCAGTAAACAAATTAAAACAACACACCCACACTGACACACATTAATGCAAGTGTCAACTCTATAATAAAGAATGATGAGCAACAGATTTAATTCCAATTTTAGGACGAGTGTGTTTTTCATAAATATCATGTCGGGATAGGTCCTTTGTGAGTGTGATTTATTTGTTTTAATACAAATTCTATTGGCCAGACCAATGGTTTGATAATTACATAACAACATAACATAATTGACAATTTGGCTCAGGTCTCTTCCACAGAAAACCCTTTTGGGAGCTTATGTTTGACTAAAGGCATCAAAATCTACAAGTAATAATAAAAAGATAATAATATAGACAAATTGTAACTAATTTGTTCATTTTAATGCATTTTCCTGGTAAATATAGAACACTGCCTGTGAAAACCTAGTTTGTCTTTTTTTGTGATTTACTGTTTTAACATAAAATCACCCTACATAATCTAAAGAACATTCTCTTAAAACATAACCTCAAAATACTGACTGAATAATACCGTCTTAAACATTCAAATTTTGGAAGCCATTCTCCGATATTTTTCCAAAAGAAGGCAAATTTATCAATAAATCCATTCATTTCAGTATTTAAAATAACTAGGTTTAATATCAAAAATGAAATTCTAAGAAGAGTATCTTAAAATGTATTAATTTGAAGTGATAAACACAAATACCTATTTTTGTATTTTTTAACCTATCAGGGTCACATATTTAAAATACAAACTATGCAATGTTCTCAATTATTTGTTTAATAAACATATACAATTAAACTAGTAAATGCTGCAGGTAGGATGTTCATCACCACAGAGGAAGTCAGGCCACAAAATGTATTGTTTGTTGAATGGTGCTTTTCCCAGACATCTGGCTGCCTCTCTGTCACATCGGCACAGGATTTTCGCACATCTGTCATTAAGCGAGTCTGCATTGAAGAAGCATCAGAGAAATGTCAATGATTGTGGCATATTGTGGGTATTACAGTTTTTCTCAGTCGCTCTTGTGTGTTTCTCAAATCATTCTCAACATCATGCTTTATTTATCCTTTTTTTTCCGGATGTAAACTATGACTTCGGTTTGTAATTACACTGATTGATAATGCAAAAGACTGTATATGCGACACTGATGGCAAAAGATTTAACAAGATTCAATTTACACTTGTACTGTTGGTCTGTCAACAAGTTACACATCAAGCTTGAACAAAGTAACTGTGATGCAAAAGAAAACATTATTTAACAGCACAATAGGAAAAATTGCTATAAAAAGATAAACATAGGAGAGACCCCTAAGGCAGAACTGCATGCAGTGCTGTATGCGAAATCAAACTTCATATATTCTACACCCCCTTTGGGATTTCTTATTCTTGCAATGCAGCCGTGAAACGCAACGATATCCGAAATGACCACATGCTTTTGCAAATCATCAGGAAACAGAGCCCTCTCATCATCAGAGATGAGCTCCTTGTGAAAATCTCTGTACACTGTGCATGTATGTGTTAGTTTATGAAAGAAGGATCGGAGTTTCTAACAGTAACCTGTGAGCAAAGTAAATCTAGTCACAGTTCGGATCAATAACCCTGTAAGCGTAAGAAAAGTGAATATGCCTGTCAGATTATGACAACGGATCCAACAATTTTACATTGAATGACTAAGGCGATGAACAAATGACTAGATGTTAAGCGTGGTAAGACAATTGCACAGAGAACTATATGATTCATTTTAAGCAACATGACATTAGCAACTGATAGTGTAGGAAAAAACTGTCAATTGAATATAATCAATTGCATGAATGTATTAAAGCAATTGCAACTTGTTCAAAAAGAATTCTAAAGAAAAATAAACTACTTTCTGATGTGCACAAGTGACAAGATGATGCGAAAGTTGAATAAGTAGTTTTGAGAATTTCATTTCTGATCTGAGAAATACCCCAAAGCCACTGAGAAATAAATAAATCATAGCAACACGCTGTAAATCTCATGAATGTTTCCAGGTGTTTACTGAGGGAAACTAAAATATCGTGTGGTTTGGTGAAGAAAGCGCCCCTTTTAGCCTGAACTCTTCAATCTGCTATAATACACACCCTGTATTTGTACTACTTCCTGAAGTTGATGGGAAACCCAAACAAAACATTTGTAGCATTTCAGTTCCACCTCCGGAGTTTCATTCACAGGATTAATAACCATGTAAAAATGCAGTCAGTGTAATCATGCAAAAATATAATGTAGCCTATAAAGATGATAACACATACCACAGTCAACCTCCTCATCGTCACACTTCCACTGATAAATTTCTGTCTTAGTTTGACAGCCTGCAAACTCTGCGTCTGCATAACAGCAGTCGTGCTTGTGGCAGCACCTGGATCAAAGACAAACAGAATAGACGACCTGCATAACTGCTTTATGTAAAAAAATGTATCTGAGTAAAAGCCTATTTTTGTAAGACCTTTAACAACTTCTTTAATATTTTAAATAGACTAGACGTTGCCAAAGCGCAATGTGATCTCATTTGTGAGGAAATGTTACAACAATGACACAGTCGAAAGATTAACAGCTGAATGTGTAGGATCAAAATTAGTGCTTGTCGGTGGAATCTGCGGTCATAATAATATGTTTAGGTTCAGGTGTCGCTTGCTGTCATATGACGGATCTCTGCATCCTAAATAAATCCTGTATTCCCTGTATTTTTGTGGTTTGAAATACACTCCCATGGTTTGTTTATGTAAGTCATGTGCTGTCCTATTCATGACCCCTCCCCTTGTTACCCGAATAATTGATCTCATTATGGTTTTATGCTCCTCACCTGCCTTTTGTAATAATAGGCTTGTTCGACTGTAGAATCTTTGCATTGCCTTATCAATACGAACAGGCCAAATGTTTTGTTTGCTGCCATGCTTATTGCCATTGTGTCCGGTGTTGGTTTGTTATGGGGTCTCCCTTGTCTGGTGGCTTACTGCCCCGAAGAAAGTTTTGAGGTTTAATTTCTGGTCATACTGGTTTTGCCTGTTTATGCTCAACGAATAAAATATGCTCTGAATGCTGTGTGCGACTGCGTTCCATTTTGCAAAACAGGCCACTGGTAAAATGGCTTTCATTTCGCATGTGGGTGTGCTAAGTGTAGGTGTTTTCCAGATGTTTGAGGAAATGCCCCACAAAATGCCACTTGGACTAAGATAGGGTTTATAGAACGGGCAAATCTAAACACTGCAAAAAATAGTGCAAAAGCGAATAACAATGTTATTTTACCAGTCTGCGCGGTCCCTGGGCCACCCTTGACCTCCTAGGCCACAGTAACATCCATACATCGTATAAGCTAGCGCTGATCTTCCCGTGCTGCACTTGATAACCCCGGCCAGTTCCAGGAGACCCCTTTTGGTCCGTAAAGACCTCTGTGGCTGCAGGGAAGCCATGCTGACTGAAAAAGGTAAAACGCTGACATTGAGAAACACTGAAAATCCCACAACACTTTAAAAGCGACGGTATTATCCAAAGTAACTTGGAATGCCACAGTACTTTTAACATATCTTGGCCGTGCAATTATTTGCATTCTGAGCAGGTTTGATATAGCAAGCTTGACATTTTTGTTTTCCATTTGACTTTTTAAATAGAAATTTTTTGTACACAATGCAAAGACCAAAACGTCACACAACGTGAATAAGATGTCACAGAATGAGGAAATAAAACTCAATTTTTACAAAAATGTCAGAAGGGAGGTTAGGTTGTACTGTTTTAAAACCCAATTCAACATACCTATCGCATTTAAGCAAAGAATATGGTGATTTTTTTATCAATGGAGTGTTCCACTGAAGTGAAGTGTTAGAGTCCTGAATGTGTCACGTTTATTAAGAGTATAAATGAATAGTTATGAATAGCTATACTTGTAAAGAGGTAGATGGTTTCCTTTACAGTCATTTATTGTTTTGATCCGGTTGTTGTTCTCATAAATAGCATAGGTTTACAAAACCTAGCCTAAGTGTTTTTTAACCTGCACATGACTTGATGTAATATAAAAATATCTAATATTCTAAAAGCTACATTGGTTTACAAGATATTATCTAATTATGTTGCAGTTATATTGAAGTGCAGTCAACTGCTTTTAAATAAAATCAATCTCTAAACAGTTTGTACTCCTGTCCGTTGCCTTGAAAAATCAAAATGTTTTAACCAGTCAAATGAATGAGCACAAAATAAGAAATTAAGTTGATAGTGTAACTCACCTGTAAAGAGCAGAAAGGTCCAGTACAGCGCAGACATTGTGTTGTCAGGTAATAGCCGAGTGTCTGTTTACTGTGGGATATACAGGCTGCCTTCAGTGCTGAGCTTTTTATAGGCGTTAATATAACTCAATGAGTAATCTCAGGGAAACACACTCCTTCCAGCGTCTCTCTCTCTCTCTCTCTCTCACTCACACACACATACACACACACACACACACTTGAAGGCTACAGGGTTAAATTACGAAAACTTTGAAATGAGGTTCATTCAGGGAATATCGTGTTACGGATCTCCAGACGGGTTGAATGTTTTGGTCAGGACCGCCCAATGTCATTTGTTGTCGTGAATTCGTGGAATAGCCACAGGCCAAATGTTTGCTTTAGGGCGTTTGCAGGTGAGGACAATTAAGCCAACAAACAACCTTTTATGTAAATACCCTTTGTTTATTGCACAGGTTGATATGCATATTTACGGCTGAACTGAAAGTTAGATCTATTCTGGTGATCTTTTTGTCAGTTGCCTATTTGTGCAGAAATTAGGCTATTACTAATGCAAATTAGTCGCATTCGTTAAACCTTGCGTTGGTTAATCGCCGTCACAATTCTAGCCTACAGATGCTTGTTTTATTATAACTTTTGTCGCCTTGAAATGATGAGATTGATCCCCAAATGTACACAGGGTGAAGAATAAACATCACATGTAAATGAGTCGTCACAGAATAAAATTGGCCGTGTGAATAACTCATTTTGACACAAACGTCCAATTTCAAGACGTTTTGTTTTCGGTGGAACATATATAAGTGATTGACAGCCTTCGTCCTCGTTTACTCTTGTTTTGTGGAAAACGATTTCCATGCAAATTCACCCAAATTTCTCTCGTGAAAGGAGTAAAAACATGAAGTCTCGACAGAACTTGCGCTGTTTGCGTTGACGACGAGCGCTGTTGCGGAGCGCGCTCGACAGGGGGCGCTCTGACCACCTTCAACTATTCACCAAAAAAAGTGAACAAGACGTCATGTGGATCACGTTGCCCATAGATGGGACTGATTGAGATACAGATGAAAACATTAGAGTTTGTATGGAGACCTCTTTTTCCTACTGATTACAGTTTTCTTTAAGGTGAGTTTTTACAGACAAAGGCATACATGTTCGCGTACACGCGCTCGGCCGAACGCTGTTTTAGCTGGTCGTGGCGCCACAGCTGCGCGGGGTAAAATGCTACCGCGCTAGTCTACCTAGCGACTGTCTATGTAACGTTAGCACAATAGGTTGCGTGGCCATCCATCAAGCTAACGCACATTTACATACACACATCAGTCCTGATTTTATCGAAAAACGAGCCAAATACATTCTTGGCCATTTTAGCACAAGTTAAAGATAAAAACGTGTAAATTATTTTAACTTGGGAAGGTGTGGCTAGGCAATCGACCTGTCTCAAACATTGGCGAGATACTTATCTTAACAGTTTATTAAGGCATCGAATGTGGGTTTATATTTCCAAAATCATTGTTTGAACGATAATGTGACGTCGTTTTTAACGCGCATGCTGCGATTCATGCCGCCGTTGCGTTGAAATAAAGATTTTCCTAAGAAGCTGCGTCAGAAGTTTCCACAAGTCACCATCAGACGCCACCTCGCATACTTTGGGATGAAGCGGTTGACGCGTATCTAAAACGTCGGGCCAAAGTTGAGGAAGTGTGTTGTTTAACTACTTTGCTGCCGTGTATCGCGCCATGTTGATTGTTGATATCGCCAACCCGTTGTGAGAAATTTGCTGGATCGAGGCGTTGTTGGATGCGCTTGTTAAACCGAGCGGAACAGGAAGGATTTTCCATAAAAGGATTCGCATTACGCCATAGGAATTTTAAATCTGTATGTTGTCGTGTGACCTGTCTGTATATCGAAATATTTCCAGGGGAGAACAGAGTCGAGTCTCGCATGGGAAGATGTCAGTCGCATCACAGGACAGAAGAAGCCGGTGGCAGGACATTGAAGAGGGACTTAAGTTTATTCAGTAGGTTTGAACGTCTTCATGTGAACTTAAATTGCTTTGATAATAAAGAAGAGACTGTCAAGTGATTCACTTTGGGTTGTACCTGTGAAAGAAGAGGGGAAGTTGACGTCATTTAAATGCAATTCAAATAGGAAGCCAACTTTATATCTTAGGTTAGCTGGTGTTGATTTTTCTTGCTTTCTTAACAAATGTTTGTTTTTCTGGTTGTTTAATATTTTCTTGAACTTAAGTCGCATTGCATTTTAATGCCTTAACATTCCACTTGTTGTTTGTTAGGTCCACCTTGCCTTTTCATGGCACTCAGGAGCAGTACGAGGTTTGTTGCTCGCGTTCATATCAAATAAAGGAACAGATAAACAGAGTTAACAAATAAACTTTAACAGACGGTGAAGTTCTTGAATACATGTTTATCCATTCGTTCCTCCAGGAATTCATTCAGGCTCTTGTGAGAAATCTGTTTGCTGAGGGAAATGACATGTTCCTTGAAGGCGAATGGACGAAATCTGTTGAATTACACACGGAGGCCTTAAACATTGCTGAGTATGCGGAATCGGAGGATATCGGCATCTCTCAAGAGATAAAGGAGAAGCTTCACGCTAACCGTGCCGCATCCTATTTAAACATTGTAAGATTATACGTTCTTTGTTTTCAAAGGGTTTTAATGCATGACGTGGAGGCCAAGACCCACCCGATGCGAAGCCTCTGCAAAGTGTATTAAAATCCTTCAATGCTCTCCTAGCTATGGATTATCCCGTTTATACTATGGTCAGTTGCCAAGTTAAAGCTTTAATTGATGTCATTATTGACCATACAGATGAGAATTAAAGTTATTTTCATCAGTTAAATTCAAATGTTGATCAAACTGACTAGAACTACTTGTGCATATAACGGTTTTAATGCACACCATCCAGCCAATCAGAATGGAGTATTCAGACAGGCCGTTGTATAAAGTGAAATTATTGTCCAGGTTGGATTGTTAAGGCGTTTGTTTGTGGTTACCGATCCAGGGGCTGCATGATCAAGCCCTGGAAGACTGTGAAAAAGCTCTTCAGCTGAACGAAGGCAACTACAGAGCACTTTACCGGAAAGCTCGGTGTCTGAAAGAGATGGGAAAACATCAGGCGGCGTATGACGCTGTGGCTAAATGCTCGATGGCAGTGCCTCAGGTCAGTGCACTTTACTACGGAGATTGAGAGAAATATTGAAATATATTATAAATATTTACTTTGAACTTTCGTTGCAGGATGCCCACGTGATTGAAATGACACAGGAGCTTGCCAAAATGTTGGGCCTGAAAATCCGTAAGCCTTATGTGAGAAGCAAGGTAAAACAACAAAAAAGCACACGTTCACATTAAGAGCGAATTCGTTTTTTAAGACCTAGAAAATAGATTTGAACGATAAACGTGAAGTATAAGCCAAAAACTACAAGAAAATGGAGATTTTAAATAACCATCCCACAAGTTTGAACTAGATAGAATTGTAGCTTGATGATCAGTTCTTTGTTCTCTTTGTTTTTTTTTCACACAGCCTGCCTTGAATGTTTTGCCTGGCACAAGTCTATCAGGAGCTGGTAATGATAAGGTAAAACTTATCAAGGTCATGCACACAGTGTCTTAAAAAGTAGAAATGTCAGTGTCCTCACAAAGTCAATTTTTTCCCTAACAGCATTCTCAAAGCTCTGCCTCTGTGGAATATATTGAAATGGGTACGTCAGTGTTTTTTTCACATACAGTAGTTTTTCACGATGTATTATTTGCAGTAATCTAATTTATGCTTCGTTGCATAGAACTGGGCTTGAATGTACAGGGTTTGGAAGGCTCGGTCAGTATGCCGGTGTGCTCTACTGTAAATGAGAATGTTGAGGTAAAGTCTCAGCCTATCGTCGGTGTGATCTCGCCACAGATCATTCCAGTTGAATCCTATAACCCAGAGCCTGTTCCATTGACCATGCACATGCCCCTGGTTAATGGAACCAGACACACTGACTCATACACAACAGAGACCCGGTTGGACTATGATACCGATATAATTGGGGATGATCTGGATGAGCTGTTGGACAGAGCAAGTCCTCCCGAGCCTTCTTTGGTAAGCTTCAGATCCACATTTTTGGTCGCAAGCCCAAAGGTTTGATGCAGATGGGTGTACAAATAATCGGCTGAAGCAAGAATTTGTTGTAATACTTTGTTTCTTATCTTATCTCAACAAGGATATTCCCACAGCAGAGGGACCTATTCCTTTACCCACCAGTATTGCTGTCAGTAGTTCCATGCAAAGTCCTCTCCTCATGCCCTCCCATCTGAGTCACCCGTTTATGACCGTAAATTTGCCAGCACCATACCACAAGCCAATTTCATCTTATTCTTTTGGTCTGGACACATTTTCCTCACCGTTGGATTCGTTGGATAATTTGTCTATTTCAGAGTCTCAAACAGGTATGTTGACTCTGTGTGTGTAAAATTATGCCGCACCCGCAAAATGATGGGCGAATTGAGATTTGTATCCGTTATGATTCAAAAGTTGGGATTTTTTTGTGTTGAATCATTTGTGCCTCATTATGACATCATATTTATATCACATCATAAAAAAATATGAATCCCCTCATTTATGCATATTGTGAATAAAGACATTTCAATTGGGTCTTTGTGGTTTTTGTTTATAATTTCTGATTTCCCATTTTATTTTTTTAAATCTCAAAAAGGACCAGATAAAGGTTTTAGCCAGCATCATTTCATGTCGGTAAGTGTTTATTTTCCCCGTCGTTAACGTTTTTACAAAAATAAAAAGTTTTCTTTTCTTTCAAAGGCACATTTTTCCTCTTTCAGCTGGCCAACAGTGACATGTCCATGTCAAGCATTCCACCCATCGGGATGGGTTTCAGCACATCCGATGGTCTTTACGCGCAGCATTATCCCCCTCAGCTGGATCTTGCAAAGAACCCACTTGCTGATAGCCACGAATTCATACAAGCCTGTACTTCATGCTACATTAAAACTGGTAAGCATTAATCAATCATGCTGACGCGTTGCTAGGCAGCGGCTGCCAACGCCGTCTTTTTGAAACCACAGGTTTGCATGTTCAGTGTTATTAATCACCCGGTGTCCACAGGACCTGGAGTACTGGATTACAGCTACCATCCAGAGGACCACAAATGCAAAAAAGATTTGCTGTTGGGCAGACGTAAGCATGTTGAGCTCTCAACGTGGAAGCTTATTCGCCCGAGACCCAAAAACCAGTACATGGGTCCTTTTTATGTTTGCAAAGGTAATTGTTTGTGGCTTTTCTGCTTTTGTGACATTTTCACCTGTGCATTTAGGTAGACGCTTAAATCTAAAGGGACTTGCATTAAAGGTATGTGTGCTCCCTGGTAATCAAACCATTGACTGCTGTGCTGTCAGCATAATTAGCATAATGGTCTGATTATTCAAGGGATAGTTCACCCAACAATTAAAATTCTGTCATCATTTACTTGCCCTCTTGTCATTTCAAACCTGTATGACTTCTTTCTTCTGCAGATCACAAAAAAATATATTTTGAAGAAAGTTGAAAACCGAACACTACTTGCACCCATTCACTTCTATTGTATGGACACAAACCTAATACAAGTGAACGGGGGCCAGATAACATTCTTCAAAATATATTCTTTTGTGCTCTGCGGAAGAAAGAAAGTCCACTGGTTTGAAATGACAAGAGGGTGCGTAAATGATAGCAAAATTTACATTTTTGGGTGATTTATCACTTTAATGGAATGTACCTAAACTTTTTGTAAACTGTTGTTTTATAGATGTAGCAATTGGGGAAGAATGCAGATATCTTGGACACTGTACCTTTGCTTACTGCCAAGAGGAAATTGATGTTTGGACGCTGGAACGCAAAGGCTTCATTTGTAGAGACAATCTGTCCGATCCATATGGACCTAGACCTAAGATCAATTTGACGGTTCCAAAAATCCTACAGGAGCACCATGGGATATTTATGTTCCTCTGTGAGGTACACCACACCTTTTCTTTCAAATGGTTTGCTTTGAACAGATGGAACGATCAACTAACACCTTAACAGTAACTGATCACTTTAAGGGACATTTTAATGATATGAATTAGAGAAAATTATTTTTTCTGTAGCTAAACTGACTTATAAAACACTTCCCGGGATAATTTTTTTCTGTATAAATACGAATTTCCGTATTTTTTTACCTTGTTGGGATCAGCTGCCCAAATGGCATAAATTATATTTATTTTAATTTGTGACAGGGTGAGGGAATGGGGATGTGCGCGTAGTCATCATACAGCCGGCCAACACGATCCTTTCTGCGCTCTACGCTTGATAAATGCAGAGCGACTACTTCATTCAGAACATAATTTTGGGAGTTATCTTTATGTATCCAAAGAGTCCGTGAGAATTGGATGCCAAACACATCCGTTTATATAAACGGAGACTAAAATGGGCCATTCCGCGGTTAAATGGCTTGAAACAATACAAATGGCTGATCTAGTTACGGTCCAAAATAAACTCGTTGAAGTCACTACTGAATGCATACATTTCAATGAACTAAAACCGCATCATGCAGTGTTTGCAAATACCTTTATTATTATTATTATTATTTATTAAAATGTCACCTGCATCCGCTACTTCAAATAAATTATCCACATGCCAACCTTCGCACGTATATTTTTCTGTGATATCGATATCCGCACCAGACCTGCATTAGAACTTATCTGCCAATCTCTGATAATAAAATAATACGCTGATCGGAAAATGCTTTTAAATTAACATTAATTTACAAAACAAAAGTTTTATCTTAGGCCAGATTGGCCTACATTTTCTTACTAAAATAAACAGACATAACTCCCTTCATACTTTGAATTATGCCCTTTCTATCACTGATCTTTCGATTTAGCACACACATGATGAACCATATTCGAGGTACCAGTCTTGTGGCTTTCATAACAATTCAGTGCATCACAGTCGTTGGATATTACACACCCAGCACTTGATTCATCCTTGTTAACCACTTCGCTAAAACTTCTTTCTTTCCTTCGTTTTGTTTTGTTTTTAATTCTCCCTTTTTAAATTTCTCTCGGATCTGTTTTAAGAAATGACCCCCTCTCTACCGCCAACACGTGCGTATTTCTTTTAAATGAGTGCAAATTAGCGTCTGCCTGTTGAAAATGCATTTAAAACACATTCTTATTTATAGAGAAATTTTGTTAATATTGTTATATGATCTCATCTAACCGCGACCCACCCGCAAGTAATCGGAATGTATTTTTTATTACCTGACCCACCCGACCTGCGGATCATCCGCAGCGCCCGCGGATGTAACAGTCATCCGCGCATCACTAGTATGGAAGTCTCTTAAGGCCACAGTTTTCTTTTCTTGTGTTCAATTATTCTTTCAATTGTATTGTAATCTGCAATAATTCATTAAAGTTGGTTTAAAATAGGTCTTAATTGACATTAGAATAAGATATTTAAAAAGCATCAACCTAGTATTAAATATTGTTTAGGTGACTGTTAATCTAATAAACATTTGAACATATATTTCCAAAATTGCCAGTCAGAATTAGTTAATTGTAATAGATCTTTTTCAGTTAGCAACACAAAAATAAACGAATTTTTGCAAGCAGTTGCCTGTTTTTAAACACGTAAAATTAGAGACTGTTTTTGAAGGGGATTGGGGTTGGGCAAGGGTGTGTGCAGTTTTTCTTGTTTGACATTCGTGGAACACATTCCTGCACTTAATTGCATCATTAAACTGCAATGACTGGTTTTCTAGTGAAATTCCAGTTTGTTCTTAATCTAACATTTGACTTGCTCTGTAGGTTTGCTTTGATCACAAACCCAGAATAATCAGCAAAACCAATAAGGACAACCCCGGTCTATGCTCGCACCCTGTGACAAAGCATGCATTTGAGGAAAAGAAGTAAGCATCTCTTCTTGTGTGGACGTGCTTTACAGTGAATGGAGTGACTCTGAATAATCACTACACTGCAAAGAAATCATTTTCTTGGTATTTTTGTCCTGCTTTCTAGTACAAGTTTGTAAAAATATAAATTCAAGCTGCATGTACTTAAGAAACAAAATAACCTGAAAAAATTCTCAAAATGTTCCTATTTTATAACTATAATAATAATAATAATATAGTGATATAATATAATATAAAAAATTGAAATAATTAAAATAAATTTGTGCTATTCCCACCGTAGGACACATGTATGGTTTATTTGTGAACTACCGATGTGTATGTATGTATCGAATTTGGACAAAAATACTCAGAATTCATTTGAATTTGTTTGTTGATTTGTTTTTTTATATACACGTTATGCATGTACATACATGATGGAGTCTGCAAACTGTATCCGCTTCCAGAGCAGAACACTACTTTTACGTTTTCATATAGCAGATGCTTCTATCAAAAGCGACTTACAAATCGGAGAGCTTTTAATTTAACCTTAGTGCTTTTGAGTTACATTGGTGCAAATACATTGTGTTCATCAGTCATAGTAATGTATAGCTTTCCTAGAGATCAGTGGTTAGAGCATGGCGCTATCAACGGCAGGGTCTTGGGTCCAATCCCAGGGGATTGCACGTGCTTAGAAACAATAATGCATTAGATAATGCAATGTAAGTCGCTTTGGATAAAAGCGTCTGCCAAATGCATAAATGTAATGTAAATGTGTATTCCTGGGATCTGTCAAAAGCGTCTTTTTAACTGATATCTGTTATTTCTCAGATGCCTTGTACATATTATGAAGGATAAAATGGTGAAGTACACCAAAATTCGTCCCTACCACACTGCAGGCCAAATGGATTTGTGTAGGCACGAGGTACGTTACGGCTGCCAGCGTGAGGATTTCTGCTTTTACGCCCACAGCCTCATCGAGCTTAAAGTGTGGATGATGCAGAGTGAACAAGGTGACAGTCTAACATCTCATGAGTTATAAGACATCAGGGCTGACAGAAACACTAAACATTTTTTTTTTTTTTAGGCATCTCACATGAAAATATTGTTCTAGAGTCCCAGAAATATTGGAATATGAACGCTGCTCCTCAGGTAGAATATATATATAATGACCCACAGACGTGTACTCGTGTCTCTATGAATGAGCTCTTGGAAATTCTTTTTTGTGGCAAACCCACAGGAGAGCCCAGCAACCCTGCGCAGATTTGGTCCGCCCAACCTAAAGATGCAGTTTGTATGCGGTCAGTGTTGGAGAAACGGGCAAGTCATCGAGCCAGACAAAAACAAGAAGTATTGCAGTGCCAAGGCCAGGCATCCGTGAGTCCCTTTTGTATGTTAACTTGCTAAACTGCTGTTATAAGTTTAATCTTGTGCAAATGTCTGATCGTATCACTTCCTGTTGACCAGTTGGTCTAAAGAGAGACGGGTGGTGCTGATTAGCTCTGTTGAACGGAAGAAGTGGACCACAGTTCGAACTCTCCCAACAAAAAAGCCTGTTCCTCTGCAGTTTGAAGTAAGTGTAATGTTTTGTGTGACTGACTCTGAAATCTAGGTTTAAATTTACAAATCTTATGTTGAAAAAAGCATCAAAGTTTGATTAATACCATTGATTACATTATGATTTCATTGTTTAACATGGCATTAGTTAATATTAGAAATACCCAGGTTATATTTTTTTACAGAATGTTCTTAATATTATGTCGGATGATTTTATGAAGAAAACAATAAATCGCACAAAAAAATACTTTAACAAACTGGGTCTCGTTTGACAGAAGAACTATAAACAAAAATAGTTTTGGTTTTTAATAATATTGTCTCGTAAATTATCATTATTTCTATGCTTGTTTAGATTTGCATGCATGTGGCAGCTGGTAAAAAATGTCAGTACATTGGAAACTGCACATTTGCGCACAGCACAGAGGAGAGAGATTTATGGACCTTCATGAAGGAGAACAATGGTAAGTTTATCATGCTTTGGACTAGCAAACCCTTAAAGTTACTAGAACATCATTTACATTCACATTTATTTTATTACATTTATCATTCACCTATAGGAACGCACTGCAACATATATATCATTTACTGCTTACTTTTTCCCCCTTTTTGTGTGTAGTTCAGCTTTACTGTTCATTATTATTGTGCTATGGTAAAAAATAAATATATTATGGGTAATGTTTAAATCTGATATTATGTTATATAAAGTTCAGATTATGTTTGGAACATCGAATAGTGTACAAGATGTTTGCATGCTTAATGATCATTTGTGTTTGTAGTTTCAGACATGGAACAGCTATATGAGATGTGGCTACAGTCTCAGAGGCCAGGCTGGAGTGAGGAGACCTTCAACAGTTCTCTGAAGGAGAATGGCAAACAGATTCACATGCCCACAGATTATGCTGAGGAAGTGGTATGAAAACACGTTATCAAAATACAATACAAGTTTTGTTTTGTTTTTCTGTATTATTGCTTGATCTTAGTCCGTGCTTTTTCTTTTTTCATTTATATAGAACATTTTTTTAATTTAAATGATTTGATTTCTGATTATTCATTCTAAAAGTAACACGCCACCCAAATATGAAAGTTCTGTCAAGATTTAATCACCCTCAAATTGTATATATTGTAAATATATTTTTTAAATTTCCTGAACACAAGTAAAGATGTTTGGAATACTCTTAGCAACTGAGATTTCTGGGGCACCTTTGACTACCATAGAAGGAAAAAATATTTGCTTTATGGTACTTTTGAACACAATGGATATTTTGAAGAATTTGGAAAATCAAACCAGTTATGGGGCACCTTTGATGTCCCAGAACTGTCCGTTGCTAACATTCTTCCAAATATCTTTGTGTTCAGCAAAAAAATATATGTATACAGGTTGGGAACAACCTGAGGGCGAGTAATTATTGACAGAATTTTCAATTTTGGGTGAACTATCCCTTTAATTCCCTAATAATTTCCCAACCTCACACCATAAAAAAAACAGAATTTTCATAACCGAAATGTTGTTTTATCAGGCTGGAAACCATTGTTGGTTGTGTGGGAAAAACTGCAACAGCGACAAGCAGTGGCAACAGCACATCACCTCCGAGAAGCATAAAGAGCGAGTGTTCAACTCTGAAGATGATCAGAGCTGCTGGCAGTATCGCTTCCCCACTGGCACTTTCAAAGTCTGCGAGCGGTGAGTCGAAACGTCAGTCGGAAACGTTTGAGACAGGTTGAGGTAGTGTCAATGCTAACGGATGGGTTTGATCTTTTTAGGTTCCTCAAGGGCACCTGCACGGAGGGGGAACTCTGTAAGCTGGCACATGGAGAGGAGGAGTTGAACGAATGGAGGGACAGACGAGAATTTCTTTTGATGAAACTTGCCAAAGCCCGTAAAGATCACTTAATAGCACCAAATGATGATGACTTTGGCAAATATAGTTTTCTGCTTAAAGATATTATGTAATGCTTTAATTAATTTGAGAGTTATCGCAAGGTGTTCTGGAACTAAAATGTCTTGGGTTCAGTATTGAATCGGGCGAGCATGGTGTAGCTCTCCGTGGTGGATGAGACGATGCACCTCCTAGATTTTCGTGACGGCACAGAGTTGGCCTTGTGTTCCGAGTAATCACGACTTTGTTGCTTTCATCACCGGTTACAATCAATGCACCGTCGCCTTTTTATGATTCTGTTCTTAACTAGCACACAGAGGATCACCTTTCAGGGTCTGGAATTCGGATTTTGTTATAGAGGCCCCAAGCGGTAGGTATGACAGAAGGTGTATTAAGTGGCATGTTGAGAAACTCCTGAGATTCCCGTGGAATGTTTACACCACGAATGTCGTCTCCGCTTGTTTGTTCTTTATTTTCTTTTGGCCCTGTATCTCTGTTCTTTAAATTAGTATGTTGAATGAGTGTTGTTCGTTGGTATTATACTTACCAACGCAAACGCAATAAAGTTTTTATTTTCTCATCTGTTGATTCTGAGAGCAAAATTGTATTAGAGAAATGATACCTTCTGTGTGTATTAATAAAATATTTGAAGATTGAAGGTTTATGTCGAGAACCGTTTTGACCACAAAAGGGATGTTGGAAAAGTGATTACCTGCTAACTGCATTTCTGTGATGATAATAAATGCATTGTGCATCGAATCTGGTGTTAGTTACTTTTTATACAATGAAAAAGCCCTGGTTACAAAACTTAAAAAAATTAAAAAGTTAACGCGTTAACACACCTCGCGGTACTTCACCGTACATGACGTCACACACTGATCGTTCTGCGCAGCGCCGCTTCAAGTCAAGGGCGCCTACGGGTTTTTGCAGTGACGCAACTGCCGTTTAGGACCCACCCACTGAAGGGCAACAAGCCTTTGTTTCGCTGCCCGCCAGTTCTCTTTAAAACGTTTTTTCTTTAAACCCAAAATGCCGGACAGTTGTTGTTCAGTAGGATGCACGAACAGACGAGGAGACAAACCCGGGTTGTGCTTCTACAGAATTCCGTCGGAGAGAGAAAACCCGGAGAGGAGGAGATTGTGGATTTGCGCTATCAGACGCGCCTTCGTCCCGGAAGAGGGCACAGAATGGCAACCGTCAAAGTACACACGACTTTGCAGCGAACATTTCATCAAAGGTCAGCTTAAATAAACATCAAGTATAAAAGTAGTTGTATACGTAGTCGTTTTATCTTTAGATATCCGTTCTTGCGTGAGATCGTTTTCGTGCAGAGACGCAACCAATTGAAATGGCCTTGATGAGTTAAAGGGATACTTCGGCCAAAAATGAAAATTCTGTGATGAATTACTTTACCTCAGGTTGTTCCAGACGTGTATAAAGTATTTAGTTGTGCATGGTTGAGATGCACCAGCCATTCGTAAGTTATTTCTTAAATGTGAACGTAAAGTCCACACTATGAGTCTTAGCAAATTTGTGAATTTCAAAGCGTTCTTGATTTAAACTTATTTCACTATACACAATAACGGATAAAAAAGTGTTTATTAGGCATTTTATTAAATATTTAAACAAGATTAATAAACAAATGCTGTTTAAAAACAATACAGCACAATAAAATAATAATAAATTATATGTAATATGGGTGATTTCATTTTACTGCCAACCACCGAAGTAATAAAAAAATATATTTTATTTTGACGTGCACAAAACTAAGGTTAGTTGTAACTTACCCACTGCTGGTGCAACCGGCCCCAGAACGCCAAGGAAGATGTTTGTAAGAGTGTCAGTAACCAAACAGATCTCATCCCCCATTCACAAGTTGGGAAAATAAATACCATGGGAGTCAATGGGGATGTCATGCTTCTAAATATCTTCCTTCGTGTTTAGCAGAACAAAGAAATGTATACAGGTTTGGAACAATCTGATGCGCAAATGATGCGAAGTTTCATTTTGGGGTGAACTATCCCTTTAACACATGTTGGTTGTGAACCCACGTGTATTATAGGTGCCAAATCTGACGACCCGTCGTCCCCTGACTGGATACCATCTGTCTTCTCGCAGTCACCAGTCACCAAGAAGAGGAAGAGGAAGAAATATGTGGATAGGTCCGAACAGAGCAAAAGTGAAGAGGAGATGAAGGAGCAGGCTGCAGTGGATGTCCTTCTAAAACTGTCATCAGCGTCACATACTACGTATGACCAAAAGTGTAACAGCAAAATGTGCAAGGAAAAGATCACAAGACTACAGAAGGAGTGCAATGACCTCAGGAAGGAAAATCGAAGGCTGAAGGACATTATAAAAACAGGAACATTTAATGAACTGGCTTTAAAAAAAGATGATCACGAGGTCAAGGCAATGACTTGAATGGCCACATTTCATGTTTGAGGTTGCAATTAAATGTTCCACTTTCACTGCTTAGTTGTATCAATCTTCAAGGTCTAGATTACATATGATAGTGGAGCGTTAAGAAGATCCATTGAAGTGTTGACACAAGACTTGTGTCTGAACGAACAGAGAGCTATAGCCGTAAAAACCTTTGATATTTATATAGGTCCTCATACAGATGTTGTTGGCAAACATTGAGTACATTTTTATCTGTTATTAATATTTTGTTGATCCGCTTGTATAGTAGTATTCTGGAGTCATTCACTTGGGTTTTGTCTTTATAAACCTTGCACATGTGTTCAATTCTCTAAGCTGAGTTTCAGTTTATACCCCAAGTACAACTATGTAACCTGAATACAAACTTTTTAATACTTCTTTAATAAGATATTTCAGTTAAAAGCAAGGATGTCAATTGTCCAAAGTTGTGCATCACTTTTGGTTGGGACTGTGCTGCTTCTACCAATTGTGCAACAGTAACAAGGGGTTATTTGATCCAAATTGATTTGGTTATGATATCATAAATACTTAATATCATAAGGCACCATTCATAAAATAGTTATAACGGTCTCACAAATGCACATGAAAGCCATGAACAGACACCAAATAAACATTTTCCCCAGTAGAATTTTTTTATTGTTCAAGTAGTCTCAAGCAAACACTGGACAGACTGAGTAATACAAGCAATATACTGTCTGATCACCCTACTGGCAAAATACCCTCAAGTTGACATGCGTGTACTGTCCATCATGTGGATTGCTCTTCTGTAAAGTCAACAAATAATTCTCAAATTCACAAAAATCGAAGTTAAATGTAAGTGACAGTTCCCTAAATGTATAAATCATATAAGTAATGACAATGAAATCATTTTTGTTGCATATTCTAGTTTTGGCTACCTGTTTAAAGGCCTGATTGTTCATTTTGTTCAATACATTTTAATAGACAACATCTGAATGGTCACTATATAAAAATAAATCATTTCTTTTTTTCTTTGCGGTGACACAAAAACTAAATGAATGATAAGAAAATAATACTGTGAAAGAACTCTGTATCCAGCTGCACAGCACACAGACCATCTATAAAAATAATATTTACACTTTAAAATTATCAATCTCACAATTTAGAAATGTGCTCAACCACAACAACGAATGCCTCTGATGCCCCCACATCAATAAAAAGGCTTCAGTCATTGGCTTTCATTCTTATTGTGGCTTCCTAGCAGATCTGAACCGAAAAGATCCAGCGCTGTAACAAAATCTCTTGTATGGCAAATGAAAAATAAAAACTGCAAATGAAAGCATGATAATGTAAGAGCATTGATTTGGTTTTTACTTTACAACATTTGGCAATTTGACATATTGTGAACGGCTTATATTACTTTTACTTATGTATAAAGTGAGTCATATAACATGACGACAAAAACAAGCTTAAAGTATCTTCTAAAAAAATCACCAAACAACAAGGCAAAATATATTATGCGAAAACAAAAAGCCTCATAATCATCTAAAGCTGACCATGTTTTTGACATGGTCAGTACAATCAGTCCATCTTAAGCCCAGAGCCAGCTCTGGTCAAAAGCAGCACAAACAGAATCTGTCCTGGTTAAGCATCAGATCTTCGCTCAATCTCTACAAATAACAAGCATTGCATGTGATATCAAACGCAGCCGATCATCAATTTCACATTATAATAGGGTTCTATTAGACCACCACAAAATGGGGGAATCAATACTCATTACAACAAAGTGACTTAACAACTGCATGCAATAGGTTTGTCTTTCACCATTTAAAAGGGATGTTCACATCAGTGTTGAGTGGTTTTGAAATGATTCGAGACATGGTAGTCTGTACACAGTTGGCCTTCAAAAAGTTAGGTGTGGCTCTCAGTGCCATTAGGGGTGAGCTTGGTCTTGTGCTCAACCTTTGGACCCTTGGCTGAATACTGGACCAGCAGGAAGGGCTCCTTGGTTTCACCTTCACCAACAATGCTTTCCTCATCTTCAGACTGACTGATGCGCTGCAGCCGCAAGTAGCACCAACAACCAAAAATTAATGCCCCTAGTGCAGCAATGGCAATGAGTATAACGATAATTGTCACAACCCCAGTGGTGGGGCTATGGTCCATGATAGACATCCTGACAGTCAAAGAACAATTTTATAGGGTTCTGCTATTTTCTGGTCCACGGGTGGCGGTTTTGGAAAGGTTATAGGTAATGTCCCCTCCTACATCTGAAAGACATTAATAAGACATACGACTGCAACATTTAGAGGGAAGATCACACAGAGGCCTACAGAAATTCATTTTGGTCCCTGGGTCAAGTGAGTAGACATTAACATTGACCAGGGGTTCAACAGTGTTGGGTGTACCTAGTCACTTAGTAATTAGTTACTGTAATTTAATTACTTTCCCTTTAAAAAGTAAAGTAAGGGATAACTCTTATTTTTTCTGCTATTTAATTACAGTTACTTGTGATGTAATTAACTTAAATACTTTAAAATATAGTGTTATGGGCCCGTCCTTTGTTGTTTGATGAACATTTTAAACAGGGATCTTTATTATGCTTTAAGAGCACGCTGTTTAGATATACGGATCTTATATACTGGGACACCTCCGTTTTGTTTCCCAGCTTTTAACGTTCGTAAAACTGACTACTTTTACATGGACCCTTGCTAATAGGTTAATGTTGAGGTCATTTTGTGTTTATAGCCCCTCCCCTCGAATTTTACACAAGTGTCCATGATAAATAAACAAGCAGCAGTCCCAGCCAAAACAACAGTGTTGGCAGGTAACTTATTGATAATAATAATGGAAATAATATCAAAACACTTTAAAACAGCCTTACTTCTTGACTTGAAACTCAAATGATTAGTTTCCTTGATTCATCTGTCTAATCCCCTCCTTTCTGCTAGCCTTGTCAAATGGTTTAGTCTGCTGTGATTGGTCAACCATGAATGAGGCTTGATGTTTAAGTATATGTATTTTGACCTTCTGTGTTATATAGGCCTATTCTTTCCACAGTGTTTGTCTTTAATATAGGTTGTTAGATAGGGATGCATGATAAATTATCAGCCATATAGGTATCATAAATTATAAATCAAAATAAAATTTAGGCCGATAAATAATGATTCATTTTCTCTGGTTAAACCACTTCATCTGCACGCTGCACAGTTAAAATCCAGTACAGTACAACCTTTCTGTCACGATCATTCACTTACTGTTATTAGCAAAACATTGTTGATGTAGGTACAGTATGTAGATATTTATGAATGCGTGTAATATATAGGAACAGAAGCTCTCCTGGAGCTCATTGGTAAGAGCATGGCGGCAAGGTTGTGGGTTCGATCCCAGGGGATTGCACATACTTAGAAACCAATACATAGGATACAGCAATGTAAGTCGCTTTGGATAAAAGTGTCTGCCAAATGCGTAAATGCATATTGTTTAAAGATGATTGCTTTCTGAATAATTTCTGTCTTGACTGTTAGACTTCTGTTAGACTTGTGACTATAAAGAACACTTTTCTGGGTTGCTTTGAAAGAACATCTATAATATGTTTATTAAATAAAGCTTATAACAGAAAAGTTGAAATGGTAAAGATAAGAATCTTTAACTAGTGTAAAGGCTTGGTATACATAAATTTCAAAAGAGAACTAATGTTTACAAATGAATGTTTTCAAATAAAAGAAGTTGTCCACTTTTTGCCTTTGTTGCAGTCTCAGAAAGCGTTATATTACTATTTAGATACTGTATTTCGGCCAATATATTTCGTATCAGCTTCCAGTGTTTCAAGAATTAGCTGTTATTGTTATCGGCTAAATTTTGCATCTCTATTTGTAGTCTTTCTGCAAGTCCCCACAAAGTTAATAAATCCCGCATAAAAGTCATTTACAGAGCCCTGTTTACAGTGCGCTACAAAAGTGTTTTCTGTCCACTATTACTGCCGAGTAACTTGAAAAACATGGAAAAACCTGTTCTTTAGTTTGAAAACAGCTTGTGAATAAAAAAAGTGTTTGTATTATCAATAATACATTGGAATTGAAGGACAAGATGTGAAGATAAAGATTTACTTATTTGAGACGCATGTGTTTTATATGTCGGTCATTAGGGGCTACTTGGAATAAAAAAATTTTTAAAGGTGGTACTTCATCTGAAAAGTTTGAGAAACCCTGCTCTAATGTTTCCTCCTCACATTTGTTTACTTTGGTCGGTTAATAAGAATAATTTATGTAGCTGTTTATTATTTACTTGAATGAAGCTGCTTTGGAACAATGCACATTGTGAAAAGCGCTATATAAATAAATCTTAATTAAATAAACTTGAATTGAATTAATTAATTAAGCCCTTTCATGTCTATCCTGGAATCACTTCTTATGATATAGGTTGATGTAGGATATAGAAAGTAATTAGTAATAAGTAATAAAATACTTTTTGGAGAGAGTAAATTTTGCAGAAATCTAATTGAATATAAAATGTATAACTAGATAGTTAACTTACCCAACACTGCCAGTCAACCACACTATGCTTTGTTTTACTTCTGGTTGTCTATGTGGGTCACTTTAAGATTACTAAATGTGAAGTTTAGATATCAAGTACATTTATTTTCCTTCTGTCCTCTGCAAAATATGGGTTGTAATGCAAAACCGTATTGAGGACCAAAGTGATTCCCCTCATCTCTTGGAAAACAAACAGCATTCTAAAATTTTCCATTTGATACTTTACGCAATTAAACGTGCTTAGTTTAAATGCATAACGAAGTAGGGACATGACCTCAATAAAGCTACAGGTTATGCAACACATTTGCTGTGAACATCTCTAGTCTGTGAAGACGTCAACGTTGCCCACGCGCAGGTGTTAAATGCGCATGAGCTTTGATTATCGCTGTTAATGGCACTGGGCCATGTTTCAATTGTTGCAACATTAATGCAAAAGTGTGACAATTAAAGCTAAAACAATTCAAGTAAAGGAAAGTGTCAAGTAATGCCGCAGCCATTATTTTTGCACACAAGCGCTTTTTAACATCAGTTATGTACTAATTAGATGCAGTTGCTTTTTATGTAACGTCACAATCCATGATTGTAAACTGAAACGTAGCTTTTATGATACAATATTGAGATACAGTTAAGGACGAAAGTGAAGCTTACCAGCATCAGGAGACGGTCCATTTCATCGACGAATAACGTTTATGTGCTTTTTCTCACCCTGAGACATTTTGCGGACACTTAATGCTTCACGCGCTGACACAAGATATACACGTCATTCAAACAATCGTCCGATATGTAGTATAAATCAAATAAAACGCGTATATTTCCGTCAGCCTAAGCATAGAAATATAAATAAAAATATATAGTTCATTTGTCACTGTCCAGGATATGACATCACGAATAAAAAGCATACATCCAATCACATAACAGTACATCCCTTTGATAGGGCCATATGTAATATAAAAGTCCTGTCGCTTTTGTGTGGGCAATATGTAATATAAAAGTCCTGTCGCTTTTGTGTGGGCCATATGTAATATAAAAGTCCTGTCGCTTTTGTGTGGGCCATATGTAATATAAAAGTCCTGTCGCTTTTGTGTGGGCCATATGTAATATAAAAGTCCTGTCGCTTTTGTGTAAGTTGTTCTATATTTGCATAGATATGGTTCTGTGTTTTTATGAATTAAATAAACTTATAGGTAAAAAAACTATCCAGGAACTTTAGACATAGATAAGATGGATTCATTAAAACTGTCCGTTAAAAGTTTTTATGCTTTTATATATTTTCTTTGCAACCAATAATAAAATAAAAGCACTTTTAATTGCTGCTTTAAAGTAAAGTAAAGTGCTTTAAAACTTTATTGCTCTTTCTGACCACTATGAATGAACGGATCTTGGAGTTTGACACCACATTATGTCTATATTTGGTACTTTCAAAACTGCTTCAATTAATAAACTGCTTCTTTATAAGATTATAATGTATGTTTAATAATAATTTAAAAATTTATTAAATCAACCAAATTCCTACATTTTTTTGTGACAGCCAGTCTCAGACTAGTAGTACAAACATTACGTTGGGTTTGCTGAAAACATGCTACGTATCAGAAACGTATAGCCTACCACACTATAACATTTACGCAAAATTCACAACAAAAATCAGTTTGATCATCAATCTATAGGTGTGTATAGGGTGATGATACACGGAGAAAGTTTTTAACATTAACGTTGCGTTTAATACAAACACAAGCCTCTGTTGAACTCAGTGGCTGTATCTGGTGACCAAACACGGAACTAAAGTATCCATCTGGTTAACTTTTCAACTTTTTCCACCACTTTTACGAAACATCTTCATATATATATTTCGGGTTTTACTTTATGCGTGTTAAGATCACTGTATGTACAGTTTACTCCACATTTTCTGGTGTTAAATGATCTTTTATCGAACTGGATATATCCCCCTTCGCGTCCCACCCACCATCAGTTTCGGGAAACAGCAAGTGAGCAACCTAAGAAGCAGGAAGCGTCTTTCTGTTGTGATTGTCCTAGCAAGAAAACACGAACAAATAGTAAGTTTTTGTTAACATCGGTTAACACTTGTTTTATCACAAAAGGGTAGTTTTTGCTATACTTTTGAGAATATATCCATTGCGAAAAGCTTTGATAACTTAAGTTTCACTTTGACGGCAGTTAGGGATATTTGTATGCCATCGGTTAGACTTGAACTTAGAGATATAGCCTTAACTAACCAAGGTAAAAAAGTTGTAAAAAAGTTGTAACCATATCCTTGGACGTGTGTTTTTATAGTCCATATAATTGAACTACAATTTTCATGGTTCAAGTATGGCAACTATAGTAAGACCAGTGGTAAGAGCATTGCGTTAACAACGCAAGGTTGTGGAATGTATGTATAGGAAAAAGCAATGTAAATCGCTTTGGATAAAAGCGTCTGCCAAATGCCTAAATGTAAATGTAAATTGTGGTCCCTGGGGTTTTACTACAATACCATAGTTACACTATGCTTAGTGTTGTTTAACCATTGTTCATGTTCATAAGGGTGGTTTTAATAAATTCAACCACTAGGAACTGAGATTACATATAATGATACAATATTTTTTATATGATCTATATCATTTTATTTGTATATGTTATTGTTGATACAGCACCAAAGGCAATGGCAAGCGCACCTCCGTTGGAGACATCAACTCTCGTGGGATACCCACCACCTCCACCATATGAGGAGACAATGGGTACAGTCCCACAGTACACACCAGGACCGATGTACTATCCTCCAAATGATGTGAAGGGAGCTCAGCCTCCATATCCACAACAAGCCTATGGAGAGATGTATTCTCCACCCCCAGGAGCTCAACCGGTCACCACACCTGTTGGTAAGACCCCTTCTCTCTCATTCTCAAACACAGAGAATACATGGGACAAATCGGTTAAGATACATGGGTAATAATTTATAATTATGGTTAATTATTGGATTTGCCATCTTGTTAATGGGTTTTAAATGGCAGAATCCTTGGAATCAGCAGATTCTTATTTGTTTAATAAAACCTTTTTGTAGGTATTACATCCCATCCCTCTGTGTACTTGAGAGTCATTTTAAATGTTGGAATAGATTTTAGTACTACTTTAATTTTAAGCAGATTAATATAGGAATAGTTTATTCATGTTTAAAACACATAGCACAAGTTACAAGCGTTTGAACAAAACATGGTATGACCTATTTCTGTGAATACGATTTTAGACATTGTTCTGATAAACGTTGTTAACCAATAACCATTTTGATTTCCGCACCACTGGCTGGTAGTCTAGATAGTAAACCACACAAACCAGCTAGTTCAGAATAGGTTTGTCCACAGGACCCTTTATTTAATTTGAACAGTTGACAGCATATGTGTCAGTATTTTTAAGGTATTTCTGTGTTCTTTAGTGTCAGTTCAGACGGTGTATGTCCAGCCTGGTGCGCTGTTCAGAGATATCCCAGTTCAAGTACATTGTCCAGAATGCACACAGAATGTGATGAGTCAGCTGGATTACACATCAGGTACATTAACCTGGCTCTCTTGTGTAGGCCTGGCCATTTTTGGGTAAGAAAAACATACATACATCAGTTTTCATGTTTTTCAACTTTTACTGATAACAACTGGATGCTTGATATCACATGAACACGTTTTTCATTGTTCCTCTTTGGATCGTTTCTCCCTTTCTCTAGTTGTTTCTATGGGTGTTGCCTGATTCCCTTCTGTGTGGATAGTTTGAAGGATGTAACCCACCGCTGTCCAAACTGCCGCAGAACTTTAGGTGTTTACACAAGAATCTAAAGCATTTGCAGAGAAGCTGTGAAACATACCTGATGTGTATCTGAAGAACAAAATGTCATCAAATTAACTTGGGCATTTTCACTGCTGTTGACACAACTGACATACATATACATGTTTATCAATCTATCTGTACCTTAATATGCATTTAACATTATTAAATTAATACTCACTGTGATTTTATTAAGAAATACAAATTATATTATATATATCTCAATTATAACTTTGTAAATTTAATTTTGCTCACACAGCACAATTACTACGAAGGGCTTAAATAGCTTTTTAAAAGGCGCGATGTTTATTCTGTTCTGTTTATTCTGCTTAGGTTTGTGATAAAGTAAATACCACATATACATGTTTACCTGTTAAAACAATGGAATGTTTATTGTATACAGGTTAAGTATCTGCAATACTTTTGCTTTACTAAAAATACCCTTAAAGTTGAACAATTCAAGAAAATTAAACAAGCAACCAAAAAAAAAATTAACTTTATGGCAAAGTCTGCTGGAGATCTTCTACTTCATTTATCCAGTTTTTCCGGTGAATGGTGGCATTATCAGAAAGATCTGCCATCTTAACTGCACGCAGAACTGGTTCTGGACTATGAGACTGAATGACCCCCATAATCATCACATATTTACCTGTAAACAAAATTTAAAAGTATTAATGTTGCATATATATTACTTTCTTGTCAATTAAAGGTCAGTAAATGTTTTGTCAACTTTGTTATTAAAATGCGCTCTAAATAAAGTTTCAAAGCTGATTTGTGTGACGTCATTATTTCCCACAATAAACATGAAAGTAATCCAGATTTGGAAGTAACGTTACCGTAAACAGTGTGTAGATCGGCGGTATTAGTTGTTATTTTATCATGTTAATGTAGTTCAATAATGTTACCAGATACAACTTGAGTTAAAATGCTTCAGAAGGGTTGAAATTATTATACGATAATAAATACTGTAAAGCTATTGTTATCATGTAAACTTATGTTAAATGTTACCTTATTGTAACCAACCCGTTGGCGTCAGAGAACAAAGTATTAATATGATGCCTAACATATGTCATAAGTTCTAACTGACCAGGACTGAGACACGGCTTTCCCTTTGGCACGTTGTTAACGCCAGTAACGAGGAAGTTTCCGGTCTCGTCCAGCATCAGTACGGTGTTCAGATCAGATTGGACCTCCACCACCGTCCCCTGCATCCAGACCACAGAAAGCCGTAATAAGTTGTCTTTGTTTGAACCCAGTCTTTTAATTATATACTCTGGCTTTCCATTTGATGCCTGACACTCGTTTCCCTCGCGTAGCTGGCTGGATAACACTTTCACTGGAGGACATCGTGTCTTATCGCCACTGATAAAACTCGCACCGATCATTTCTGCGCTTATTGAATCCGCGGTAATTTTCTGAAGAGGCAAAACCGGAAATGGGGCGATGGTTTCAAAATAAAAGACACCGTACCGCGAGAGCAATTGAACCCATCGAACCCACCTATGCCAGTTAAATACATGAGACGCACGGGGACCGGAAGTCGGACAACTGTAGGTATCACAGCGCCATAGCGAATCTATGTGCTTGTTTGAGAAGGCCAAATTCTGTGCAGAATCGATCACAGGTGACCATAGCAAGATGCATAACGTTACCGGTTAGAAATGTGTTGATATCTTTTTTCTTAAGTGTTCCATTGATAAGTCCATTAACTGAAGTAGTTTTCGTTGTTTTTATGTGGAAAAACACACCTATGGGAAATATATTGTCCCCACAACCAACTTCATGTGAAAGCATTGGCAAGTAAATTGCACCTGCGATAATAGCCCTTTTTATATTTAAGTATAACAAAAAAAAAATACAAAACAAGATGGTATGCAGTTTACGTTCAAAAACATTTTAATAGGGGCTAAGACAAGAAAAAAAATAATACAACAAAGCAAGAAAAAAATCAAAATTTTCAATCCATCCATTTTAATACATTCAAAACAAGAAATACAATTTACATTATCGAAAAGTCTAAAAACATTCCAGCTTTTTATTATTTGCTTCTGAAAGCATTTTTGAATATTGTCCTAAATAATTCTTAAATATTATAAACAGGGTGATATAAAAAATACATTTGGGATAAAATTCTTAGCTGACAAAAGTTAGTTATTCATTTTAATAAAAAAAGTCTGACCTCCTTTTCAGTTTCCATATTTTTTTATAAATGACATGTTCAATTCTAACACATTTTACTCATTTAACCAAAACAATTACATTTTGTCCAGGAATGAAAGAAAAAATTGCTTTGAAAGGAAATAGAGTCTGTGTTTTCTTATAAATATCAAATACCAATTTTAAATGAATTTCTTTGATTTTTGGGATTAACTGGAAACTTTAAATAGAAGGTTCTTATGTTTAAAGTCACCATGCAATCTACATGATATTTCTGTTGTTTTACACAGTTTTTTAAAAACCGTTTATATATCCCTCCACCATGGCATAGTAAGTCCCATTTGAGTTCTCCTCGACGACAGAGTGTGTCCAAAATGTACCAAAAACAACTTTGGACAAGGTTTTTTCAACTATCAGCTGCCATTGAAAGACATTAGAAACTCCGGTGTTCTGCCAATTTATGCTATAGTCAAAATTTGCTACCTCCATATTTAATACATCATGTATAGAAGTCATTTCAAAATTTATCAGACATCGATTTATTTTCTCTATCGATGTATGTACACACGTGTATTTCACTTATATTGAAAATTTAATTCAATTAAATATAAATTGATGCAATCAAAAATACAACTAATTATTATAATATGTGACCTTGCACTCTTAAATAGGAGTACTCCTCACATCCACCTTAAAATATAAAACAGAAACATCACTGCTACATATATTAAACCATGAGGAAAGTACAAACAGTAGGAAAAAAAACAACATATTCAAAAATAAATCTCAAAATATTAAACTTTATTTAGGTAGGAAAAATAATTATTATAGGAGTTTTACCGCCACCTGCTGTACAGTATATGTTATGACAAGTGAGAATATGTCTTGCATTTACAGTCGTGGCCAAAAGTTTCTAGAATTACATAAATATTCGTTTTCAAAAAGTTTGCTGCTAAATTGCTTTTAGATCTTTGTTTCAGTTGTTTTTGTGATGTACTGAAATATAATTACAAGCACTTAATACGTTTCAAAGGCTTTTATCGACAATTACATGACATTTATGCAAAGAGACAGTATTTGCAGTGTTGGCCCTTCTTTTTCAGGACCTCTGCAATTTGACTGGGCATGCTCTCAATCAACTTCTGTGCCAAATCCTGACTGATAGCAACCCATTCTTTCATAATAACTTCTTGGAGTTTGTCAGAATTAGTGGGTTTTTGTTTGTCCACCCGCCTCTTGAGGATTGACCACAAGTTCTCAATGGGATTAAGATCTGGAGAGTTTCCAGGCCATGGACCCAAAATTTCAACATTCTTGTCCCCGAACCACTTAGTTATCACTTTTGCCTTATGGCACGGTGCTCCATCGTGTTGGAAAATGCATTGTTCTTCACCAAACTGTTGTTGGATTGTTGGAAGAAGTTGCTGTTGGAGGGTGTTTTGGTACCATTCTTTATTCATGGCTGTGTTTTGGGGCAGAATTGTGAGTGAGCCCACTCCCTTGGATGAGAAGCAACCCCACACATGAATGGTGTTAGGATGCTTTACTGTTGGCATGACTGTTGGCATGGTAGCGCTCACCTTTTCTTCTCCGGACAAGACTTTTTCCAGATGCCCCAAACAATCGGAAAGGGGCTTCATCGGAGAATATGACTTTGCCCCAGTCCTCAGCAGTCCATTCACTATACTTTCTGCAGAAGATCAATCTGTCCCTGATGTCTTTTTTTTGGAGAGAAGTGGCTTCTTTGGTGCCCTTCTTGACACCAGGCCATCTTCCGAAAGTCTTCGCCTCACTGTGTGTGCAGATTTGCTCACACCTGCCGGTGTCAGGTGTGAGCGAGCTCTGCACTGGTGGTACTCCGATCCCGCAGCTGAATCCTCTTTAGGAGACGATCCTGGTGCTTTCTGGACTTTCTTGGACGCCCTGAAGCCTTCTTTACAAGAATTGAACCTCTTTCCTTGAAGTTCTTGATGAACCTATAAATTGTTGATTTAGGTACAATCTTAATAGCCACAATATCCTTGCCTGTGAAGCCATTTTTATGCAATGCAATGATGGCTGCACGCGTTTCTTTGCAGGTCACTATGGTTAACAATGGAAGAACAATGATTTCAAGCATCACCCTCCTTTTAACATGTCAAGTCTGCCATTCTAACCCAATCAGCCTGACATAATGATCTCCAACCTTGTGCTTGTCAACATTCTCACCTGAGTTAACAAGATGATTACTGAAATGATCTCAGCAGGTCCTTTAATGACAGCAATGAAATGCAGTGGAAAGGTTTTTTTGGGATTAAGTTAATTTTCATGGCAAAGAAGGACTATGCAATTCATCTGATCACTCTTCATAACATTCTGGAGTATATGCAAATTGCTATTATAAAAACTTAAGCAGTAACTTTTCCAATTTCCAATATTTATGTAATTCTCCAAACTTTTGGCCACGACTGTACATTTAGTCATTAAGCAGAAACAAAGTAGGGGAGGACATGTGCAACAAAAGAACAACAATGCATAGGTGCAGTTAAACTGGTCTCAGTAAAGCTACCACAGTATACAAAGCAAAGAATATGGAGGGGGGAGTTGGGGAGGAAAGTAGAAAAGAAGTAGAAGACTGTACTAATGGGTCAGACGTTGACGGAAGAGATGTACACATCCCATACCACTATCAGATTTACAACATCCACTGGCCTCCACTTTATGAAATAAACTAATAGCAAATGTTCAGGGAGCACCAACAATATCTAATTTCTATGCTTGCCATTTGTTGCCTTAAATCGCATCTATAGGCAACAAAACCTGTTCTTTTCTGTTGCCTTATATAGGCTATCATACGAATGAAAAATTGGTGCAAAAGTCTAGCTAACGATAAAACTTTATTAATCAAAATCAGTCATGTTTTGGCAACTGTAAAAGCCTAATATAGTAGTCAACATTTGAAGTGGATCAAACGGGTGTTGTTCTCGTCTTAGGACAACTTTGATGAACCTTTTTGATCCACTTCAAATGTTGACTCATATTCACCTTCTTTTACCCCTTCTAAGCTGCTTTTGGGCCTTTATTATCCACTTCCTAGTATTCTGATAATATATCAGAATATTTGATATATTTTTGTTATTAAAAATAAGTTTATTTGGCAACTCTTTCTGATAAGAAAAAAATGAAGTTATGTATGCTCAACACATAGTTTATAGTTTATTTCGAAAATATCATAATACATTTACATTTAATTACTACCATGAAATCAATATCTGACCTTAAATATAAATATGTCATCGCATTTATTGTTAATGAACTAGGTCTAACTTGGTCTCAACAGTTTTGCAATAGAAGCAGGCCAATCATTTAATCATTTTAATCTTATCCTTAAAATAATAATGAACCATTTGTGAACAACTGCAAGAATGAGCTACATCCCTCAAATACACATTTACCTAACATACTTTTCATTTCTAACCGGATCTCATTAAACTTCTAATAAACTAAAATAAACAATAGTTTGACAAGTTTTTCAAAATGACAACCAATATCTTTGTTCTTCATGCATTACCTTTTATTTGTTTCTGTACCATAGACTAAATTTGCCATTATCACATGATCATCATCACAAATAAACAGGTACCAATCATAGAACATTATACACACAATATTATTTTTATAACAATTTAAAGTTTGAGAAGTTTTTGTGTAGTATAAAACAAACGGCCAAAATGAAGTTCCAAAGTACGTTCTGTTGATAGCATAATTTATTTGTCCAACATATTAAAATGAGTAAAACATCCAGATAGTGTGAGACAGCACATTGCTTTAAATCAAAAAGCTACATATACCTATGTGTTTAGTGCAATATGTCTGATTGAAGAGATTTCAAATATGCAATTATAACATGATTATTGATATTGTATAATATACAGGAGTACATAATGTAAAAAATGTAAAATTGTAAATAACATCGAAGATTTAGGAGAGGATATCCTTTTATAGAATGGGACCAATAATAACCAAACAGAATGAGTAATTATAGGCAAATGGTTGTTTTTCATTGGTTAGTATTCCACTTTGATGATTGTAAAAATGAGCAGAAGAATGGTGAATGAGAATGACCATTCGTTGGCTCTGATTCCTACGAAAACAAAAGACCAACAAAAATGTTATTGAGTTCTAATAACAGCAGCATTTTAAACCTAATCCAAAACTCGGTGGAAGGCATGCATGGACCATTTGTACCATGTCTTCAGTCTTATATCATGTGTGTGAGATCCTACCTGAAGCTCCTGAAGGGGTGGAAGGGGTTATTGTTGGTGTAGCGTCAGTTGTTTTGCCTCCAATCAGTCCGATGTTCAGTAAATCCAGGTCCGATTGGAGCTGCTTTGAGATCCAGCTGCGCACGAGCGTTTGATTTTCATATGTTCTTAGTCCCCCCAGATTCAAACCAAGAAGCCCCTTAACTTCAGAGACGGTGAGATTCTGTAATGCATCACGTCAGGTTAATCTTAAACTCATTTATAAAGCACTAAAAACACTGCATATCATAAATTAAAGTAAAAAGATGCGTTTTTAACTTTGATTTAAAAATATGAACTGTTTGTGCTGTCCTGATACGAGTGGGAAGACTGTTCCAGAGTTTGGGTAGAGCTACCACAAAAGCCTGATCACCCCTAGATTTTAATTTTGACTTTGGGACAGTTAGTAGTCTTTGATTTGCAGATCTAAAACTACGTCCTGGATGATGTTCATGGAGTAGGTCAACGAGATAAGGGGGGGCAAGATCATTGAAACATTAAGTGACTAGCAACATCACTTTAAAATCAAGTCTGGAGCGAAAAGGTTGCCAATGCAATGGCATTAAAAACAAGGGTTATATGTTCACGTTTTCGACCACCAGTTAAAAGTCTTGCAGCTGCATTTTGGACCATTGGAAGCCTGGATAACAGAGAGTTGTTTAAACCAAGATACAGGGAATTACAATAGTCCAGTCTGGAGGAAATTAAATCATGAATTGGAGATTCGAAGTGTTTAAAAGAAAGAAAAGATCTCACTTTGGCCAGTACTCTTAATTGATAATAGCTAGACCTTATAACAGAATTTATTTGCCCATCAAATTTAAGTGCACTGTCAAATAAGACACACTGGTGTCTTACACATGACTTTGCTGATGAAGATAAAACACCCGAGTTTAGTTTAGCAATGTTTGGGATAGCAGAGGAGCCGAACACAATAATCTCAGTTTTGCTCGCATTTAGGTTTAAAAAATTTGTTGATATCCAAGCTTTAACTTCCAGAAGACAAGCAGAGAGAGAGTTTACATCATTTTTGTCTTTTAGAGGCAAATAAAGTTGGTTAAATGTGGAATGAGGAAAATAAATGGCATGATGTGTTATGCTGTCTGTGCTCACCTTGACAACGCCTTCATCCAGTTTAATAAAAGTGGGCAAGCTCATGCTGACATTTAAAGATGTTAAATTCCTGATGTACGTTACATCAGCACCCCCTGCAAGCACAGAAGCGGATAATGCTTATGTGATCTAAATGTCTTTCAGCATGTGCAAACCATTGCTTGTGTTACAAGAGTGACACGTCGTACACATGAAGGTGCATATGCATATTTTAAGCAGTTCCTTACCGAGATAGGACTCAACTAGCTGAAAGGCTGTAAGGATAGAATTTTCCCCACTGGCAGACGCAATGGGGAAAGCTGTGTTAGCTAGGGAGAAGAACATCTTTTTGTCATCAGAAGAGCATTTGGACACATCCAAGCCTTCAGCCCCTCTGTTATTGAGAAAAATGATGTGAATTTACAGACAATGTGGTGTTTATACCTAATGAGAAATATAGTGAAAAGAAACAGTTGAAGTGGATTCATAGACACATAGTTTGAATTACTTGATGCTATCGGATGATATTGTTTTCAAGGTGGTGCTGTTCAGAGAGCAAAGATTTGGTCCTTTCACTATATTCAGCTCAGTTGCAGTCAGATTATTGTTAGCGCTGAGGTACTTTGTGATGATTTCTTTGGTCTGAAAGATAAAGTCCGGTGGACAACAAATGTTTCATTGGCACCTCCAAGTGAGCCATGCATACGATAATTACACACAAAAATTATAGATGCTATTGTCAATAAAATGAAAATCTGCACCTGTGACGAGTTCCAATCACCATCACTTGAGGTCATCAGTGCTGCCAATGTGTCAGATTTAGTGATGTTCCATTTCTTAATTTCCTCCGTTGTTGCAACTCTAGACACCGGGCCCAGTACCTGGACCTGACTCTCCGAAAGGCCATTTGGTGATATCTGATGGATAAGAGAATGCAACGTTAAAACTATCCTGGATGTCATGTTATAAGATTTCACCAAACCTTAGTATATTCCATATTACCTCATTGAGTTTGTCCAAAACGACTCTCTGGAAGGTATCAGCATCGATTTTTTTACACAGGCTAGCAAGGTTGTCCCTCACCACATCGGCACTCAGGCAATTCTTGAACTGTGTAGCATCATATCCAAAGGGGAATTCCTCACCGCTGATCTCAATACTGGTGATGTTGCCATTAATACAGGTGTCCACTTAAAAATACAAGTTTGTTAGTATTTTAGGGGAGTATGAAGAAACATTAACACAAAGAATCCTGAGGTTTCAAAGATGAGAGGAGACGATATACCTGCTCTTTTGGCCCGTGGTGTTGTTACAATGAGAGCGCCAAACAATTTCTTCATTAGGACTTTTGGGGTTTTATTGGTACGCAGGGATTTCAGGAAGCTTTTCAGGAACATCTTTATATTTCCCTGTTTAAAGCAAGAGTGACATGCAGAAAGGATCAGAAAACCTTTTCTGTGTGGTCAAACCACAAATGTTTGCATATATACAGTACCTTGTTGAATGATCCCCAAAAAGACTTGGAGAAATACAAAGGAAGAATTCCGAGATCGTCAAGTGTTTTCTGATTCCATGAGCTTGCTTGTCTGCAAAATGTAATTGTAAGAATTTGTAATAATTCTGTTTTTTACTGCATCAAAGCTGAAATGCTAAATAAATAAAAAAATGATGCAAAACCAAATTCTATAAGTATAATTTACCCGTATTTTGACGTTCCCTTCAAGAGAACTGTTTCCATGGCTCCCATCTGCTCATTTGAGAGATCTTTGCAGTTCTTCAAGTTCTCGAGGATATCTGGGTCGGAGCTTTCGATGTAGTCTTTGTCCAAAACGCATGCCAAATTACCCAGCACTGCCAAATCCTTCTTCTTGATGTTTGTTCCAACAATGTTCTTAAATAAAATAATGCATGTATAAATATTAAATCTAATATGAAATAATAACACCAATTGGTTAATAAGTGTCTGAAATCACTTACAAGGCATCCTTGAGCATTACTCCACAGAGTCTTCTTTTTCTCTTGCAGTTCACTTGACAGGACTGAGATGTCGGCTGAGCCAACCTCAGTAAAATATGATGTACAGTTGCTTTTTTGGATTGTTTGGTAACTGAGAAAGACAGCAAACTAAACGTTTAACATCTGTAGCTTAAATCGGTTGTCAAAACACAACCATCATCTGTCAGCCTAAAGCTTTATATCAAATGTATAGACATGGTTTAAAAAAAAGAGTATGAATAACTCTTACTTGTAGTAAAGCAACATTTCTTTTGGATAACTGACAAAATCCTGTGACGAATCATCTCTGATTAAACTGTTCATGCATATCAGCTAGAAGAAATAGAAGAACATAATTTTATGGAGATTATTTTGTCAATTGTCAGAGTTCTGTCATCATTAAAAATAAAAGTGAACAGATTTTTGGATTTTTTTACCTGTGACTCAGTCAGTTTGACATTCTTTCTTTTTCGGCAGGCACTTATCAGGCCCTTTGTTTTAGTTTTATCGAATTTCTGCACTCGGGAGCATGTGAATCCTTGCAATACATCCACTGACAAACTGCAGACAATCAACAATGCACCATTCATTCTTACAGTGCTAATCATAATGCATTTACACAAACCTTATTTCAAAATCAGTTTGCAGAAACACTTACTCATCAGGATTTTTAAATACGCCAGCAACAGAATCGAAGAACAGGGAGGCCTATACAGAATTTAAAGTAAAAAATGTTTAAAAGAAAATTGATTTGCATGTATTTTTTGTTTATGCAGTGTACTTTAGCTGAAGTACCTGTTCAGGTTTCCACTTTTTATTGTTAAACTTTATCAAATCAGATTCTTCTGCTGTTGCGGGAATACTAAGAAGGTTTCTAGGAATTTGAAGGGCCATTTCACTGGGAACATTTGACATTAGAGCAGATACTGACGTGTTGACTTTGATTAGCTGGAAAAGACAATTAAATGGTTAACTTTAAACCGTTTGTTTAATGTACTGAAATGATAAAACTAGGTTTACATGCGGTAACACTGAAAATATACATGAATCTTGTTGACATACAGTACCTGGTTCACAAAGGTAATCTGAACAATCTCTGGGGCGGTGAGGATGTTTTTAACAAACACTGGATCACGAGATGTTTCAAGAATTTGTTGTGGAGCAATAGTGACCAGGCTTTCTGAAGGGAGTCCTCCAATCAGAGATCCTAGATTCACCAAATTGGTACTGTTGAGCTGCACACAAAAAAACATTCTGCATAGGTCGAACAAACAACTTCTAAATCCATTCAAGTGTTACCCGCAAACTATTGACGCCCATGTGCAAGGTAGCGCTATAGACTTCCATGTTCAAGTTGAAGTTTACCTTAAAGTTTCCATTAAGAAGCACTGTTATGATGGCCTGGGATTGTTCAAAGCTCCAGCCGGTCACATTGCCAAGTTCTGAGAGCACACTGATCAGAACTGACGGAGATGCTTTGTTTATTTGCACAGTGGTTAGACCGACACTTTCTTGTCCCAGGTTTTGAATAGCACTAGCATCTATGGTTTTGATGTTTCCAGCGAGAGCAGTAGATATCTGAAAACATTGTTAGAGAGTTAGAGTTAGACCAAGAAAATTTATATACGTCATTCAATACAATGAATATGTTGATTGCCAAAAAAAATTATGTAATCTGATTTAGGGAGACCATATGAGCCATGCGTCCTTACCAGGATTCGGATGCGTCTTCAGGGAGTCACATTTGTCGACCGCATATGCATTCAAGGTTTATTATTTCAGGTTTTATTTTATAAAGGCAGCCGTTATATTTCAAGGTAAGAATGACTACCATGAACTACAATGGTTATAGGTCTTAAACGATGTTAAATGTTAATTTTATTATGCTTTTTTTCAATGAAATGTGAGAACCTCGATGACGTATGCGGTGGACAAATGCGACTCCCTGATGACGCACTCAAATCCTGGCAAGGATTGGCAAATGGCTCATATGGTCACCCTAATCTGGATTGGAAATATCTCGTTACGCTTGCATGAAATCAAAGTTGATTTTTCCAAGTGCACACAAATAAGTCAAAAATAACGAAGTGCACGGATATATCATTTATAAAAATAGAACAATATTCCAAAAATAAAATTTGGAAAATAGTACATTTTGATTTAATGGTGACTTTAAATGTTAAAACAGACACAGTTTTGCCTAAAGACAAATATTTCACATGTTGCCATAATTTCAGAAATACATTTGTGCAACGTTGTATCCAACAATGCAACTGAATTCTCATATTTAATTTTTTGTTTGTTTGTTGCCATAATCTACATAATAACACACATGCTGTCAACTGTGGTCAACTCTATCAATCCTAAAACATTCCTCAAACTAAATATTACTTACTTGAGGATCTATGCCGGAGCAAGATGTTTTAAAGTTTCCCAGAATGACATTAGTCTGACTCTCATTTAGTTTAGTGAAGACTGATACCGGGGCATCACACTGCAACGTCGATGGCAAGCTAGAGAAATACAGAAAATGGGTCAAATTTTGCTACATGAACTCATCGTTATGCATCGACATTTTCTTCTGTTTTCCCGTGCAAACGTACAAAAACAGATCAAAGCTGGGGTTTTGCAGAAAGATGAGCTCGGTGTAGCGATTCAACACTTTCTTCTGGATCCCAGGTTGATTGAACAGCTTGATGTTGTCAGGATTCACACTGAACGTTTTAATCTGCAAGAGACAAATGGAGATGTGACCGGATTAGTCATATGAGAATTTGAATGGCAAAGAAACTATGTTGTAATGGGGGAAAAGGGATATTTCTGAGGTCATACCGCACTCTCAGGACCGAATGAGTACAGATCATCAATGCTCATGAAGCGGATGAAGTTGACACCGATGAAATTGACAAACCATGAGGTTGAGTTCAATCTTGTGTCAGTGACGTTGAAACATTTTGGATTAGAATCTGAAATTGATCAATATTATATATCATCACTACAAACTTAGGTTCTTGCATTCTGTACAACCTTGAAATCATATAATCCCTTTATTCACAAAGAGAAAAAAGCAAAATTCACCTGTTTTGAGATACGTCTTAATGGTTGTGTTGTATATATCCTCACCGGAAAGCTGAGAAGCATTAAAAGATTTGCTGCCCAGGACATTGACCCTAAAAGAAGAAAGAAAGTTATTTCATTTCCAAACTTATAAGAGTTATTATGTTTACAGCTTGAAAACACTCACATTTTTCTGTACGACAGGCACGGAGCATTCAGGGTGTCGTTTGATCCTATCACACCCGTGTTCAAGAACTTCAAATAGACCTTCAATCGACGGTCAAACCACAAGTCAATCTCAGTCTGATTGTCACTTGACAAAGCCAAAGGCCAGACGCAGGGCAGGATTGAACGTTTCACAGGATCCGGTACCTCTACCTGTGAAAAGAAAAAATAAATGACTAAATAAAAGTTTTGATTATGTGCCACAGCTTTTACAGATGGAAAAGCGGAACTTACATTTTCCAAAAACTCTGGGGTTTTGCGCATGTTTTTGAAGATGAAACAGATCTCTGCATCGCTGTCCACCACGTTCGGCTGTGAGAGGTAGCTTCCCAGCTCAGAAGGAGATATAGAATTTACAATCTGAAATACGTGAAACCAATGTCAGTTCACGTCTACATTGAGAAAACAATAGTGCTATTTATAAATCTTGCCTCTATTTTCTGAGATTGTGGGACCAAAGAGAGGAGGGTGGTCACATTCGGAGGTGGCCCAAATCCTAGCAGGCTTTCATTTATGAATGCAATGAAGCTGTTATTCCTGTAGCATCTTGGAGGCCGTTGCCCTGCAAAAAAAACAGAATTCTTAATATAATGTATGAAAAAAGATTCTATGAGTTGCTTCAAAAAAGTTGTTTTTGATCATTTTGATGCTAGAGTATTTGATTTCCCTGACTTCCTCATACCTTTGATAGACTTTAGAATGTTATTGTAGATTGCATTCTTGGTATTATTTGGCATGGAAGGTCGGACGCCATCTAGCACCTTCACTCTGTAAATGAAAAGTGAAAATTGACCGTCGGTGTTCAGGATGTACAGTTGTTGTCTTTGAATATCCACAGGTCTTACGTATTTAGAGTGATATTGCAGTCCCTTGTGCTGAGGATGTCAAAAAATGGAGTGACCAGGCTGTCTGTAAGGTTGGTGAGCAGAGGCTTTATTCTCACGTTGGTCCATGTTACAAACTCCTCATTACTGGTGTTCGCATTAGACAGGTTAGCTCGATCAAATATCTGTCTGATCAGGGCTGCTTTTACGTTTTGTGTGAGAGGGACGTCCTGAGAAAGAAAGAAAGAAATATGAATTATTGTCAAAATCTTTAATCTTTATGATTAAGTCTTTATTAATGCCGGACTTGTTCATACCTGCACTAATGGGGAAAGGCTGTCAAAGAAAGCACCCAACTGGCAATCCTTCACATACTTCATTACATTGGTGACACCTGGAGGGTCCATCAGTGATCCAGGAGTGGCAGCAAACTCGGATAGTTGTTTCAGAGACAAAATATTCAAGACCTCCATCTATCACAATAAAAAAAACTAAGTCAAAAGAGATTTTTTTGCCTTATAATGATGCCTAATGAAGTATTATTCAACACTCACGGCCGTAAAGTTTTTGTTTAGTGTCTGAAGTGTCTTTAGAGGAGCTGACTGTGAAAACGCCCCAAAGTTTCTTACAAGCCACTGTGTGCTGTTGACTGTATCTCTTAGACACCTGGGATCTGCGGAGAGGCCAGAAGAATATTTATCATTTTTCATTATAAAAATAATAAACTATACATTACATTTTTTATGTCATTTTTGGACTTGTTACTTGGTACTGTTTATGAATGGAATGGAAAACCAACAGCCAGATGACATCAAAGTCCCCTTATATGTTATGTCATAACAAAACAGTCACACTGATATATTTGAAGATATGTCAGTGCGAGGTGGTTTCGATTAAGACACCTCTTACATTTTAGTTAAATTGGAACAACTAATTTTGTACTAAACTTTGCACTTTAATTGTGCAGAAGAAGTGCTAAGGTACAACTAAATCTATACTTGATTGTGCTAAAGTGGAACTATTGCAAGTATACTTCAGGTACACTTTAAATATCTTGATTTAATATAAAAAAAAAATCCTTATCAAAAGTGACATTAAAACACATTTTAGGCTTAAAATTAAGAAATGAGCAAATAGTACTCCAATTAAAGTTTATTTGTAATTTTAAATCAGTAAGTCTTAAGCGATATGTCAATAAATACATGTTAATACATTTGAACTACTATTTGAAGTTTAATGTTTTATGTTTATAGTTGTTGATGCCATTGTAGAAGGCCCCAATTTACATTTATGTCGGTCACTACACCTACAAAATAAAGTTAATTTATAAGTGGGCCAACCTGAACTTTGCTTAAGTATACTTATTAAAATAAATTTGAAGTATACATATTTTTGAAGTATAAAGTGACTACCAACATGTCTTTTGGTCATATTAACAACATCCCAATACAATTAGATTATAGCTCTGTCTATTTCATATTCTCCAAAAATGTTTTACTAAAAGTGTGTTTAAATAACATCACAAATCAGCAAAGAGCATCTGAAAACAATGATTTCATCATTTATTCAGCTCAGGCTTCAACAATAATACAGTATTTTAGGAGAATAAATGGTCTATTGTATTTTTTGCTACAGTCTATAACATTATTTTATAAGGTCTCTGGTAGCAGTTAGCCGACTATCTGTATAACATAGCAGCCACAGTGACAGGAACACCTCAGTTTTGAATATGGGACCCGGATAAGCAAATTCTTTCAAACTCACCGTCAGTGTTATTGCGAGAGAGGAATGCATTAATGAATTCTGTGTAGATCAAATCTTGTTTTTGGGTGACAGGGGGCTGCAGTGGTTTGCACACATCTTGTCCATTTTGTGGAACTGCATTTACAAACGCCTCAACACTGAAACATAACAAACACCATATTTACATTTTATTTGATCAGCTGCAAAACTGCGTGCTTTGGAAATGTAAACAACAGATCAACTTACATTCTGCGATAGGTGTCACAAGTTAAGTTTTTGGTGCTGAGACAGGACAGAGATCTCTGAGACAATGATGGTAAGAATGGTTTCAGTCTCCCCTGGAACCATGTGCCAATGAACGCAGCATCTCTCAGTCTCTGGGGACTTAAGCGATCGATTCGGACGTCGACTATCACATCAAGAACATTGGACAAGGAGACGTTGCTGGGACTGGGTGTCTGTGTATTATAACATTAAACATCACATAAAGGGAACAAATATCCAACATTGTATCATATAAAGCAATTTTTACGTGTGAGTATCATACCGTGTTGGAAAATCTCTGCAGTGCATCGTCAAGTTGTTGGACTTGACATTTGGTGAAGAAAAGCTTCCAGGTTTCTTTTGTCACATTACTGGATAGTTTGCAGGCCAACATATCAGCCACTTGTTGAGGAGTTAACCGTGAAACCTGATGACACAAAAATACTTGTGTCAAAAACTGTCATTATTCTGCCTCATCATGTCATGTCTTTCTTGGTCTTGGCAGAATCATGGCAGGATTCCCTGTTTTATGTGGAGAGAGACATTTTTGTCCCATTTAACCTTCCTCATGCTCTCTCCAGGTCTCGTCTTTGTCCCCACCCTCTTGTATCCCTCGTTATTGATTGTTAATTAGTTCATGCCCCGCACCTTTCCCTGCTTGATTTCCTCGCCTTTAAAAGTCTTCATGTCTATTGTCCTGTGCTCGGTCATTGTATTTATGTATGATGTGTGTGCTTACTTGTGTACTATTGTGCCTTGTGCTCCATTGTGTACTATTGTGCTTTGTGCTCCATTGTATTCGTTCCACTCACCTGTTTACCCTTGTGGTTACCTGTTCCTGTTGTTGGATATCCCGTCAAGTCTACTAAGTGTTTAGTTTATGTCAAGTGTCATTTAGTTTAGTGTTAGTTAGTCTACGTCCTGTTTATTATCCTGTTTGTTCAGTTATACCCCATCATGAGTTTTTGTTTTGTTTTCGTGTTTATAAAATATCCTTTTTGTTAACCCCGAAACTGCTGCCTGCAATTGGGTTCTCCCCGTGTCTCACGACAAATACATAAGGCACAATAGCAAGACACAAAAACAAAAAGAGGGTTTGTTTTGTGATCTTACCATCGGCAGACAGGCAAACTCTGAGACACTGAAGTTGCAAAGAGTCTGAGAGCCTGTTGGATTCACAGGTTTACTCAAGAACTGATCCAAAGCAGTGCTGTAGGCCAGAAAAACATTTAACTCAGTTTATTATAAACTCTATTTGTGTCTTCAGAGTTGTGAATCAGATCATAGAGAACATCTCACCTGTTGACACCCGCACAAATGGCAGTTTCTAAAAGAAGAGAAGACAGTGAGTTTTAGAGAACTCAATAACATCATTAAAATGAGTCAAATCATTATTATTAACACAAACAGAATCATTTACCGTTTACTGGAGTTGATACGCACTGCAAGAGAGGAGAACAAACTCTATTAAAACACCATTTTTTACACTAATATATTATAAAACAGATAAACATTATAGTAAACAAGAACACATTTATAATTTGTTACTAACAACTTACTTGGCCAGATCTTTGTATGCAGTCTAGAGGGAAATAAGACAGAATTTTGGATTCAATTACGTTGTTGAAATGAATTTATTTGAGAACACAATTGCATTGTTAGATGGTGTCTTACCATCAGGAGGAATCATCATCAGAGAATCTCTGTATTTCAGCAGATCTTCAGTCTGGTTAGGAAGAAGTTGTGATAATGTCTGGTCCACCCTATCAAAGCTGATTCACAGACAAAGAAAAGCTTGAATATATGTCTAACGTAACCAGAACTTTATTTGTTTTAGTTATTTTGAAAAAGCCACTTACATGTTTCTGTAATTTTCACAACTGAAGTTTGCCTGCAGGACAAAAGAAAGTTTACTGACTTGTTGTATTGGAACAAGAGTGACAACAGTTTAACTAAACTGATATTTACCCTGCGGGCCTGAGTTTGAAGAGAGGGGAGGAAGTAATTTCGTTTGTCCCTGTTAGATGGTTGAAGAAGGAAGTCAGAGACTCTTCGGATGATTTCGTTTCTGTCTCCTGCTCTGGCAGGAGGTGTGAACACCAGTTCACTTAGTTGTTCGCGTGAGAGAATATTAAGAGCGTCCAGCTGTAAATGAGAGAAAACTTAATTTATACAGATTTCCACTTACTTGCTTCAGATTACATTCAGACTTTAAATGCTTCAAGGCAACCTTTATTTTAACTGATAATCTATAGACTCACAGCTGTGAAATTTTTTGTCAAATTGTAGAAATCTTGAAGTGTTGCTAGAGTAGAAAAGGACCCAAAGTTCTGCTGGATGAAGTCTGTACTGTTGGTAAATGGCAATGTGCAGTCGACACCTGAAACAAACAAACAACAAGACAAAAAAACGACTTTAAAATACGTCTTACTTGGTTGACATTTAAATAAAGCGAACCAAATACTTGTAGCTTATGCCATCATGTAATTAACGCAAGAACCACAAAGTGGCCTTTAAACTATGTGGGTGTATAATAAATATATTTGGAACATTTAAAGCATATTAGCATTATGACAGAGAGAATTACATTTACGAAAAATGATCAAACAAGAACATCTACCTGAGTTTTGTCGCTCGGACAGGAATGGACGAATGAAGTTAGTGTACACAAGACTCGGACTCGAATTGCCCATCAGTCTAGTTATATTATTTAGCTCCACAAAACTATAAAAAGTAAAAGAGACGTAATGAGACAGTGATGCATAATTTCAACATGAGATGTTACATTTCTATTGGACTCCACAATATGACTTGCACTTTTACTTTTTATTGGGTTATATGAACCCATCATAGAGCAAAAACGGACAAACCCAACAGTTGTGTTCAATGAACCCAGAACACACTGTAAAAAAATTACAATTTTACAGATTTTTTCTGTTATTTTTTACTATATTTCTACATAGTGTCAAAAAAACTTTAAATTTACAAAATTGTTACTGATTTTCATGTATTTTCAAAAATACAAGAAAAAGTAAAACGTCAGAAAATTATGGCAAATTTGCAAGGGAAACAGAGACAACATGTCATTTTATAGGGGAAATTTTTTTTTGCAGTTTATTTTTGGTGCCCCAGCATGGTGCAAAATATATATTTTTTCAGGATATTTTGTAAAAGGTTATCTTTGAAGATGCGTTCAAAAACGTCAAATTACTGAAAAAGACCACAAATTTGAAACCATTTTTTTTGTTTTACGGTATTCATATTCAAATGAAGAAATGGTTAATTTCAAAGGTACTTAATTCTTTGTAAGCTCACACTATCACTTCACAAAACCCAATAGAATTAAACTTACATTTTACGATAACTTTCACAGGTCAGGTTTTTGGTTCGGAGACAGGACAGAGATCTCTGAGACAATGATGGTAAGAATGGCTTTAGTCTCCCCTGGAACCATGTGCCAATGAACGCAGCATCTCTCAGTCTCTGGGGACTTAAGCGATCGATTCGGACGTCGACTATCACATCCAGAACATTGGACAAGGAGACGTTGCTGGGACTGGGTGTCTGTGTATTATAACATTAAACATCACATCAAAGACAAAAAATATCCAACATTGTATCATGTAAAGCAATTTTTACGTGTGAGTATCATACCGTGTTGGAAAATCTCTGCAGTGCATCGTCAAGTTGTTGGACTTGACATTTGGTGAAGAAAAGCTTCCAGGTTTCTTTTGTCACATTACTGGATAGTTTGCAGGCCAACATATCAGCCACTTGTTGAGGAGTTAACCGTGAAACCTGATGACACAAAAATACTTGTGTCAAAAACTGTCATGATTCTGCCTCATCATGTCATGTCTTTCTTGGTCTTGGCAGAATCATGGCAGGATTCCCTGTTTTATGTGGAGAGAGACATTTTTGTCCCATTTAACCTTCCACATGCTCTCTCCAGGTCTCGTCTTTGTCCCCACCCTCTTGTATCCCTCGTTATTGATTGTTAATTAGTTCATGCCCCGCACCTTTCCCTGCTTGATTTCCTCGCCTTTAAAAGTCTTCATGTCTATTGTCCTGTGCTCGGTCATTGTATTTATGTATGATGTGTGTGCTTACTTGTGTACTATTGTGCCTCGTGCTCCATTGTATTCATTCCACTCACCTGTTTACCCATGTGGTTACCTGTTCCTGTTGTTGGATATCCCGTCAAGTCTACTAAGTGTTTAGTTTATGTCAAGTGTCATTTAGTTTAGTGTTAGTTAGTCTACGTCCTGTTTATTATCCTGTTTGTTCAGTTATACCCCATCATGAGTTTTTGTTTTGTTTTCGTGTTTATAAAATATCCTTTTTGTTAACCCCGAAACTGCTGCCTGCAATTGGGTTCTCCCCGTGTCTCACGACAAATACATAAGGCACAATAGCAAGACACAAAAACAAAAAGAGGGTTTGTTTTGTGATCTTACCGTCGGCAGACAGGCAAACTCTGAGACACTGAAGTTGCAAAGAGTCTGAGAGCCTGTTGGATTCACAGGTTTACTCAAGAACTGATCCAAAGCAGTGCTGTAGGCCAGAAAAACATTTAACTCAGTTTATTATAAACTCTATTTGTGTCTTCAGAGTTGTGAATCAGATCATAGAGAACATCTCACCTGTTGACACCCGCACAAATGGCAGTTTCTAAAAGAAGAGAAGACAGTGAGTTTTAGAGAACTCAATAACATCATTAAAATGAGTCAAATCATTATTATTAACACAAACAGAATCATTTACCGTTTACTGGAGTTGATACGCACTGCAAGAGAGGAGAACAAACTCTATTAAAACACCATTTTTTACACTAATATATTATAAAACAGATGAACATTATAGTAAACAAGAACACTTTATAATTTGTTACTAACAACTTACTTGGCCAGATCTTTGTATGCAGTCTAGAGGGAAATAAGACAGAATTTTGGATTCAATTACTTTGTTGAAATGAATTTATTTGAGAACACAATTGCATTGTTAGATGGTGTCTTACCATCAGGAGGAATCATCATCAGAGAATCTCTGTATTTCAGCAGATCTTCAGTCTGGTTAGGAAGAAGTTGTGATAATGTCTGGTCCACCCTATCAAAGCTGATTCACAGACAAAGAAAAGCTTGAATATATGTCTAACGTAACCAGAACTTTATTTGTTTTAGTTATTTTGAAAAAGCCACTTACATGTTTCTGTAATTTTCACAACTGAAGTTTGCCTGCAGGACAAAAGAAAGTTTACTGCCTTGTTGTATTGGAACAAGAGTGACAACAGTTTAACTAAACTGATATTTACCCTGCGGGCCTGAGTCTGAAGAGAGGGGAGGAAGTCATTTCGTTTGTCCCTGTTAGATGGTTGAAGAAGGAAGTCAGAGACTCTTCGGATGATTTCGTTTCTGTCTCCTGCTCTGGCAGGAGGTGTGAACACCAGTTCACTTAGTTGTTCGCGTGAGAGAATATTAAGAGCGTCCAGCTGTAAATGAGAGAAAACTTAATTTATACAGATTTCCACTTACTTGCTTCAGATTACATTCAGACTTTAAATGCTTCAAGGCAACCTTTATTTTAACTGATAATCTATAGACTCACAGCTGAGAAATTTCTTGTCAAATTGTAGAAATCTTGAAGTGTTGCAAAAGTAGAAAAGGTCCCAAAGTTCTGCGTGATGAAGTCTGTACTGTTGGTAAATTGCAATGTACAGTCGACACCTGAAACAGAACAATTGGTTGACATTTAAGATAGGTCATGTACTTGTGTGACGCATGATGTGACCTCAAGTCAATATATAGCTATAGCTAGGAATGTTGAAGAACATATGCATTACTTGTGTTTTGTCGGCGTGACAGGAATAGTTGAATGAAGTTTGTGTAGAGAAGACGTTGAGTCTGACTGTGCATCAGTCCAGCATTGTTATTCAACCCAGCAATACTGCAGAAATAAAAAAGACAGAATGAGACCACACATCACATTTTTCATTACATTTTAGATGTTCAAAAACATGCAGTAATGACAATGGTTCACTTTAACATGTTAATTGTTGATGACATTTCCTAATTTAATTAGAATTTATTATAAACAATAATACATACATCTCCCTGTATGCCTGACAGCTAAAGTCACGTCTGCTCAAGCAGGACAGGAATTCCCTGTTGACCGTCGGTAGTAAAGGTATCATCTTAGTTTGAAACCAGAATTTTGTGTACTCCACATCAGCAAGATTTCCTCTGGTAAGACTTTCTGCAGGAAGCTCCCCGAACAGAGCTGTGAGATTGCTCTGAGCTGAGCTTGAATTCTACAACAAAACCAGAACGGTGTGTATTTTCCAATATAATCTTTTAGCGTACCACTCAATGTTGAAGCAATTTTGCTTTATTAAATTTTTACCGTTGTAGATTGATTGGCAAATGTCCGCAGTTTGTCGGTTAGCGCTTTGATCAGAAGTTGCAGGTTTCCCTCAGTTATGTTTAGATTTGAAGAAGCAACACATTTGATTGCTTTTGCAACACTATCCGCTGTCTGTGTTATCTGGGAATAAGACAAAGCATAACAATATAAAACATTACAAAAGGTCAAAAACGACTATATTCATCTCACGAGCCACGTCAATGAATGATACTTAAGATTTTTCCAGTAACAAAACAACAAAAGAGAGATTTGTAGAAAATAGACATCTGGACTTTACATCATTAACTCGTACCAGTTGTTCCAGTTTTTGTTGATAAGAACAAAACCGCATTGTGAAATCTTCACATTCTTTAAATGTATGGCATGCCAAGTGTATTGTTGGACCTGGTCGGTGCGGTTTGTAATGTGAGGGATTAAAAGTTGACAACTCACATGACAGGAACTATTATTGCTGGTGACTCTACAGATTTCCACAGGATCTGCGGGCTGAGGGTCCGAGCCACTGAACAAAACATGAAGATCGGAATTAGTTGGATGACTGTAGGGTATAGAAACATGTAATAAAATATGTTCTACTCACAAGACTATTCTGCCAATCTCAGAGTTGATGTTTGAGGTCTGGTTACTATATTGCTGCACCACAGGAGTTACCACATACTGCGCCCAATCATTAATGTTGCTGCTGTTAAAATCTCTTGTTATGTTTTCCACGGACAGGGATGCGTTTAGAGGAAGAGAGGTCAACATCCACTTTAGCAGCATTGTTACATTGGAAGTGATATTGGGTGTATTAGTCTGAGAAAGAGATACACAAAATCAATGTCCTTTTCATAAATACAAACATATTATGATTTCATACTATTTTTCAATGAAATAGCGAAAATGAGCAGAAAAGGCACTAAAATGACCAAACACACACAATTATGGTTATAGATGTTCTGATGAATCTTCCCATTGGTTTCAGCAAAGCCAGAATGTCTGTGAGATTCTACACAAAGACGACAAAAGTATAAGATTTCTCTTGTTCAACTACATCACAAAGACAACCAGATTTAACAATAACAGGTCCTACCGAGTTTCCCCCAGTGATGTGAACTGTCAAGCTTTGGAGCGACTGATTGACAGTCGCTTTGTCTAATGTTCCAGATTCCAGAAGATTAAACATCAGCTCGGCTCTCTGCTCTGGCGTGAGTTTATTTATGACAGCCAACTGCAAAGAGGCAACAAAATGTAAGAATAATTCTGACTGATGGCTTGTGTAATATTTAACTGTAAAATGCTTTGTTCTCTTCTTACCCCAGTAAAGTTTGACTTCAGAGTTTTGAAATCCACAAGGGGTGCGACACTGGAGAATGTTTGGAAGTTCATATCAAGCCATTCCTGATCAGTAACATTGTTGGCACAGGCTGTTTCAAAGGCAAAAACTGAACATGAGCTCAAAAAGTCAAACCAAAAACATGGCTGAAAGAATTAACGGAAAAATCGATTACCGTGTACAGCAGTTCTTGACAGAAAAGGTTTTATAAAGTTCTGATAGACCATCTTCTTCCTTTCAGGGCCAATAAGCTTGTCTAGCTCTTTCACCCTGGAAAAGATTACATTTTCAATACATTTCAATTATCTGATACTGCTGTACCCATAATGCTCATATGATTTATTCTGTGTATAACGAATATGATGTATATACACACAGTGCTTGGAAGCTCTGGCAGGTCAGGTTGCTTTGACTCAGACAAGAGAGGGTTTCTTTAGACAAAGCCGAGACATACGGACTGAGCTTCAGCTGGAACCAAAGCCTTGCAAAATTAGGATCACCCAGAGAAGCAGTTGTTTGGTTTCCATTCCTGACTCTGTTGATGAAGCTGGCGACCTCACTAGCGTCAAGCTTGGATCTCTGTTTGGATCAATAAAAGGGATTTAGATAAAAGTGCACTACTGATTTCCTTTAATAATCCAGTGTTCTGACGCTAAACTGATATTAAAGTTAACTGTACCAGTAAAGTGTACAAATCAAAGGCATCATTGGTAAATCGCTTGTAATCATTGACGTTGTTGAGCGAGATCCCAGAGCATGTGAGGGTGGAGTTCAGTAGACTCTCCGAGTACTGTAAGAAAAATCAGGGATAAATTAGGGCGGATCACGTGAAAATAAAAAAAACGAATGCCGAACATTATGGTAAATTTATAAACACTTACTGGAACGCATGAACCGTTGTTGACAATAGTGCCTGTAAAAATAACATGAACTTAATTTAAATACCAATAAACCTGTTATGTGTGTTATATAAGAGCAACTAGACCAGAAATTGATGATAATGTGACAAAAAGCCCATACCATTTTGTGATCCAAACACGCACTGAAAATAACAGAAAAAAGCCGAAGCATTTATATAATTTAAAAAAAGTCCTTTTTGTCAACCCATAAAAAGTAACCACACATTTATCATTCATAACATTGTAAAAAAGAAATGTTAGTTCAATTTAAAAAAAGTAATCTGGTTGCCTAAATTTAGTAATCGAATTTAAAAATACAACAAGTTGCATAAAAATTCATTAATTAAATTATACTTTTTAAAGTTGAGTGAACTCAAAATTTTAAGGCAGCAAGGTTACTTATTTTTTTAAATGAACCCAACACCCAAAATAGTTTTATAGTGTGTAATCCATCATAATAAAAATATAGTTCAATGAATGAACAAATGATTTTTAAAAAAAATCTATAAAATTCTAGTGCTTGAAAAGGACTAAATACCTGACTGTTTGTCAATGTGATAAAGCCTAAAAAACCAACAGATATTATAATCAACAGTGTTTCTTAATTATGACAAAAAATCAGAGGTATAGTATATAATCCAATACGACTCACCAAATCCAAATAGGATGAGACAAAGCTGAAAGTGCCTCATTTTTACACTTCAACACCCCTGATCCTATAAAAAACACAATTGCTTGGAATCATTTCTAACAAACTTTATTTGCATCAGGTCGATAAAGTGAGGATAAATTAGCATTTTAAATATGACACATTTTTATAATCGTCCAAATTTAAGCCTTTCATAATTTAACTCATGTTATGTCAAGAGAAAACGCAGGCACTCAAGAAGAGTATAAGCACTTACTTACAGGAGTATCTGTGTGTGTGTGTGTGTGTGTGTCTGTCTGTCAGTCAGTCAGTCAGCCCAACGTTCAGCAGGTGCACTCTGTTAAATAAGCTATCAGAGGGGTGTGGACCAACTTAATGCTAACTCACAGCATTCTTACAAAACAAGACAAACAACAAATGTGATATATGGTAAAGGGGTGAAACAAAAGAGTGGGAACGGGAACTGTCGGTTTAACTTTCTGTTTTTGCTTAAAGCTTTCAAATTGTTTCCAACTGATGCTGTGCAAGTTTCATTTTTCCTTCAACATTGATTATTTTTGTCCAGTAAAAGATATTTTCTAAATCTATAAATCTTTGTGAGACTGGTTACTTTAGGTCACTAACTGTTTTAACAAAGAATCATCACATTCTTTAGTTTTATATTGTAAAAATGTACTGCTGGGTGGTTTTACATTTTTGTGACAAAGATATTCTACCAGTGTTTCAAGTGATCAGTGTGATCTTTGGACATTTAAATTAGCCATTGCTTTTCTGTAAGCTTTTGCACCATTTGTCGAATTTGAACATAAAAAATGACATCAAAATAACATGAAAAATCAGCATCACACATTTGCATAACAATAAGTCTCCTTAATCACACAGTGTATGTGATGTGTGGTGTAACCTGAGATTGTAAAGCAACAAGTCACATGATAAGCACGATTATTGCCCATGACTAAACAAATTTAACATTATTCATGAGCCGAGGCTCTGCAGCACTGAACATATCAGAGAATTTGTTAAAAAAAGGAAACCGCATCCAGCAGTGGTGCTACATTGCATCTTAAAGTGGGTAAAAAGTGATACATAGATGCAATGTTTTTTAACAGTTCAATAACATTAACATATGTGGCTGTGTTACTGAGATCACTGTCATCAATCTAAATAATATGATCGTAGAAGAGGTGCCTTTTCAGTCCAACAGAAGAAACAGAAGAACTATATGCATTTAAAAATAAGCACTAACTTTTCAAAGAAAGACGACACACACAGCTTCGGTCACAGATGATCTGATGAATCTTCCTGATAGTTTCAGTAATACCAGAAAGTCTGTGTGATTATGCACAAAATTATGAAATGTATCTGTACACCTGCCTTCTTCATTACAGAGACTTGATAAAAAAATTTGTTCAGCGACATCACAAAGACACAAAACCCTGATCTAACCTTTTAAGTAAAGTGTTTATGTTCTGGAGTTCTCTGTGGCATGTACTACATAAATTTTTTTGACTAATTAAACACGTATGCCACTTGGAGGCATTTAAAAATTATGCTATGTTAGGACAAAGACAAACCAGTATCACTTAGCATAATGATTACACAAACTAAACCTGTTTCCAGAGCTTGTGTTATGCACTTAAAGTTACAAAACAACGCTACAAAAATGTTGTGCACTTGATGTAACTGTATGAGGAGTATTGTACTGTAGTTACCTAAAATGTCATTGTCAAGGAATCCATTGGAGGAGCAATTACATGTTATTTTCAATGTTATTTCACATGGTGCCTATTCTCTCTAAATTAAATGTGCTAGTGTTTTTGAAGTGATATTTTTTAGTTTAGCTTATATAGTCTGAAGAACCCCTTTCTATTATGTTAAATGTTCTTTATGGGTATATATATATATATATGTGAGAAACGACTCAGGAATCAAAAGCAGGGTGGAACCAAATTTATTAGGCAACCATAAGGGTATAAGTCTAACATTCTGACACGAGACAAGAGAAACACAGGAAATATAAAGGAAGGCAAATCAGAGTGCAAACGAGGAACAGCCAGAGGGAGAGAAAGGACAAAGAGAAACCATGTGAAGCAAGGTAAAGCAAGCTGAGCTAATTAACAAGGTTACTAGAGGCATGGGGTGACACACGGTGACTAGGAGGACATGGCGAACTTTCAAAACAATCCCCTGTGTCCGACATAACAAAAACAGAGTACGGACAGGCCAAACATGTAAGTACTAGACTCGAGAAATGACAGTACATCCCCCTTCCCCAGTAGCACCACATGATGTCCTAGAAGGGGGATCACCTCATCGCCAGTAGAAGTCTATGATCATAGACTGGTCCAGAATGTCCCTGGACGGTACCAAACTTCTCTCCTCTGCACCTTAACCCTTCCAATCCTCTAAATACTATTTGCCTCTGCCATGGCGACGGGACTCCAGTAATCCCTTGACCGTATAGGAAGGAGAACCATGCACTAGACAAGGGGGTGGAAGACGCAGACTCTGAGCACAAGACTAACTGTTAAAACAATGCTCTGTGCCCGACACGACAAAAGCAGAGGACGGACAGGTGAAAGCATGTAAGTGCTTAGACCCAAGAGCTGACAATACGGTCCAACAATGTTTCTTATACTGGTAATACAGTGTTGCTAAAGTCAATTATTCCTAGGAAAGACACTATTAAAAAAGGAACTGAAAAAGATTATTTACAGCGATGCCAAAAGTTTTTTTAAGGACCAATTCTTTCTTTTTTAATAATCTAGAACCCTTTAAATAAAAATAATGAAAATTAAATGAAAATTCTGTCATAACACCCTTTTGTCATTTCAAACCTGTATGAATTTCTTTCTTCCGCAGAACACTATTCACTTGCATTGGTCTTGTGTCCACACAATAGAAGTAAATGGGTCCTTCTGCTGTTCGGTTACCAACTTTTTTCAAAATATCTTCTTTTGTGTTTTGCAGAAGAAAGGAGGTTGTACAGGTTTAAAATGACAAGAGGGTGAGGAAATGATGACAGAATTTTAATTTTTGGGTGAAATATCCCTTTAAAGGTTCTTTGTGAAATAATTCAGCCAAAAGTGTTTCTTCTATTGCATTGTGCATGTGTACATGTACCTGATAATGTTACTCTTAAAAGCACTGTAAGACATTAAAAACTCCTGCATCAGTCCATTGACCGCCAACCAAACACAGCAACAGCAGTGGAAAATCATTAAACATAACTAATGTGACAGATTTTTTACACACAGCATCTGAAATGATTTGCTAGTTGCAACATCACAAAGTATCATAGTTTTTCCCTAATAACAACCGCTTAAAAATGGATAACATGTATGACCCCAGGTTCTTTGAGTCCCCATGACTGGTGCCATTTAATATTACACTCGGCCCAACAGAGATACTGGTTCCAGGTCTCCTGGTGGTCATGGCAGAAGGTGGGTAGACATCTTCCGATCTCTTGGATCTTTTGTTCTCTTTGCCCATTCGACTGGGGAAGGTGACCCAATGTCAGGCATATGGTCACACCGAGGAGGGAGAAGAAGGCCTTCCACGTTTTGGAGATGAACTGGGTGGACATGGTGGTGGGTAGACCTTTAAGGGGAATCAGACGACAAGATTAAGAGAATCTATCCACATTTACATTTACATTTAGTCATTTAGCAGACGCTTTTATCCAAAGCGACTTACAAGTGGGGTAGATAATGGAAGCAATTAGGACAGCATAAGTACAACAAAAGCATAAGTGCAATCAAAAAGAAGACTAGTCTTATATAGCCTAACACAGTATACGGAACCATTCATTCATTCAATTTTTTTTTTTTTCCCACACTACGAATATACAAGTGTTACCAGATGATGGAGGTAGGTCCTTGATAAAGTCCACCCTAAGGTATAACCATGGACGGTTGGGCATCGGGAGGGGTAAGAGTTTTCCCTTGGGTAGATGGCGAGCACTCCTGGAGATCGCACACTCACTGCATCCCAGGACGAAACATCTCACGTCCGCTGCCATAATGTACCACCAGAAGCGTTGTCATACAAGGGAGAGGGTTGGACGAATACGAGGCTACCAACCCCTCGTCCATCGTGATACCTTGTCGTGAGATGTTTCCGAGGAATTGGATGGAAGTTTGGTGGAAGCAGTGTTTCTCAGCCATCAGCAATAGCTGGTTTTCTGTCAGCAGCTGGTGGACCTCTGCAACATGGTGATGATGTTTTTGTGGGTCACGGGATTAAACGAGGATGTTGTCAATATATATGAGTACGAATCTATGGAGGATGTCACTGTGAACATTATGCATAAAGTATCGGAAGATAGAGGGAGAATTTACAAGTCCGTATGGCATAACTTTGTATTCATTATGGCCTGTGGGAGTAAAATAAGCCGTCTTCCATTCATCGCCCTTCTTGAGATTTTAATGCGCAGCGGAGGTCCATCTTGTTAAAAATTGCAGTAGTAACACTAGTAAGTTTATAAAATATGTGGATGTGGTTACTGTTGGGTTAGTAAACAGGCTCATTATTGTGTGTTAAAAAACAGCACTGCACCATTGCATTGCACATTAAAAAGCCATTTTTTTCTCTACAAGATTATTTTCTCTCTACATGCTAATTCAAGATATTAAGACCCCAAAAACATTATAAAATGTAGATGTGCTAACATCATAGAGATCTACTTAACTGTGAATCAGTAAATGTCAACCACAAGAAAACAATAAGATGTCAATATAGAAACATGACAAAATGTTTTCAGAATCATACTGTTCCCTTTCACTAGATTACCGGGCATGTTATCTCTACATATTTTTGAGAAATGGCATACCTGAAAGACCTTAAAGGCAAATAGTTCTTGTAAGTAAAAAAATTAACATGAACCATATTTTTAAACATTATACAGTACATAAGAAACGGGTTTATCTTGTTCTGTTTGTGTAAGGAATGTTGGGACTGTCAGGGCATGACGCATGTAGATGGTTCAGTTAGATTTTTGAATAGAGACACTGTTGAACCAGACATGCAGATAAAAACTTTCCGATCAAAACATGCCTGCTTGCTGGAAACTGTAACCAACACAGTTGGCTGAACCTGATTTTACAAATGACGACCATGAACAAAAATCTGAAAAATCTAAACATTCAATTCTAATGTATAGATGGGTGTATCTGGAACTACAGGCACTTTTGACTCTCCAAAAAAAGAAAAATCTCTGTGAATTTGAGCATCTTAATATACATGAGTTAAACATTAATATACATTTATTTTTACAAAGTACAGAATTACTAAAGGACACACAAGAAATCCTGACACAGATAAGATGATATTTACCTTATATTTTGGGGATCTTGTGAGTAAATTAGTGAGGTTGCCTAATCTGTCAGCAGTGTTGAGGTAATTTCGGTTTCTATAGAAACTAGAATTGTTAGTCTTCGATAAAATGTCATAAGATGTATTTCATAGTTAAGGTACGGACTCAAAAGTGTGGACAGTCACATTTACTTGAAAAAAATCATAACAATGATCATTAAATAAGACAAACAAACAATTTATTTTGAAATGAAGTCAAATTGCAATTCAATTAACTTATTTAAAGTATTTTAACAGTGTGACCAGAGTTGTGGGACATGAACAAAAATGGTTTTGTACCTATAAATGCTTCATAATTTTATATTAAATCACATTAATCATTAATTATATTTTTTTGGCAAGGTGTAAGGAATCTGTGACTATATTTATAAAGCGTCATTTGACAAGTTTTTTGTTGAGTTGTTCAAAATGCAAAGTTAAAGTAAGCGCAACATAGTTTTAGCAAAAAAGATTACAGTGTGATGTATTTTAAATTCAAAGGTATTATAATCTTGTCTTGTCATCATTCAGCGGCAGCCAACCTGAACTCATTGGGGTGGTTCCCATACAGGGCATTATACAGATACCAGACTAAAATTACGTCTAAACAGAAAACAGCTGCACTGAAATGTATTAAAATAGGTCAGTGCCATTGTTTTGTCTCAAGATGCACACAGGTATAATGTTTTTATGTAATGCATGTTTGTGACAACTCCTGAAATGACCTAATTGTTTAAAGCCTATTCCTGGCTCGATCTAATACCTGTCCGGTTATTACTGTATGTCACCTGTATGACAAACCTCATATGAGTTTCTTCCTGTGCAACACAATAGAAAATGTTATAGTAGGTAAAACATTTAGTGGTTTGCAGCATCAAGTCTCTATTTCCTCATTTTGAACTATATAACTTTGTTTGATTTCAGTAGATGTTGTATGCACCCTGTGGCATCATGAGAGGCGGTGTGCTAGAGGGAATATACATTCCTTTAAGATGGCTGGAGGGCGTCCTGGAAAGAACTACAACTCCCAGCTCACCAACGGAACAAGATGGCACCCTATTGAAACTACACAGCCCAGACTGCCTGAACAAGAAAAGGGGGTCAGTTGCAGCTAATGAGTTGAACCGTGTGTTGGAAGAGAAAAAGAAAACTGTTGCCGTGAATAGAAGAGGAGCAGTAAAAGAACTTTAAGCTAATTTTGAGGCTGAAGAGGCTTATGGTAAAATGGTGAGACTTTATGTTGGATTATTAAATCTCACCTACTTGCTGGAGAGATTGGTGAACTTGTTTTTAACCTCTCGCGTCACCACATTTGGTGGAGAATGCGGGCACTTGATGACTGTTGATGTTTCAGAGTGACGCATAGGACATCACACACCTGTTTTTAAGTTAAATGGGGGAGAAGGATGATGTTGAAGCGTACTTGCATGCATTTGACACCATAGCTATCGGAGAAAAATGCCCAGAAGACCAGTGGGCCAAAATTCTAGCACCTTTTCACAGGGGGAATCTAAGATAGCCTTCTTAGACCTTGATTCTGTACTGGCCAACAGTTTTTCCTCGTTAAAGGTAGAGATATTAAGTCGAAGTGGCCTTACAGAGTTCAGAAGGGCCCAAAGGTTTCATGGGTGGAGCTTCAAGAAAGACCAGCCTCCAGGTACACAGATGCACCAGCTGATATGGCTGACCAAGAAATGGTAAAGCCTGAGGAGCACTCAGCAACAAAGGTTGTTGAGTCCGTTATAATGGACAGATTTTTGAGAGCCCTACTCATAGATGTCAAACAATTTGTCTGTCAGGATAACCCAAATTCTCCCCAAGAGATGATAGAGGCAGTTGAAAGATTCCAAGCTAGCACAGACATGCTGAACACCCGGCCCTTAAATGCGGCACAGCCCCAACAAAAGTTGTTCTCTAAAGTCTCAGGTTGGGTCAGTCCACAAAAGAGACGGTCCAGCCAGCATGAATCCCCGGCTGGATGTACAGTGTACAAATAAAGAACATGTTGCAAGTGTGGGGACGAAACCCACTCATTGCCAAAACTCTTGAGCGTGATGTATTTCACCAGCTCTCCTCCATTCTCACGCAGAACAACCTCCTGGACAGCAACCAGTCTGGTTTTAAGAGCGGTCATTTCACCGAAACTGCACTGCTCTCGGTCATTGAAGCCGTGAGACTGGCAAGAGCAGCCTCTAACTCATCTGTAGTCATCCAACTGGATCTATCTGCTGCCTTTGACACCGTTAACCACCACATCCTCCTGTCGACCCTCAAGGCTATGGGTGTCTCTGGAATGGTGCTACAATGGTTCAAATCTTACCCCTCAAGTAGGTAATTTAGAGTATCCCGGAGAGGTGAGGTCTCTGAGTCCCAACATCTCAATACATGGCTGCCTCAAGGCTCAGTGGTTGGACCGTTGCTGGACTTCCGGCTTGCACTCCCCCCTTCCAGCTTGGAAGCGCTCTTCCCCAGATTTCCCTGCTCTCATTCCCCAGACTTTTAATCCCCACAGACTACACTCCCCATGATCCCTTGCACCAGGCACCTTGATAACACCACGCACTTGCAATTTATCACCCCAGAATCCATATATATACTGTTCTGTCTGTTTCGTTAATTGTCATGTCTTGTTGTTATCTGGCATACGCCTGCACAGATCCCTTCAGAATTTTGATGCTGTTTTTTATCCGTGGATGTTTATTATCATCGTTTACCCAAGGTTTTTCCCCTTGATTGTGGACTATACTTTGTGGATTATGCCCTATGGATTTTGTCAGTTGTTTTTTCAGCAGTGGACCTTAATTAAAAGCTTATATTCGCTTATATTCTTATAATCATATTCGTCTGAGTAAATTGTGACAATTGGAGCTAAACAAGAAGAGAATAAGAATCGAAAGAGCTTTATTGTCAGGTGTTTTCTGAAAAGAAACATTTATGTTGCATTTTATCTGACTAAAAGATGACTGAAATTCTGACACTAATGTTTTATTTTACTTTCTATTCCTTATCTTTTTATGCATTTACTGTTCTTTATTGTATTTTTCATATATTAATTTATTCTATGTATTATTATTCTCCTTTACTGTTGTTTAACCTTATGTTAGGTCTGTATTGGTCGATTGGTACAGAAACTGTAGGTTTCACTGAGCAATCTCTTGTCACAAAATCAAAATGAGCATCGAACGCAAGATTATTTAATAAACTCTTCCCCTCCATCTCTGTAACTGCCTCCTGCTGGTTGAGTCGAATTGTTGAGTGATTTCCCTGATGAAAAGAGATATCTAGTTAGGCCTGCAAGATCTAAACCTAGTCGGATCTGTCAGTAGGTGTTCTTTAAACTATTACCAGTGTTGCTGGAATGTGTGATTTTGGAAAATCTTATTTGTGATACTGTACCATATCAGAAAAACTGAGCCAAATATATTACAGAGAACTCATTAAGATCTGACTTAGGGGCTTTATTGAAATTAAAATACTGAAAAAACTTAGTTAGCACCATGTTTGAAATAAACAACATGCATGATGATCTGATTGTATGTCAGAATATTAGCAAGTTGCATCTGTGATTTTGTGTTTAAAGCACAGTATTACATTTTTCTTCTTGATACATGGGTTTGGGTCTAGGGACATCCTGATTTTTTTTTAAATAACAATAACCTTTTTCATGGGTATTTAAAATATTAAAGAATGCACTGAAGGGAAAGTCAATAAATGTTTGGTTGTTAGGGCTGTAACACTAGAGTGTATACACAAAAAACAACCTACAAGTTTCAATTAAATGGGATGAGATCAATGAGGTAAAAGGCATTTTACATTTAACATTAAACCTGGATTAAATTCATGTGAAGGTAACAACACCGCTTAGTTGTCAAAATCTACACAATGACAAATTTGATGGTAAAATTTTGTGTCAAGTTTGCTCGTGTTGAACTTGATAAAATACATTAATCATATTCCTTAAATAATTTTATTTCTTTCAGAATAACTACGAGAAACGTATATGCAAGTTCTGTACAATTCTCTGTTTATGCTTGGGATTGCTTTAAAAAAAGGGTGGTAGAACAGTTTGAAAAACGGGATGCTGACACTTAGTGCACGTAAAACCCCCCCCAAAAATTCTGTCCGACAGCAATCCTTCTGTTTGCTCTGTGTGTACTTCAAAAAACTCAGTTCTTCAGATTATTGTGTTGGCTCCAGTTAATGTTTCCATCGTTTCTGAATCCTAATTCTTCAGTGTCTATAGAGGCACGTTAAAAATACTGCCATTTCCCAAGGACTGTGTCTTTGATGGCATCGACAAATTGTGCAGGCACCCAGTAGACCCAATATTGTGAAGCTTCTGTCGGACCCAGCTGAAATGCCTACAATGACATTATAAATATTAAACACGTTAAAAAGCTTTCTTGTCTGTTAGAATTTATTTATTAACATGTATAGTGAGATAAACGAATACCATCATGTTATAGTCCTCGTGACCCTCTATTGGTTCAGTCACAACGTTTTTGATGGAACCCATTGGGATTTTTTCCGTTCTTTCTGAAGACGATAAGACATCAAATTGTAGTTATTTGTACAAATAAAGCATTGAATATTAACAATTAATTCAAGGATGAAATCTATATGTAAATACATATATTTTTTATGGTTATAAAAATGTACAGTACAAAATTGTAATATACAGTATTTACAACACACAGTTGCAAATAACAGCACCTTTGTATATTATTTATATTCTTCATCCATTTAGTCTCATGTTTCTTTTCATTTCTTTTGTGTTATGTATGGTATATACTGTGTGTTTAAGACGATAGAGTTCCTGCAACCAGAACTAATTCCTTGTGTGCGTGTTAACGCTTGGCGAATAAAGCTTATTTGGAAATCACCTTTTGTTCCAATCCACAGTTGATCCTGTTCCAGTTTGAAAGTAAGTCGTACTTTTCCACCAGACTTGTTGTACATTCCTGATAAAGGCACTGTTGGTAGGCGCTCCTAGTAAAAAACATTAAAGATCATTATTCGTGTGCATCAGAACAGGAGTAGGCACAATTTCTTGCTATAGTCAGTATGCCAATGGTTTCAAATTCAAAAAAAATCTAACAAATATTGTTGACCTACACTTAAGCCCTATTCGCATAGCATTAATATTATCTGGGGACCTTGTGTGATTTATAAATTACCTCCCCACATCTGTATTTCATGGCGCATTTGCACGGGATAAGTGAAGCCTGTGATTTTACTCAAATTTACTGACTAATTTCCCGTATGTAATGGCAAGGCTTTGCATATAGTTTGAATTGCCTATTGTTGTATGGTGTTTAATGATATATGACCGTTCCTGCCAGCATTTGAGACCCGCGATCACGGTGATCTTCTATCCGGTTCGCAATCAGGGGTCTCAAATGCTGACAATGTTACAAGCGTTTCCATGATAAATAAATAAACAGCAGAGTCCGGGCCAAAACAACAGTTTTGGCAATGTATGGAAATGACCCACCAACCAAATAAATATCAAAACACTTCATAACAGCCTCCAACGGTAGACAAAACCTTGAAAAATGTTTCATGAGCCCACCAAATCACAGAGATTGCGTTTCGCACGGGACTAATATTATCATAGAACCCCGGTGTTCGTCAAAATAGGGTAGGTCATTTGTGGGGGAATTTTTTACAAATTAAAGACATGGCTGATTCACACAGGATTAAGATCACAGACAACCACTGCAATTATTATAAATGACCAGAGGTCCCCAGGTAATACTAATCCCGTGCAAATAGGGCTATAGGTGCATATCTAGCAATAACAAAATGTCACAAATGATTATGTAAAGCAGTTTAAATCTGATTAAAGTACAAACGTCCCAGGTATTTAATATACAGTTTATTTGAAATAAGGCCCACATGCAGTTTTAAAGGGCAGTCTGTCAGCGTTCACATCTGAATACACAGAATCTATGCCACTGTGTCTCATTGCATCTTTTTTCCAACAGCTTGTAATTACCTTAGTTCCTTTAATGGAAGGCATGACATCATCTGGTTTTCCTTTGTCTAAAACTTTTCTGTGTTGCTAAAAAAACATCAATTGCACAATAAGTATAATCACTGAAAGCATTCATACCACTGTAAAGAATTCAAACTATGTGAAAACATTCATCACCTTTTGCCTGCACAATGGCTCTTTCTTGTTTTCCTCAGCTTTGACATCTTGCTGAATAACTTCTTTGGGTGTATTTACAGCTAGTACATCATTTATCGTAGATCCAACCACCATTATTTTCGCACCATTTGTAACTTTGATGTCCCGAAGCGTCTTGTCCTCTGGTAGCAACCCTTTGTACATAACTTTCTGCATAGCAGGGGGAAGACCTAGAAAACAAAATACAAACATTTAATGTCCTTGCCATGTAGCGATATTCATTAAAGTTATTACCTGTGGGCATTCTCTCATCCATAACTTCTTAACCAATAATTGGTTACACAGTGTTGCTGTGTGGGCTGAAAATGTGTCTGGTTTTCCATATATCAAATACTTTATGGTTTTAAAAGAACTATTTAAATAAAATGATACTTATATAAAATGTTTAACCTAGTATATGTATACAATAGTGAGAATATAAATGCAGTTAAGTGTGTCCAAACCTTTGAACACTGACAATGGTTTTCTCTATTACTCTAATTTTAACAAAGAAGCAGCAGTTTAAAGAAAAAAATCTATGAGTCAGGATGTATACGTGCCATTAAACACACAACTGTAATGTACGGGAAGAGCTGCATTACCAGTAAGTGAATGAATCTTTTCTTTCAGGTTGGCTCCAGTGCCATCTAAAGGGATTTTAAGATCGTATTTATTTTTGTTCCAAATAATTTTCACGTCCACCATCTCTTTCCCCTCATCGCTTTCCTCTCCATTGCTGACAGCAGGGGGCTGAGTCGACGTGCTTTCTCCATCAGTAAGTAACGCTTGTTCAGTCTCAGCTGTGTGGCTTTGTCCAGCAGCTTCACATGAAACTTCTGGTGCTTTCTGCACGACCTCAGCGTCCATTCCTACTACCTCACTTCCTGTGGGAGCAATTCCAGATGAAACTTAAAAGGGTCATTCACAGGTCTTAATAATGTGTCATTGTATTGACTAATAAGAAGACTTTTTTCCAAGGTGCCAGTAATGTTAGGAGAATACAAAAACATATTTTGATATATATTAAATCTAAATTCATTCACAATTATACTGACACTCAATAAAACACAACAAGTGAAGGATGACTTTACAAATTACACTACTAAAACCCCTCGGCACTGATGGGAAAATAAGAAACTAACCTAATCTTACAAGCTTGCAATACAGTTACAACACCACTGGTAACAAAAGGCAACAACACAATTTAGTATTAACTATTATGTAGTAAAAACAATAGATTTTAAGCTGCTGCCTGAAGCAATGGATCACCCAAAACCCATCTGTTGAACGAAGCTTCATAGCTGTAACCATGACGGATTTGGTCCAGATTCTGGGTGCTGCAACTGTACACGACTCACACAGTGACAAGTTACAAATAAAACATCAGGATGGTGATTCTGAGCCAGTCTGCTGTGCTACTATTCGCATGCTGTGTTAAGTAAGATGTCTATAGAAATCCACTTTGAGCATCACCGGCTCGACGGTGACATAATGATGCTCAAAAACGCAATTTCAAAATGATCAATCATCCCAAACGATACTACGGCGTTTCTGAAATGCTGTGTAGGCAGACAGCTCACTGGGTTTTGTGTCACTGCCGAAGTTTTCGACATCGCAATTTAGGCTAATCACAAAATATCTTCTAATTATTCAACACTGACAAGTTGAGGGAACGTCCATTCCGTATTATTAAGGCGAACAGTAGTTACAACTTCTATTGCACGTTGGTGAATAACACCACAAGGGGAATACAAATAACATTTAAGTACATTTTCATGCTACCTACCATCCTGCGCCGCCATGATGATTGTGTACAATATGAGGAAAGGCTTCTGGGAAAGAACGTGCTGTCAGTGAATGAACCTCGACGCTTTCCGTACTGACTTTGCGATAAACCCAGACGTAATATTTCACCGTTGTGCGTAAAATAATCTCCTCGTTTCGTTTTTTGTTATTTTTATGTTTTCCTTTTAATTAAAAAATGAAAATCAGTTTAGACCATGTTTCGATATGTAAGTTTGCGCCTGGCAAAAAATGTCAAAATATGTTTTAAAACGTTTCATATTATTTTTCTTTATTAAAACTATTTTTTATTTCGAAACTTAATTAAAAAATAATTGTATTTATTATTTGGCTGTTATTTTATGTTATTCATACCTATGCACCGATCATTTACTGTATTTTTTTGTTAGAGTGTAATTAATATGTTATTTCTTAATAAAAATGTAAATGTATTTTTCATTTTATAACCTTATAATATTTTAGTTCGAAGTGTGTACATAAAGTAAAAAAAGAATTACAGACGTGACTTGATCTATAAATGTATGCCGATTTCCAAACACTAGTGATCGGTCGGGGCTCTGTGTCCATTGTATGTAGATCTACAAAGCTACAGCGCCACGCGTATTTTACGGCAGCTTTATGTTTTAGCGATTACACAACCGTCAACCTTTGAACATATAAATATTTGTAACAAGTGATGACATTTTTATTTATTGACAATCGCTTCTACTGTAAATGGTCGGGGATAACATATGCAACAGTGACTACGTGTTAAAAGTTTGGCTGTGTCATACATGCGTAGGTTATTGCAGTTACGTACGTGCAGTGTTGACAGACTTTGATACCGTGTTTTAGATAAGCCGCAACAATAACTTTGTTTATGGCCTGTTGAAGTACACTTGCAGTGTTAGTAGCATCTTAAACAGTTCAACAGCCTGACAATGTTTCCGATTGAATTTATAGTTAAGTTATTTCCACAGTAACCGTCACATGACTTTTTCATTCCTCCAGTTTTTATGATGGTCACGAGGTTTGTGCACTTCTGTAACCGTGACCAACATCTCGCTGCAGTTCACTAGCATTAACCAGTGCTTCAGATGTATAATACTAGTGTCTATCTGGGATTTGTTTTCCAAAGGTTATGCTTTCGTGGATACTGCCTTTATTTTATGTTCATGCACCAGGGCTCGTTCTGCAGCTGGCATCATAAATGTGGATCTAAGTGAGCTGAGGATGGCTGACTTACGGACGTATAATGTTGTTGTTTTGGGAATTGGATTTTTGCTCATTTTTACAGCCTTTACCACTTGTGGTAATATAGAAGTAAGTTCAAACTTTCCTGTGGCTCAGTGGTAAATGCCAAGGTCATGGGTGCGACCCCAGGAGATTGCACATAGTCAGAAACAAAATATATAATTCAATGCAATGTAAGTCGCTTTGGTTACAAGTGTCTGCCAAATGCATGAATGTAAACTGCAGTCATGGTGCGTGTAGGCTATTCATGATGTTAATACATGATAACATTACAAAAAAGTAGGATATTTTACTATATAACAGATTACGCAATGATGGATTTAATTCAACAGTGGTAATAATACATAAAATTACTACAATTATTCTGAAACCATCATAAACACACATCTTTGAAAAATGTGTAGACATTATTTTAATAACAATACAGTAAGTGTTCTTAAAGTGTTGTTATTACAGTACAGTATCTATGTGGTAATTTTGTGTTGAACTGCAATATTTTAAATGTTAAAGGAAAAGTAGTCTTGAGTAAAGATTTCCTGCAGGCCTGATAAATTGTATCACTCTATTGTTAAAGTTAACCCAGGTCATGCGCATCTTGTGTTTCTCATTTTCTCTGTTAGTCAATTAATTAATCTGCATGACTAATGAGAGCAACAATTGAAAATGTTGTTTCTGGACTCCTTAACCTGAAAGAAACTCTGAACAGGATGTATAGTTATATAGACCCCAGTCTTATGTCTTATCAAAATAATTAACAAATTCCACCAGATTCATCTACAGTATGTGTTTAATGTGTTAGTGCATAAGCCAAATCTCTCTCTTTTTCATTACTCTCTTGCCAGTTCAGTTTAATTAACAGAGCAAAATAGGAACAATTTAATTCAAAATAAAAATGTATTAATTATTCTTTTCAATCTTCTTATAGCAAACAGTGGTGAAAAGTTTAAATAACAGTGGCAATTTCAGTGGCAGTGGGTATCACAGGTAAGAATAATTGCAACAGTCCTCTATTTTTTTACACCAGATTTAGGAGTATGTTAATATACTGGTAAGTTTATAATGTCAAGTGGAAATGCATTTAAAAACAGTAATATGGCAAGATATGCAAAGCGAGACCTTATGCAGTACATGTACACGCTGTGTTAAGAGTGCATAATTTGACAAGAGTGCATAATTTGAGAAAACGCTGGCGTGTGTTTTACTGCCATAATAAATATTGGCAGTTTTATATTCATTGATATTCTTCTGGGGAGGCGGTGTTCAACCTATCATTGATAGGTACAATCCAGGACCTGGCGTTCGCTGGGCCTGGTGTCAAAAAAAGTTGTCATTTGAATAACAATGAGGTCTTCAGTTTTGACACTTGCAGGATGTTCATTTGAATACAAGACCATTTTTATAATATGTATAAATATATACAATAGGTGTATAAAGACATAATACATATAATGCATAATGAAGCGTTGTTTTAGAATGAGCTATTTCAATCTACATACACCGTGGGCCCTCCCTGCAATTCGTCATGTTGTTTCTACAGTAGTCATAAACGGACAAACAGCTCTACAGAGCACGTTTCGTTAATACGTTATGTACTTTGGCAAAAGCGAAAATTTGACGCCATTTTGACATCTGTGTCAGCCACCGTATTGATTTAAAAGGAAAGGGAATGGGTAGAGTGAGCCTTTGATTGTAGTTTGCAACCTCACTGCTAGATGCCGCTAAATTTCCTACACTGGACCTTAAGAGTAATTTACAGGCCAGGCAGGTTATGAAAATAGTTTGAAAACCAGATAATCTGATTTTTCTTTCTTCACTCTTTTCACAGCCTTGGAATCATATATGGAGTTTTTTCATTTTGTAATTTATTAGCTCCTACTGTTGTTGCAATCATAGGAGCTCAGTTTACCATGTTTCTAAGTGGGATTCTTTATAGGCAAGTATAATACATCTCAATCATTCTTCAGGGTTGGTTATTAAGTCATCACTGTTGTCTAACTTTGTTCACTTTGTGTTTTCTCTCAGTGGTTATATAGCTGTATTCATCATTCCATCCACATGGTCCTTGTATTTTACTTCAGTGCTAATCGGCATTGGAGCAGCCTGTAAGTAGATATTTTAAACGATTTCACGTTTGTTTGGTCTTGTTTCAAAATAGGAAATATAAATAAATGATTGATTCCAAACCTGGATTAGTTTAACTAATTCTTATTGGTGTAACTCACACTGTGTTTGTCTGCAGTGCTGTGGACCGCTCAAGGACACTTTCTATTGGAGAATTCTGATGTGTCCACCATCAACAGAAACACAGGAATGTTTTGGGCTTTACTGCAGTGCAGGTAAAGAGGAACACAATATTTCAAGAGGAGTTTACATTAGATACTTGGAAACTCATAATGTGCGATTTTGACCTTTAATCACTAATTATTGTATGAACAGTTAAATAGAAATGAATGGATTATTAAGGCAGAGCAATAGTTGTGTGTGTGCCACATTCCAGTTTAATAATAAGGTGACTTCTGTCGTGATTCACTAACCTTTTTATATATTTTTGATATTTTTATATATATTTGATATTATCTTTTTATTTTTAAAGAAACTCAAAAAATGGATGTTAAGTCCACAGTTCGCGTTGTTTCTCTGTGCTGATGCATAACTCCCCATCCAAGTTCATTTTATGGAAAATCAGCCCACAAGATTAATGGTTTCTTTATACAATCTTTTATTTATGTTTTCTTTTCAGTATGTTGTGTGGGAATCTGTACGTTTATTTTGATTGGAGAGGGAAGACGGAGATTTCAGGTAACAAGAGATCCAAAGATTATATATTTAATATATTTTGTACTCAAATGTTTTCTGTAAAGCTGCTTCGCAACATGAACTAAATTGAGTATTAATAAAAAAATGCATTCGCTCTTTTATTTCACATAAATCAATCAGCACATCTTTAATCCTACCACAATACATCCTATCCCTAAACTAACATTTCTCAATACCTTCAAATTACTTTGTACTTTTTTGTTCTTACTGTGTTTCTGTTTTGGTTGTACAGATGGAGACAGAAAGATCATGTTTACAGCTCTGCTGGTTATCTCAGTAGTCGGGACACTAATTTTCCTCATCTTGAGGAAGACTCGTGAGATGGAAGATGCTGTCTCTGAAGAGGAGGGCCAGTCTCTGTTATCAAGACCCATGATGTAAAGTTCACTCAGTAACTCTTATTATTCTTAATCCAGTTGTTACAACACAAAGATAATAGACACTTAATATAGCTTTATAAGAGACATCACACATCGGGCCAGTCAGTCGGTTTTATTTTTAGGTCCAGATTATGTAAAGCATATTGTGGTGTCTGATTTTATACTGTATGTTGTTTTTCAGGTATAAACACAGAGCAAGCTCTGCTATGAGAGATGCCAGAACAGAGTTTAGTAAGTTTATATTCTTTTAAACATATGTAGCCTATTATTTACAGAATTATTGAAGACATTTGAAGTCATCCATCAGTGTTTTGCTTTTATGTGTGACCTTATAGAGACCATTTGGGAGATCTCAAAAACAAAAAACATATTGTTATTAAGTTTCTGCATGGCATACACCGGTAAGATCACTAAAGGACAATATCTTTATCTCTGTACATTGTATTTTGAACCATAATGATCATGGCCTGTTTTATGATCTCTCATTGCAGGTTTGGAGCTGTCATTTTACAGTGGCGTGTATGGAACTTGCATTGGCGCTACCACAGACTTTGGCGACACAGCAAAAGGCTTGATTGGTATTTCGGGCATCGTGGTGGGAGCTGGAGAAGTTATTGGTAAGTACACTTTCGGTATGTAGCATGTAGCAAAGATCCATTTTAGTTCAACTTTACTTAAGTTAAGTCGGACTAGTACTTTATAAGATGTGATGGAAGTTAAAGAGTTTGGTTTTTATTTTTTAGGGGGAGGACTGTTTGGCCTTGTCCTGAAAAATAGCCGGTTTAGACGCACATCAGTGGTCTTTCTAGGAATGGTTGTGCACTTTGTAGCTTTCTATCTGATATTCCTCAACATTCCAGATGATGCACCTGTGGTCTTCAATACTAGCTCACAGCATAAGCCATATCTGACGCCAAGGTAAAGTATTGATCACATTATCCCAAAAAAACAGAGATCTCTTTACTGCACCTTAGTTTCTCCAGTTTCTTTTCATGTTAAGGTAACTGTTGTGTGTTCCCTCGTAGTGTTTCCATTGCCCTGCTGTGCAGTTTTTTGCTCGGTCTTGGAGACAGTTGTTTTAACACTCAGCTGTACAGTATCCTGGGATGGGCATATGCTGAACAGAGTGCACCAGCATTTGCTATATTCAAATTCATACAGGTGAAAAGATTGCACGTTCCTGTATAGTGGCCAGTAAGGTGTAGTGTAAAACATGACTGTTTTTCATTGTATTAGTAACACACTCTTCTTCTCTCAGTCCATCTTTGCAGCACTGGCGTTCTTCTACAGTGGTTATATGTTGCTCACCTGGCAGCTCCTGGTTATGGTCATCTTTGGCTTCGCAGGAACCTTGTGTTTTTTCATGGTGGAGAGGATGCAGTTCTTTTTAGCTGATACACAAGAGTATTAGACTCTTTCATTGTGCCATTGCTCAAAACATTTCAGCAAGCATTTGGACTACTTGCACTTTTTGTTTGTTTTTATTAGAATACATCACCACTCTTGATTTAAAATAGATTGATGCAGCTTTTTAATGTTTATTTGCGTTTATAGAATATTAAGAACACTTTTTAAACAATGTTTACATTCCTGTAATGTAACCGTAATCACAAAGTATTTAATTAACTTCATGCAAACTAGGTTTATGTTTAGGAGAGATGTTAGCCCCTACACAAAAAATTAATTAGTTAGTCTTCTGAAATTATTTCTCTCAGGGTTCTACTGTATTTTGTGTGATTAATATTTATGCAGTTGGCAGATGCCTTTATCCAAAGCGACGTGCATTGAATCTATACATTTTTTGTAATTCTGTATTTAAAAATGGCATAAAATAAGACACAACCCATTTTAAGACAGCTTCCAAAAATGCTTATTTTTATGGAACCATTTTCCTGTGAAATGTTCATTATAGCCAAATGTAAAACCAGTGAGTTTTTAAAACCATACCAGATAGGTTAGCTTCGTAACCCAAGAGAAACAGATCGGGTTTAAATAAGAATTGTGCAGTTTACACAATGATTCATTTTTGACAGATGTGTCCTAGAGGCCTTCTTGACTAAATGCACAGCGTCATATACGCAAAACTCAGAACTATGTTCTGTTTCTGAAACCATGAATAAAAAGGAGAAAAGCAAGATAATGGTATTCAGTAATAAATCCAGTACACGTTTCACATTACTTTATATAAAAAAGTGCTGAAAATTCCTCATATTTGTATAGGCTCAGATACTTTAATGCTGCTTTTATGCCATATAAATTTGTATGGTTTGTCTGCCTTTCCTGATCCTGCAGCTTAAAGACAGCATTTGGTGACATTTCTCTGCATTACAAGTTATTCGTCTGCATTTGCTTTGTTTACAGTTTAGCTTTATGTGTAACATTGTTTGTTGAAACATATTAAATATAACATATATTGTATTGGTACTCACCTGGTTTGCTAACACCTGTCTAACACACAATTGGAAGTGTTTATTTGTAACTATGCAATAATTGTGTTGTGTTGTAGACATTGTGCTGTTTTAACTATTTGATGACAATCAACATGTGATATGAAACATGCTTTTTGGGGTTTTGTGATGTTTTGGAAGCATTTTAAAAAAATACAAATAAAAATGTATGTTTGCGTTTGTATATATTATCTTCTGCTTCTGTGAACGTAATATATTATAGAATTACATTTTTGAGATCTATCATTTGATGGACAAATGCAGCTCCATGCTTGCGTTTTTTGGTGACAGCGCTATCTATTGAATGACTGGAGAAGTGCCTACTCTTAAGTCTGCATGGTGAGCTCATTTTATGTTGGAGGGGTTAGGTTAGGTCCTCACCCTTGCTGTTCCATGTTCTTATGGTTATGCATGATAAACAAAGGGATTATCTGGCCATAGATCATGTCTGTCATCCATGTTTGGTACAGCCTTGTTGCAAAAACAGCATATGCTGGTTTGTGCTGGTTTAAACTGGTTTAAACTGATGAAACCAGCATCAAAACATACATACCCAACGCAGCATATGCTGTTTTTTCAACAGGGGGGTTCTGCATTGATATTTTATGAAAGGGGTTATATAACCTTAACGCCCAGCAGGTGGTGCTACACATCTGAGCATTAAATACAGATGCAGGTAAATCGAGATATACCTGCGGGTCTGCAGCAGGATACTATTGCATACATTTGGAGATTAAAGTAGCCTAGTTAATTTGTTCGGACCCACAGCTATGAATCAATGTACTTTTCTTTAGATTTTAAAAACCCAAAACATGACAAAAATGGAATATAAAACGGTGAGCTTTAACATTAAGATGTAGGCTATTTATGAAAATCCACCAAGCACAATCCTCTAAATTAAGATACCCATGAACAGTTGAACAGATATCCAACAGTTTTGCTTCATAGTACTGTACACTCTTCAAAATAAGGTGCTTAAAAGGTTCTTCACATTGATGCCATTAAAAAAAAAAAACTGTCAAAGGTTCTTCAAAGAACCAACTCTTTCTAACCATTTTATAATCTGAAGAGCTATTTTTGCCACCAAGAAGCTTTTGTGAGACAGAAAGGTTAAATGTTCTTCATGGAACCATTTTGACAAAAAAAGGTTCTTCAGTTTTAAGGCATCGTGACGCACCTTTATCTGTAGAGCAGTAGAGCAGCACATTCTTTGGAATGTGCATGAAGTTTTGACATGCTGTTGCACGTGAATTCAATGGAAAACATTTGCGAATTTCCTGGTTGAACAACAAAAGCTTTTCATAACCAGTTCTAGTCCTCATCTGAATGGAATTAACAAGTAGGCTACAACTCTCACAATATTTCACTCTTCTGATGTTTAATTTGAAGAGAGTATGAATAAAAAGGGACACATAGATCATTTGCATTGCTTTTATTGTGAATATTTACATTTACATTAATGCATTTGGCAGACACTTTTAATCAAAGCGACTTACAGTGCATTAACCTATACATTTGTACTTAGTTATGTACAATTCCCTGGGATCGAACCCACAACCTTGCTCTTACAACCGAGCTACAGGAAAGCTATTTAAGTTCTTAAAATGTGTTGAAATGCAGTGGTTAGCCTGAAATTCTGAATAAAGATGTAATACCTAAAGTACTATTTAATGGAAAGTCAATATCAGTCAAAAGTCTTTGCCATTTTCAAATACTCTCCCCTAACAACCACTTGCATCTTAACTTAGACGAGGAAGTTATTCTGCATTCAAAATTTATCTGTTCATTTTTGTGTAAAAAGGAAAACATTGTCAAATTGTATTAAAGTTGAAACATTGTGAAAAAGTCTAAGTAATACATGGTGTCTAAACAAGGATTAGAAACAGCACGGTTGTCATCAAAGGTCATACTGTACATTCAAATAAATGATTCATCGTAATTCATTGGAAGAATAATAGTCATACAAAAATAACATGTTACCAGCACGTAACACAGTTTGTTTGTACAGCGCAGTTAGACTGTGTGATATGAATCAATGAGTTCAATGGTCTGGTTGATATTTAAATCCGGACTAAAAGAATATAGCTGGATTGGTGGTGCTACTTTCCTTGCTCCACAGTTGCCGAGTCCTACTTCAGTACTGGTGGTCGAGTTCCACTGCTGTGTTGTGCGCGTATCTTGATATTCACAATCACAAAAAATCACATTGCACGTTGCAGGATACATTGGATTTTTGGAGATAATAAATTTGTCAGACTGGGTCTTGCCAATGTCTGAGCCGACTGGGAGGTGATCTCTGTTAATGGTGCTCTCATTCATGTAAATGGTCTCACCATTCTGTTGTTTGCTAAACTCAGAGCTGCCTGGTGGTGATTTAGCATAAGCCAAGTTGCTGAAAAACGATGACCCAGAGCAATTCCCTGAGTCTCTGTTATTATTGTTGCGTTGTCTTTGGGAACCGCTACCAAGATGGTTTTCAGTCACCACAGGTAGCTTACTGTAGGTTGACGACATTAAACATTTTCGGTCCCCAAAGATGTTAGCAAAAATCTGATTTAGCTCACGCTCGGTGCGTTTCATTATGTCGTACTCTTCCCAGGCAAGCATGCCTGCCTTCCCATAATCCCCTGCTGCTGAATCCACACTAATTGAACTTTTTTCAATCTTTGTATCTACCGGTGAAAAAGTCCTGCAAGGAAAAAAAACAGAGCCATGTATGCATCAATCAGAAATAAAATGAAGTTTGTCGGGTGTTGTCAAAGAAACCTTACCATTTCTTTTGCTCATTGAGATCAGAGTTTAGGACGTTAGCCTGGATAGGAGAGATTGTCAAGATGGAAGGACTCATCGTGTTGATCTATTGAACATAATAAAACAATGAGGTTTTTTAACATTATAATAAAATGCCTTGAGCTTGGTGGTGATTAATGGATTGAATAATTGATGTGAAAAGCAAATTTTATATCGCCTTACTTTCCGTTCAGGCTCAAAGTCAGGATTAATTTTGGGCTTGGAAATCTTGTCCCACCATTTTCTCTTGATGCTGTAATGTGTCAAATGAGTGTGAATTTGTCAAGAATAGGTTAGTCTAAAATGAAGATGGAAAGAACAGAAATCGTACCGGAATGCCATGATGGAGATAATGAATATAAGAGCGATCAAAGCAACACAGACAACTGGAATTATTTTCAGCTTTTCAATTGGTGATGCGGCTATGAAGAAGAGAGATTTTTTAGGTTTATTAAAGAGTATTAAGCATCTGCACTGATGTCTGTAAAAACAAATAAGAATAGACTTACGTGTGGTAAACGCAAATGGTTTACTTTCATCACTTTCTATCATATAATTATTATAGTGCGTGCTCATGGTTGCTGTCAAACTGTAACTGGTTTTTGGATCAAGATTACTACTAATAATTTCAATGAATCCCACAGTATTCAGCGCCTCCAGAGGTTCCTGTTTAGACAAAAATGTTTTATTATACCCCTCCTGAAACAATTATATAGCATGAATAGGGTCCATCATCCTACTTTCTCCTTACCTTCTGTCCTTTTCCTGTGATTCCATACAGTTTAATTTTTAACCCGTCCACATAACTCATAATCATGTTTTTTCTCTCATACTTTGCATCCCAAGTTACTTTAAAGTTTCCATTTTCAGTCTTCTGAACTTTTAAGACTGGAGTTTTGGGTTTAACTGCAGAAAATAGTCATTTGTAAATGATCTGTCTAGTAAGGTCACATAAAATGTTTTAATTAACGAATCTATAAATAAATAAAACTCAAAAACAGACAATGTATACATACGAAACGTCCCAGTTTGCAGTTCTTTTGCGAATAAGACATTCCCTCCTTTCAGAAGAGCAGTATTGAAGATCTCGCCGATTACGAATCCCATGACTTCTACCTTGCATTCACAGCCAGTGGCAATGCCAGTAGTTTTAAAAGTGCATGCATATTCTTTTGAACTGTAATATAATAATGTATAACAGCAAATTACGGTTGACATCTGATTAGTATAGTAAAGTTATTTATGGACAACACATTTTTCACATTGTAAGTGACATTTGATCAATCAAATTAATAAAATGTGTTTTTTTCCCTCGAAAATAAAACCATACTATTATAAAAGAAGAAGAATCATGGTATTATAAAGGAAATAAAAGCGCTTACTCTCCTCCTGGATGATGGGTAACGTTCAGCTTGTATTCAGAGCAACTCTCAGAGGAAAGATGGCATTTCATTTCGCTATCATAGTCATTAAAGCACGTCAAGTCCGTTTCTGTTGGTTCTAGACTGTTTATTGCTAAACGGAGAGATGACTGTTAGTATTGTTAGCATTTTACCATTGTTTTCAATTACTTTTATCATGCATCACATTTGACATGACTATTATGTGGTAAATAAGGTAGTATTTACCGTAACAAACTGCGTGTAACAGAATAAAGAAAATCCGACTCGCGGGAACTGCAAAACGCATCGTATCCGTCTATTCCTGCGCCAAAGTGTTAAAAAGTTACTTGTCAAAAAGCATTTCTGCTTGCATTTATATCATCTCCGAGTCCGTTTTGTGATCAACTAACAATGTTAATGTTTAAATTAATATATAACTTAAAAGACCACAAGTACAGGCTAAACAAGACTAATACGTTTGATAAGTAACTAAAACGACGTTCAACAACATCTCACTTCCCGTTTCGCAAGAGCAACATGGAATTTTAAGGGCGTGTGAGGTTTCCAGGAACAGACGTATTTATTTCTCCTGTTACCCGCTGACTCCCGGTCAGATGCAGCGAAAGTGTTATCAGTCCAACACACTTGACAGCTGATCTCCAGCCTGCTCAAGCGGAGGGAAAGACACTCGAAATTCCATGGAAGAACAAACGGATTCAATGCTAAAGAGAATAAAGATCTTAACGATAACATATGACTTGCATAGTGTCCAATGAAATGGAAATTGTGTCCCACCAGACTTTAAAAAGAGAATGTTAAAATAATATTGCAGTTCAGAGGGGAAAATAGTGTCACTACCCCTAACTAACTGAGTAAACGTTGACCGATTATATTTACGATTAATAGTGACCCTGTAGCTCAATTGGTAGTGAATTGTGTAAGCAGCACAATGTGACAAAAAAATGAAATAAAGCGACGAACCCCCATAGAATAAATGAGAAAAAACGCATATAAACTCAAGAAGCCATTTATGTCTGATGTAAAATTGCTTTCCTTAGTGCAGAAGAGTCCAATTAAATAATTTTCATACTTTTAATAATCATAATTCATACTTTCTTTTTATATTTGAGGCAATTCGGGTTTTGAACCACATGCGTTTAAGTAATGTTTTGATATTCATATTTTTGGTACTTGCAATATGTAAATCAACAGATAATATGATGTTTGAAAATACGTCCATTTACTAATCCGTCACATTGGATTCATACAGCAACCATACAAGACAGCGTCACGTGACCGGAAGTGTCATTCTGGCGATACCGCGCGACAACACGAACGAACGTCTCGGCATTATATTAAAAGCAGTAATTCAGAATCTATTACAAGAAATAACTACATCGCGAGTCTTTAAAAGGTCAGTCCTGAACAATCGATCTTGTTGCATGTTACGGACAGTCACGTGTTTGCGTGTAACGTATATTACCACAACACTCGTAAGGTAAACAAGTGGATAACAATGTTGTAGTTTTTATAGACTTAGCGTTATATCTAATTAAACGGTAACGTTGGCATTCGGTTATGCTTATAAACGGCTGAATAATATGTCGTTTATCTGTTGTCATCTTTTCTTCCTATGATTTGTGTAATACTACTTTCCTGTCGTGCTTAGAAACAGCCTCAAGTCATTGTTAATAGTTATGAAATATCTGTTGTGACAGAATGTAGGTATGATGACAAAATTTTCAAACACCCCTAAGCTCAAAATGGATCACATGACGAGACAGAGCTGAAAATTCCCTTTCCGACGACGCCTGAATTGTGAAAATCAGTTGAGGATTGCGAAAGTTATGATATGTATAATACCGAGGAATATAGTAAAATAGTTAACATTAACTCCAATGGAAGTCGTGTGACCGAAAATGCTTATAATTCACACATTTTTGCTTGTAACTTCCTTATTTTATCAGATATTTGCATGAAATTTGAAAAGAAGGTAGGATTTTGTTAGTTCTTTCAAATGAAATCATGAAAATATACTGTTTTAGCTGGAATGGGCATCAGACCCATGGTTCCTCACTCAAAACAAATAAAATAAATAAGCGTTCATTCATATTCATAAACATTTATTTTGAGAAGACAAGAGAAAACAACAATACACATCAAAATTAATTGTTCATTCATATTCATACAACACATATGATGTACATATTAAACTACATAGCATCAGTAATTGAGAGAAAATTCAAGAAAAACACCGTCAGAATGAGTTGAATACAGACAATGTTTTTTTTTAGAACGGCGCCTGCATTACATTCGCTAATCTACCCGCCACAAATGTGACTACACAATTTCCACAATTTAGTTAAATACTTTCTCCTCGATGGATTTCGATGGAATTTCGTCAGTACCCAGATAAAAGCTATGTATTTAGGTCCACCCACCTTTCATTAGTGTCCAAAGCTTAGATGAAGCCCACCGACCGGTTGAACGCAACGCAAATTTTCTGAAAGCCGCGGTGACCTGAAATTACATTAGGGCTGAAATCCCGAAGTGTCCAACGCTTCAGGGGCTTGCACTCGATGTAGTTATTGTCGTATTCAGGAAAAACATACTACTACCTGGCGGCCAGGGGTAGATATTGAATGACACACACATTTTAGTACCACCCGGGTTGGAACACATTACACGCGAGTGGTAACGATGTCATCATACCTACAGAATGTGGCTAATCGTCAAGATTTCATCTCTATGCAGCTGTAAAGTTTTAACTTACGTAAAGGTCCAGTGTATGAAAGTCAGCGACTTCTAGCGGTGAGGTTGCGAATTGCAACCGACAGCACATTCCACCCCTTCCTTTCAAAGCACTACAGAGGCTGACAGAGGATTGAGATGTTGTCATGTTTTTGCTTGGAGATGACACATTTTAGAAGCACGCTCTGCAGTTTGTCCGTTTAGAGCTACCGTAGAAAGACCCTGTAGTATCCATGTAAGGGGTCTGGCGGTGTATGTAGATAGAAATAGCTCATTCTAATGTAATAAAACATAGCATTCATTATTTAAGGTCTTTCTACACCTCTGAAGACAGTTATGTATATTATATTGCATTTCTGTCAATAGATCCTCTAAAAAATTAAACACTGGACCTTTAATATGACTTGGTTTGTGTAACGCGTAAATGTAAATTCTAATCTTCTTAGGTAATGCGTCACTTAAGAATCTCTCGCAGTTTGACCCTTTTTGACCAAAAATATTCAATATTCCTTGTATCTCCCACACAAAATATGTTTGCCCAAAATTGGCAAGTTTGAAAAATTTTGTTTATAAAGACATGTTTTCTTCAGCTCAAGAGAACTTTCACCAGAATGTCTCGACCAATGGGAGACAGTCACAGACGCTTTTTACAGTCCATGATGAGCAATGGAATCATCGGTGCTTCCCAGGCCAAAGCGTTACACAAACACTGCTGTGAGACTCACGGCGGTATGTACTTACTCTATACAAGTTAGTCACATAAATAATTCTGTGTGATCTGTGCTTTTATGTCTTGATATCACATTATTTATATTTCCCCCTATTTTAGAATAATGGTTAACTATTGAATAACACAACTGTAACTAAAGGAATGTTGTGACTGAAAGCATTTAAAAGAAACTGAAGACACACTAGAATATAATACAATACAAAGTAGCCGCCCTTCGTTTAGAATTTTCTAAATCGCACTCTTTGGATTTAAGCCTTTGTGTCATAGCACCACACCTGAGAAGTATACGTCTCAAGCCCTTTTGAAATATGCCTCTGTTTTAAATTTACAGCACACTATGCGCACGATAGATTAGATGAATTCATTGATGTCATCAACACTCAGCTTCAGCCCATGTTCATGAACATCAGGAAGGGCATGTCCGAAGAAGATGGAGTCCAGTATTATGCCTTGGTTAGTTAAAATTGGTTTGCGGGTATTTTCACTTTTTATAAAATGTATAAAATAAAATGTATTATAAAATTTGTTTTATTAAAACTGACAATGTCTTTTTCAGGTTAACATGGCAGAGACCGATGTAACAAGAATGGCATCTGATTATGCAGATAACGAACTCGAATTATTTAGGAAAACGGTAAATCTTTGAATAGCTAAACAAATATGTCATGAAAAATATGCAAGCTAAGTGGTTTGTGTAGATATCTCCTATTATGTTGTTTTTGTTTTCAGATGGATCTGATTGTAGACTCTGAGAGTGGGTCTGCCTCCTCCACAGATATTTTAAATTGCGCCGACAGCCTCCAGACCAAGAAACTGAAGAAGAAAGAAACCGAGCATGTTTTAAATAAATTTGTCCAAGACAAGTGGTTAAATGAGGTATGTTTTCGATTTATTTTATTGGATTTTTTTCTCATCTTGATCCCCAAAATAATATATACAACAAATATTGTTGTTCGTTTTGTTGTTTGCTGCTTTAGAAACATGGTGACTACACACTTAGTGTTCGCTGCATCATAGAAATGGAACAGTATATGCGCATTATCTACCAGGATCTCATTAAAGTGTGTCATGTGTGTCACAACATTGCCCTGCAGGTGAGGACATAAACGCATCCAAGACCATAAGGCTTTCAAACAAAACTCAAATGTCATTTGAGGGTTCTTTATTTTATTTTTAACTGCAGTATACTAAAAAAAGCATACTGGTTTGAAAAAACTGAAAATGATTGTGCCGTTACATTTGCTATTACTTTTGTAATGAACATTTTTTCCTATCTAATGACTAAGTTGCCTTAATTGAAACTGCAAACAAAATATTTTCATTCATATACAGTGCCAGATTTGTGAAAATCCGAGATGTGGAATCAAGATGCATCTCCCGTGTGTTGCTCGATATTTTAAAGGACGTAGTGAACCTCATTGTCCCTCGTGCAATGATTTCTGGCCGCATGAGATTCCAGGTAAATATAATATCACAAAGATACTCCAATGGTCTGTATACACTGCTGCAGAATAGTTTAGAAAACTTCACAAGGTTTTAAAATATAATAATCTTTCTTATTTTTATTTGCAGAGATTCTGCGTTCTCAGTCTCAGGGCTCACAGAGTCTGTCTTCATCAGCCAAAGAGAACACTGCTCCCACCCCTTCAACATCAGCAACACGTCGCTCAAGAAGGTCATAATTTCAGCGTTTACCACAGAGCTAGTTTTTACCTTTAAAAGTATCATATTGAGGTCTACTAGATTTCAGGATTTTTAAAATGTACAAAGTTATTAAAGTTGTTATTAGAGTTGTTTTTCAGTTTCATAAATACATTTGTTATAACTCTGTTTAAGTTTTTTTTATATTAAAGAATTTGTACATATGTTCCTGGACATTAGCTTTACTGAAGGTTTAGCACATTTTGTTCTGCTTTTTGTTAAAGCAGCACTGTTCTTAAGCAAATACTTCTATCAAATGATTATCATTAACGTACAGCATTTAAAAACAGATAAGTCAGTTCCTTAGGATACTACAAACAAAGTTCCTGCTTATTGCAAGTTGTAAAAACATTTTAGTTTATAAACTGACATTTACAATTGGGCTATTTTCAAGTCATTAAAATGTTACTTTTTTATCTGGAATTAATTATTATATGTGCTATCAATAGCATTTTCACCAATAAAAGCAACACAAAAACCAGACGTTAAACTTGTGACAAATTGTTTAATTCTGTACACACACATCAAGACCACCAGAAGCTAACAGAAAAGCTTAGCTCTAGAGAGCGTACGTAATGCCAATGTTGGACAGGTATGAAGAGGACATCTCCAGGCTGAAGTACACATTCCTCATATGATGCTTTAGGGAACTCTGGGAATTTCACCAGGTCTGGATTCTCCACCTCCACCTAGTTTGGGTAAAACAAGTTGTTTTTGTCATTTAAAGATAATATTACATCATAAGTGATTGCTCTCTACAGGGTGGTTTCCCAGGCAAGGCTTAAGCCTAGTTCCAGACTAAAATGCATATTTGAGATGTAAAGGGGTAGACTGAGCAGTTGGTTGCAATTCGCAACCTCACCGCTAGATGTCGCAAACTTTTATACACTGGACCTTTAGCTTACTAGGCTTTAATAAGCAATCAATGTTCTACCTGACTGGTGTTGTGCAGTAGATGAGACTCATGTGGATAGAGATTTTCAGTTTCTTCTGGACTGTAAAGACGTATGTATTTCCTTCCAACCACCTGCCACACAAACAACAAATTGGCAATGAGACTGAGAACAAAACCTGCCATTAAATGCCAAATAAACATTTAATCTTTCGGGCTTTACCTGTGCCAAGAAGTTTTGTTGTGGATCCTGATGGAGAGGAGATACTGTCCCTACAGGCCCAAACCAGGCATTAATTGTTATGTCGTCCTCCTCTCCCTCTCCAAGACAACAATAATCCGGAATACGAATATCTTCTTTTAGCTCTGGAACCTAGTGGAGTATTTTCGAAAGTTATTGCAAATATAAAACTATCTCTAAACACAAAAATGATTGTAGTGTTATGCAGCAATACGAAGATAAAACACAAACTGCCCCTAAAAGTTGGTGAACCAGTTTCTTTTTTATTATATTATTTTTTGTTGTTATCGCTTGCACTTGGAGAAATACATGTCAAAACAGTCAAAAGATCAGATATACTATTCCCACACTAACATGTTCACGCCCAAGATGATTGTAGCAGGACCATTCATTTCAATTTCTAAAAAATTTAAGATAAATTCTGTTGAATGCTCTCTTCCCATACTACTAATAAAGCTCAAGTTTTGTAATTGGTCTCAATACTTTTACAATATAATTTCCTTGCCCCTATAGCCTCCAGCCCTTAAACCGGTGGGAGTCTGCCATTATGAAACATTTAAATTCTCCAAATGCTCCTGGCAAGGATGTGAAACAGTAAAGAGGAACTACAGTATACTTCCTCTTGTGGTTAACCAACACAGTTTCTTCAGGCAGTATCAGTTTTTACAGTGGGAACAGGCTTTATTGTAAAGAAAGTGAAGGCATACTAATACTGTGGTATGTCGAAGACCCAACCTGATCAAACAACTGATGCTGAGCCAGATATCCCACACCTTTCGCCTCCTACAACACAACAAAGAGGTTAAAACTGACTGACAGCATTTCAGTATTTTTGTTATATAATATTATATAATATCTTTTAATAAAAGACCATATGTTTTTGATACACTTAATGGCGAAATTGTACTGGCTTAGAGTGATTCGTTCAACCTAAAAAACACAATTCAGAATTCCCTCATACTCGTATCATTCCTTTCTGCAGAACACAAAAAAACTGGATTTGACTTCCATTGTATGAACACAAAACCATTGAGACATTTTTCAAAATACATTTTGTGTTCCACAGAAAAAAAAAGTCATATAACAATGACATTTAAAAGAAGCACTTACTGTTCCTATAATGTAGCTGTCTATAAACTCATTTACTGTAATGAGCTTTTGTGACCACTCTTCATCTGTGTACTTAGATCCCACTTCAATGGGAACCGTCCGGCAGCCAGCGACACTTCGCAAGTAGTCTATGCTTAGAGAAATAAAGAGTAAACAGTAGTGAACAAATAGACATTTTTATATGATGAATCTCACAAAATGTAAAAAGCAAGAAATGTATCAACATGTACCTCCAGGGATGCTCTGTGAAGGCTGGCCAGTGGTCAATTATTCTCTCTATGATGACAGGCTTTTGAGGATCCAGGAAATCTGATCGGAAGCGTTCCAGAGATGGACACTGAATTCTAGGTACAGCTTGTGCAGGGTCTATTTCGGGCTCGGACACACGTTCCGGTTTCATTTTCTGTTTTAGGAAAAAGTATTATAAGGGAATGGATTATATAGCTGCATTTTTATAATCCACGATACAATAAACCACACAGCTAGGTTGTAGCCAAGAAGGAATCATGTTCCAAGATTAACATTCTTTGTTAATAAAAGAATCAAAAGTAAAACTCTTTCCCTAATACAAAATATAAGGCAATTCCAATGTCATAAGTGATATCTGGAGTCGAAACTTGAAAACAAAACTTTCAGAGAATGTATTTATTATCACTGTATTGAATAATCTGTTTATATCTTCCTAAACCCCTGATGGTAGAGTCCAGACATTAGAAAAAGATCAGTCTACTACTCTATACACAGTTTCTTTTTACCATGAGGGGAAATAAACACGTGTTAAGGATGTGACAAAACAGGACATGTTTTTGACAGACAATATCCTTAAGAGTCGGATATCTGTGAATAAAATGCTCTAACCAGAAGCAATAATACCCTACAAATGGAGAAGGGATGATTATTTATAGAACATATAATAGTTATTATATTTTAATGTCTATTATGGATGAGACCGTTATGAATAGCTCACTATGGAAATTCATTCTTTAAAAACTTTTATAGACAGTCATATGGGAATTTAAATAATCAAATATTGTCATCTGAGCTTTCAATAAATTTGCATTTGTCTTTCAATTGTAACCCAACCTTTAGATATTAGAAAAATAGGTTAAGTTCATAACACTGTTTAAAGGAATACATTTCTAACTAATCCAGATTTCCCCATGTATTCCTCACCCTCAAGGCATCCTAACTGAATACGTTTTTCTTCTTGAAGATTAATGCAGTCGTAGTTATAAAACCACATATCATTTTTCCTTCCAAGTGGTAGAATGGGAGTGAATGGATGTTGACTTTTTGAAGCTCTAAAAAGTCCATCCATCGACCAAAGAACTGCCCGACACGGCTCCGTGGTCTTAATAAAGGGTCTTCTGAAGCGAATCGATGCGTTTAAGAGAAATGCTATATTGAAAACGCTATTAACGTTGATGTCTAGCTTCCGTCATCTCTTGAGTGCGCATGAACCAGAGGCTTGTTTTTCCGGCAAATGGCAGTGACGAAAGCTCCCGCCACAAAAGATGGTATACTATTGGAACAAAACGAAAAATGCGGCATTCGTCACCGGAATTTACGACACGCCTGCCTCATCTGCCGGAAAACAAGCCTCAGGTTCACACGCATTCGAGAGATGACGGAAGCTAGACGTCAACGGTGAGTTTTTCTTAAACTCACCGATTTGCTTCAGAAGACCCTTTGTTAAGATCACTGAGCCATCTCGAGCAGTTCTTTGATTGATGGATGCACTTTTTGGGGCTTCAAAAAGTCAACACCCAATCACTCCCATTATACCGCTTCGAAGTAAAATGATACGTGGTATTAAAACTCCGACTGAATTATTCTTCATGAAGAAAAACATATTCAGTTAAGATACCTTGAGGATGAGTTAAACATTGGGACATTTTGATTGGGTAGTAAAGTATCCCTTTAAGATTACAAAATAAAAAACACATCCTATTTACAAGTGACGGATATCATTTTACAGTAAACTCACAAATAAATAAGAAGCTTTGGGATAGATGACTTCACCTTTGAACAGGGTTCTTCACTCTTCTCAACGTTGGTACTCAGTTTCATTGTATTCTTTAAAATACAAACAAGTCTTTGCAAAATGTTATCCATGATGGCTGCTCCCATTAACAAACCCATATCACATGTCTTTATGGCCTCTTTGGCTTGAGACGGATCTCCATTACATAAACTTAAGACTTTAAAGAGGCAGCCATAACTGTACATCCGCCTCCATTCCTTGTCTACATCTCTCCATGTCCCCGTGTTAAGCTTCTCCCATGAGTAATCTATAACAATCTGAGCCGTTTCAGCAGAAGCTGGACAGTCTGGTCTACTGTACAGCTGATCTCTGGCCAGTTCAAGAACCTTCAACACACTGGGTTCAATCGTATCACTGAACTCAATAATAAAATCGTCCACGGTCGAGGGCAAAATAGTGCGAACTTGAGTCCACATCTGAGCCAAAGTAGGAAGAAAATTTAGCAGATCAACTGAGTTCTGATTTAAAAGAGAAATTGTATATATAGTAAAAACGTACCACTCTCCTATTCACATACAGCATTAACATGACTCGCTGCTAAATATTTGACATGTTACTGATCGTAACGATTAGGTCTTAAAATGCCACCTGTACTCATCCGATAAATCTAAAGGAAATTTTTACTAAATGTAAACGAAAAACAAAAAAGTTAAAGCAGAGAGCACGGGAGATCTTTACCGCAACACACAGATGAATGTACCGTCTAGTTTTAACGTCCTTCCGGAAACAGCCATCACACACACAACGTTCCGCTTCAAGAAACGCTGTACAACAGAAGCACTTTTCATCAATGTAGACAAATATACTACGATTTTACTTGTTACTCGCTGTTGTACCACTTTATTATCGTTAGCATGATGAATATTAAAACATAAAGACTATTCAACTAATTCAACACAGCACAGATAAGCATTATTTAATAGTCAGTAGTTTCTATTTAGGATATCGGTTTCTTTTCTGGCCTTACTATGATCCAAAATAACATGATTTGAATGCTTGATTATAACATTCATATTAAGAGGCCGGTTTGTTTATATCATTGTTTAATCTATAGCCGATGTGTCTAATTTAGAATAGGACACTTTTGCGGGGACACATGAATGAACAAACGTATCCTAGTTTAGCTTAATTTGTCCTGTAAGGGATTACTTACATTTAAATAAATTATGTTACCCAGTGTGTGAAAACCCAGCTTAAGTAATCTTTTCGTGATTTACACTTTTCAACAAATATATATATATATCCTACATAATGCAAAGAACAAATTTTGTGAGAATATAACCTTCATACCATTGACCAAGTAAAGCCTTGTCAAAGATCGAAATTATAGTGAAATCGGTTGTAAAAATTTAACTTTGGTGCTTGTTATCACAATTTGATTTTGGGACATTAGCCTGGTTTTCACAGACTGGGTCACATATTTTTTCTTACCATGAAAAGACCTTTTTAACAGCTGAACCATAAGTAGATATTAACCAGTAAACAGTGCTGGAAATGGCTGAGAATCACCGCGGGCACTAGGGCATTTATATTTTTAAACCACAGAAGCACTTTATATATGTATGATATGATATGATAGAGTTTAGAGGATATTTCACAGGTAAAAGATGGAAATCCTCCACATTTGAGTTGGATCTCCACCCCCCCTTAAAATTGACTCCTTCGACTCCATCGCTCCGCACCGCTCCCATTTCCAGCCCTGTCTGTACATGCATTGAGACACCTGCAGAAAACTGTGCAGCTAAACCACCATAAACCCCTGTAAAGGCCTTAACTGTTTTTCCCCAAACTTGGTGAGATGCGCCATGAAGGGTTAAACAATTATCTGAAACAATAAGCCTCCTGACACATTCCAATTTCCCTTGAAAAAGAATTACAGCACAATGTTAGAAATAATAATGATTAGGTCCATCGTCTGTTCTGCTGATGTGATCACGCAAGCCTCTGCTGCTGAGTCAACAAACTGTTTACAGACTCGACCACTTGATGAAATTATGCATATGTAAAATACAACTGTATCTTTTAGATCAGCATTGCTGCGGAAGTGTTGTAATATGCAGTAAATATTGACCGCTAGAACAGGGAAGGACACACTTTGATGCCATAATCATTTTGTGTGTTACTTAATGACTATATTTGTTTGGTTTGTAATTTACCCTTGGTTTTTTCCATGGCCATTGAGCAGACTGCTGTGTGGAAAAGAGCCAGCTGTTGAAGAATCTGATGTTAGCGCAGCTAGATGATCTGTGAAGGAGCTTGTTTGTTGTGCAGACAGAAGTTTTACATGAGATTTTAATGGCGGTGAATGGCGTGGCTGTTGCCATATGTTGTTTTCATAATTACATAGAAGGTATGAAATAGAGCCGTCGTTGTACCAAAAGTACAATGATCACATAAGAAGCTATTTTGATAATAAATTTATCTAATGTTTTTTAGATCAGTGGTTCTAAACACCAGTCCTGGTAGGACTAGTACGAGTCAAAAGTGACCCAGAGTTTGTTTTCTTTCCTAAATTGTTAAAAATATCTTATTTTGTGTTTAACAAAACCTTTTTTCCTATTGTGGTAGTAAATGGTGGCCAAGAACTGTTTGGTTACAAACATTCTTCCAAATATCTTTCTTTGGGTTCATCAGAACAAATAAATATAGATTTGGAACAACCTGAGGATGAGTAGGCCAATCCACACAAAGCCAGAGCTTTCCCTATCCAATCTTTTTTTTCCTTTTCACATCATCGTCTCAAGAAATATCTGCTTATACACAAAACCACTTATCCGATTCAAAACGATATAGTATGCACGCCAAATCGGTGGCACTGTAATTCTGCCACAGAGATAGAGTAAACATGGAGAAGAAGATTTGGAGCATGCGCATAAACTTTCCGTGCTGGGGTGATGACATCATCGTTTCAGAGAATATACGGATCGGCTGTACATATGAAAACACAAGGGTTTCAGGCTCCCATAACGCCGGATCCGTTTGGACGAAACGCCAATACGATACAAAATCTTTATGTATACAACTAAATGTGTGTCTGTGTGGATGGCCTCTAAATGAAGACAGAATTTATTTTTGGGTGAACTGTTCCTTTAAGGAACAAGACATTTTGCACAAAACTCTGACAGCATCATTGTGTACCAAAAATTGGCCAGACATGTTCATTGGTCCGTTTGAAGTGATGTCATGCCACATCAATTATCACAATGCAGAGCACCTCGCTTGACCTGGACCTGAGAGAAATCAGTGGAAGAAAATGAAGGGGACACGATTCAGCTGCTAATACATTTCAAAACCCACCACAGGATCAAGAGCACATGTGGCCTTCTTGTAGTGAAATGAATAAGGATTCGTATAAGATGAAGTGTATTCTTTGTCTCCCACTCACCAAGGAAATATCTGACTATCTTGACTAACAATTCTTAAAATCAGCTTCTGCTGAAGTTAAACCAGAGGTTTTACAACCTTGAGTTGCATGTTGCATATTAGAATAGGCATGTCTTCTAGTTTGATAAAACTACAAATCAGTTGGATAAAACTACAAGAGATAAATACAATCAGTTCTAAAGCAAGATAAAACATTGCATGTGGTTCATTCTCTTCATATTGTGAAAGGTTAAATGCTTGAACAAGAATCTCTAGTTTCATAGTTACATTTACTTTTACTCAAGTAAAATTTTATTGTGGTACTTTTGTACTTTTACTCGAGTATGTTTCTGGCCAGATACATGTACTTTTACGTGAGTAAGATTTTAACTCAGTACTTGTACTTTCACTTGAGTAAAATTTGTGAGTACTTTTTTACACCTCTTCACAGATATAAGCCTGTGACAGCTATTTTCTCTTTTTAACTAGGCCTATGGTACGGATGTATGAAGTCACACAGCTAAAAGCAGGCCCATGTTGCCACTGTGTTTTTGTATAAGACAGAAAGTCTCTGCTTCAGGGTGAGTGCTACACAGCTTGAGTTCACTCTCAGCACTTTTACATTCAAGATACTGGATGAAACTCACACTGGAATCATCACATAAAATGTATGAACTTTCTTTTTTGTTATTTTGGTTACATTGCCTTGAATTAGGACATACAATTTAATCACCTGAGACTTTAAATTCACCACATTCAGTTTGCACTCCTACAGCTACACTTTATTGTGTTGACATTGTTTATTTTTTATACATTCTTTTATCTATTCAACATTTTACTCTCTTACACATTCTAAATTCTTCTGTTTCTATGTTTCATATCAATTTTACTTTTGTGTCGGAATGGTACATTATTTTATTACTATGTCACTATGCATATATATTTGTTTAAACTTAACTAAATTATTTGAATATTATTTTTACCATACAAATACGTCATTTTCTATCACAGTACGTTTTGGCAAGAGGTCAACGGCACTGGTTTAGAAGCACTTGCTGTTTCAATTTTTTTAAGTTTAATGTGTTAGCTAAACATTTTTGATTTCCTTCTAAATGTTCTGTTTGGTTGTATTTTGTTCTAACATTTGTGCAGTCTTAAAAACAGGAAGCGCCTGTTTACGCCTTGTTTACGTCTTGCAAAATGATCTGACCTGTCTTCCATTGATTGGACAAACGGATAGATACACCCAAAACTCACGCAATAGGTTGAACAAAATAGCAGTATACAGTACCATTCTAGGGATTTAGTCAAATTGCTTTTAAGTATTTTCGGCATATTACGCTGGACTAAAAGAAAATATTTGAAAACGGAAAAAATGATGCACCTTACTGTGAAGTGCCTTATAGACAATATCATCTAACACAGCAGATGCAGTCAGAGCTGTTTTTTTAAATCAAAGAGTGACCTTCATAAGGTCTGTCTCCTGCACATCGATTGTGCGATCATAAACAGGGTCAATATGTGACATGAATGACGCGTCCTAATATTAAAATGTTAAACAGGATGAATTATTGATTGTTGTTTTGTCGTTGCTTTGTTAATAATAAAGCCTTTGTTTAAGGGCAGGGTTCCAGCTGTTGTCAGACATGAATACAGAACCCGTTCCAGATGTATCGATACATTTCACAGGCTGTTTTTTTTTAGATTTTCAACCCAGATAGTGTTGCTGGATTACAAAAATGCTGGGTGGTGTTGCAACATGAGATACGCAACTTGAAATGCTTATTGCAGTGCCATGCGGTTGCCATTTTAGAGAACAGGTTTGACCTTGTTCTTGTGGTGCATCCTCTTGCTTATCTGGGATCTTTGATGAACATGAATCATACTGTGGTGGTTCAGACACTGTATTTGTACAGACCTGTTTGGGAGCAGGTTGGACCGGCTCTGCTGGAGACAAGTATGTATTATTCAAATGTGACTCACACTGTGGGGAGGTGAGGAGAGGAGGGGCTGTGCTGAAGGTCGAGAGCCTGATGATGCCCGTCCATAGGCTGTCAACACTCACATCACATGCTGGCTGTTTTCCAGAGCTCACTTCAGCACTTCACCTTTCTCTCCCTCAGGCTCTTCCTGCAGGGCAGGCCAGGGTTCAGACACCTGGAGTGCTCCACCTTTATACTGAAGATGATGACAGTGTTTTATAAAAAAGTGTTAGAAGTGGTTGTTTAATGGAATGAATGAGTTCTGAAGATTTTAATTATTGCCTCTTATGTATGGAATACATTATGTATGGTGCACATGTAATCAGGAGCATATGGAAAGAGTTTTATGTAATGTATTCGTAATGCACTTAACCCTAACCTCCATATAGCCTGATCTCACAGGAATTCGTAACTATTTTTGGAATTCGTTCAATAAAATGTACAAAAAGATACATTATTGTCTTTTGTATGTATTTCTTGATATGTTTTTATTTCAAAATAGCAGTAACGAACCCTTGCCCACAAAAACATAACCACAACTGTTGCAAAAGCAGATTTGATCAAAACGGTCGAGATGGTAAGAATTCATAAGAATTTGAATATGCCACCTTGTGAAAGATTTTTATGAAATTTATGGGATCATATCAATACATAAAATGTATTACTTGGAGGAAACAGAATGTCAAATGTACATACTATAATGGGTATCATTTGTTGATGGTTGCGGTTAAAAGCGACAGTTCACCCAAAAATGAAATGAAATACTCAAAGTTGTTGCAAATCTGTATAAATCTTCTGTTGAACAAAGAAAAATATTTAGAAGAATGTAAGCAAATGAGTTTTCTGGGACACCATTGACTACCATTAAAAGGTTGCCAATGGTTCCCCAGAACTGTTTGTTATCCTACATTTTTGGGTGAACTATCCCTTTAACAATGGAAAACTAAAATAAATATATTTGATAAATTATTGGGAATATGCCATTGGACTAATTAAATGTAATGTTACAAAGAAATAATGCCATTTTTATTTAGTCAGCATTACATTAATTGTCTTCATTCGGTTGCCATTAGATTAGTTGACTTCTTATAGTGTTTCATTTCAACGTTGATATCAAAAATAGTGTTTAGATTCAAATGTGTTCATACATGTGCATTATAACTCGCATAACTCAACCAACACACTTTTGTATGACTTATTTAAGAATTTATTAATTATAAAGATATATTTTAAAGCTCTGTGGCAAAAGAAATATTGCATTATTGCATTATATACCTTTAAAGCATCTCCCCATGGAAAATAATAATTTCATGTCATTTTACCTCTAGTAAACCTAGTTATGCTGATTCCAGTCTCTGAGCTCCCCCTGTAGAAACCTCACACCAATGTTTCTAAAGCATTCCTTAGAGTTCACTTTCAGGTTGTGAAATGAACTGCGTCCTAAGCATGTTACCCAGGCAGTAGATGATCTTTGTGTTGGTAATCAATTTAAGGTTAATCCCTCCATGACATCTAGTTGGCCTCTGCAGTGCCACAGCAGCAAGCGGCGACATTAGCGCAGCTGCCAGCCGCTCATCCAGGGCATCAGGGCAATGTGAAGTGTGACCGTAAACAGTAACATCCCATGGGCTCACAATACCCAGTCACCATGCCACCTGAGGGGGGGAGTAATCGGCTTCATTATGCTCTAGGTGCTCTAAAAAAAGAAAAAACAGCCCAAAAGGCCTGCGGTGTGTTGCCGGGGATCAGAATCCAATTAAACACTGTTTAGTTCCACATAAGCCGGCAGTCATAGCTTGTTGACTCATGAAATTAATGCATTATTGTGGCACAAAGGAACCAGGTTTCTAGAATGCGTGACATTTCCTAAGGCTGTGTCTCAGACGAATCGACATAGCATGCATACCTGGCACATGTTAAACCAAAGTTTTGCACAATCAATGACAAAACACAATAGTATCGATAATCCTGATCACATGCCAGATGCTTGTTTTGCTTCGCCTTTTAATAAAATAGGCTCAGTACGCAGATTCTTTCTAATGAACCCTGAAAAGCGCAACGTGTGTTTGATGGAATCCATCCTACTATGTTGGGATGCATCCCTGTGTGTTCTCCAGTACTGCGGCCTGTCAATGTAAATAATGACCACTGCAGTGCCCCTGTGCATCTGAAAGCAATTTATGAATGCATAAAAACTATTAAAGGTTAAGGGTTGCAAACGTCTACGCTTGTTCTTAATGGATGCGGGAGATGCCCCGCGGTCGTGACAAATGGAGGTCTTAAAGTTAAACGCACTGTGAAATCACTAAAAAGGAAAGCCTTAAATAGGTCAACATAGCACGCACGAAAGCGACCTATAGCAGCATGCATGCTGTATATTTAAGGAAATCCACATTATGAAGAATTCATTTTTTTTAAAGGTTTTCATTTATTTTTCAGCCCCTGCTGGTTGATGCCGGAACTGCAGCATGATGGGTGCAAAAAGCTAATTTCACCATATTTATACTAATTAAATATATGCATATATTTTAAGTTGTTGTAGATCTTAAGCTGGTGAGCAGTTTTGTTTGGAGAGGTATTAAAAGAAATACACTTGCACTTTAACCCATCCTTTGGTAAAATATCGACAGACGTTGATTTATAACTTAACCTTTATGCTTGGTTGTTGTTATCCACGTATGAGTTATATAACAATATTTGTTCCTGTCTACAGCTTAATGAATATGTTAATGTTATGCGTAGTATTATAGACTATTTGATTTAAGCAGACTGCTTCTCTCCGCTGCTTTTTAAATATAGCCTCAAGGGTCAGTGTTAGGATGAAACGTCTTTTTTCTGGTGCATTGGGCACTTGTGCAATTCCAGCTATGCAGGTGCTCGGTTTCAGTAGCCTAATGCGTGTTGAGTGTCTGTTTGCCCCACCAGAGTGCAGGCAACCCCGTCTAAACCACTTTGGATCAAATTATTTCAAGCAGGTGTGCCCCCACACTGCCAGGGTGCAGGTGACACCTGCTACACTCCTTTAATTAGAGGTAAAACAGCTGTTTGTGGATCGACCTATGGAATAAAGCCCCTCTGCTTGAGCTGTCGGAGTGTCTCCTTTGAATCAAGATGCATCAAGTGCTAGTCACATTTGACTCGCTGTACCATCATTAGAGGGACAAAAGCTTAACACAGGCCACCGAGAACAAACGCACACACACACACACACACAGAAAAAAGGGAGGAATTGTATCCACAAGTTTCCAATCCGGTGGATGCTACTGTAAATGAAATTGGGTAAAACGTCTGTTGAAGCAGCAGAAGTAGTGAATTGCACTAATTGCAGTGTTAAATAACTTATTCTGATGACCAAAAATGAATCTGTGATTCATATTTTGAATTGTGATACTGTTGCTTTCATATTGTGAAATATAAATATTAGAAAGCGTTTTTTGAAATAAGAAACATGAACATCCATTGTTAAAGACCAAAAAAACATAATCAAAGCCTCAAAAACAACAAAAAAATGCCCCCTTTAAAAAAGAGCACATCACACACGGATCTAAAGTGAAGACGTAGTCTACTGCTCCGGTGAGGGACTGTACAAATCTTTTAAAGTTTTTTTTACATTTGGACCGCTTATCTCAAACAAATAGATAGCAAACATTAAACATTACTTGGACTAAATATGCTCATAGTTTCAATAGAGAACTCACGGTTTTAAAAGGGAGATCAAATAAATTTAATGCAAAGTGAATCATCAAAGCAGTGTATGGTCTTCAAAAAACCTGCAAGACTGTAAACCTGCAAGACTGGATTTACAAGGATTCTTTACTGTGGATTACCGACGTGTTGTCAAAATCTGTTGGAAAAGATCACATTATGTGGTGGACTTGGACTACATTTCTCATCTGATATGCTTGATGTACAGCAGTATTTCTTCCACTTATCATATTTGTTCAACAAAACGGACAGAGAATGTTAAAAAAAGTATAAAGGCAGCTTTAGCATGTTATCTTTAGAAAAGTTATAATGTTTATTAGATTAATGGCCAGCTGACAATACAACAACTTTATGTGCATGCACCTGTGTAACCTTTTATCACATCTTTAAATAGCGCACAATCAACATGTAAACATGTAACAATATGTAAAGGTCACAACAACTGAATGAATAAAGTTGCCAAATATCAGCAGTCAAGTATTAAAATCATCATCCCATTCCTCTATAAAGTGGTGAACCGAATGCTGATGTCGTTTTGTACAGGCTGTCAGTGTGTAAGTTCACATTCTGTTATAAACAAATGACAAGAAATATGGCAGAAGTTTCTCCCATCTTTTGCGCAAAGCGTCATGGGGTGTGGGAAACATAAAATTAAAATTAAATGAATTGCTCAAAAGATGCTCTTTTGTAGTTCAGACTAATTGGCTATATTGAAGTATTAACTGAATGGAATAGTTCAGCCAAAAATGAAAATAATTGCACCCTCTTGTTATTTCAAATCTGTATGACTATTTTTGTAATCTGCACAACACACAAAAAGGTAGTTAAAAGTTAGTTAGCGAAGTAAACATTGACTTGCATTGGTTTCGTGTCTACACAATTGAAGTGAATGGGTACCGCCATTGTTCAGTTACCAATATTCTTCAAAATATCTTCTTTTGTGTTCTGCAGAAGAAAGAAAGTCATACAGGTTTGAAATGACATGAGGGTGAGTAAAGGATGACAGAATTTTAACACAGATCTGGCAACCCTGGGTAAAATCTTTTTTTTTCTTAAGGTGTGCATCTACAGCAGTTGTCTGCGGCACAGAGACCGACATGAACAGTCACATGATTTCTGACTGAACTGAGACCAGTCCTAATGGCAGAGCAGCAGGGGACTTCATTCACACTCAGAGTATCAGCAGGGGAAATCCCATGAGGCACTGGGAGGTAAGAGCACTTTAAAGAACATCTTACAACACTTCAAAGAACATCAGACATCTTCAGAATGGTATTGTGTTCCTTGTATGAAATCCATGTTCTTCATGTTCGGTCAACAAGTTGGTGACCGCATAATTGAGAATATGGAAGTATTGAGTGCTGAACTTTTCTTATTGCGGTTAAAAAAAGTAGCTCTGCCTGATATTGTTCATTTATTCTAGTCCAAATATGCATGAATATGTAAAAATCCAAAAAAAATTAAGTCATTAAAAACAAATAGTAGAAGTGAACGTGAAGAGTTTTTACTTTTTGAAATCCATCCATTTTTTCCTCTTTTCAATTTTGTTTCAATTGTATTGATCTGTTTTCACTATGCTCAGTACTGTTTTAATAAGGGTGGAATTAGGATAATACTGTTAGTAAAATGAATTGGATTGCTAAAGTGGATTAAACGTGTCTCACATGTGACCAGCAGAGGGCAATAGTGTGCCAGCACTGTGTTAGTAAATCTAGACTTAATGGACAATGACATCCCATTTTATGCCATTTTTGTTGCTTATGGGTCTTTAGCCTGTTTGAATGTTTAAATTCTTAGTTTACAGGTATTTCAAGTACTGCTTGAATTCAATAACATTGCCCACTGATTTATCTGTTATTAAGAAATAGATTAACTGAAAACAAACAAAAAATGTGTTGTTCCAAAGCTGGCTGATGTACATTATTTTGTTTTGTTTACTATTTATTTTTAAAGAATGTTGACACTGCAGTTTTATGCAGAGACTGAAAGTAAATGGTGACTCAGGTTGTAAGTCGCTCATCGAACAGAGAAAGTTTAGAACAACACAAGAATTTAAATTCATGATGTAGTTAAGAGTAAATATTATTTTTTATTGGTTTGGTGTACTATTCATTTATTTTTAAGAAAACAAAAACTGTAGGAAGTAAAGCAGGTAATCTAATCAATAGAAATATGTAACTGAGTATGAATAACATTTCCGTAAAATTAACAATAAGCAGATTCTTTGGTGCTGGCATGCATTGTGCTAATAAACACATCAAAGGAGCTTGTTCTTAACAATTTGTATCCGCACACTACAGACTGATAAAATAACTCATTTTACTTAACATGGAACAATGTAATTGCAGGATTGCTATCGTCAATACAGTTCAAGACATCGGTGTGGAGCGTTCACACGTTTGCCCCAGTTCTGTTCGACAAAATTCACAAATAACACCAACATTCATTATACTCGCATATCCCACAAGACTTTATTATGTAACTCCGGCTGAGCCAGCAGATACCTCCATTCCCTACCGGAGAACTCCCTTTCTAGTACACACCTGGCATAAGGGCCGCAAAAGATGGCTTGTGGCAGTTTGCGAACAAACAAAACCTTTTGGGTGTGTGGGCGTGTGACCTTGGGACTCATGCCCATTTTCCAACTGGGTCAGCAGTTACCTCTACGTGCTACGCCGAGCCTGTTCTCTTCTTCAGCGAGAGAATCGAATGCCCTGGGTGGATGCTTTTCCAGTCTTCAAGCTGCACGTGGGAGGGGAAGCGTTTGTGCTTGTTTGCCGTGGGAGTGAGAGATTGATAATTCTTCTGGCACCTGTGACCTGCCTCGCTTTCTGCCGCTGCCAGCTGCCTGGTCACATCACAGCCACATGAGGAAAATGTCCTGTGACAGAAAAGCCAAGTTTTACAGCAAACACTGTTCTGGGCCACTTATTCTACTCAGTGTTTCTGAAAACCCCGTCAACCGTGCCACGTTCATTCTGTACGTAGGTGCGATTCCGGCTGTCGTGCGTTTTGTTTTTGTTTCGTTGGATAACTCAGAGTGTCATTGGGACCTGAAACGTTGAGTTGAATCTTATTAGTTGTGCTTGACTCATATTTAAGTGATGGCAATGAATCCCACCTGCTGATTTTTAAACTCCTTTCTTAAAGGGATACTTCACTCAAAAATAAAAATTCAGTCATTGTTTACTCCTCTTCTTGTCATTTCAAACCTGTGTGACTTTCTTCTACTGAACACACAAGAAGATTATTTTAAAGACTGTTGGTAACCAAACAATGGCGGTACCCATTCGCCTCTATTGTGTGGACACGAAACCTTTGCACTCGAATGGAGAACAACTGTTTTCTGTTACCAACATTCTTCAAAATAGCTTCTTCAAGATGCATCTGGGTGTATCAACAACAAGATTCCTGGTATAGGGAAAGCAATATTTTAGTCCAATCTAGAACCTATTTTGGGGAACTTCATACCCCTGTAATCTATAATTAACTTGACTGCATAAATATGTGATTGCACCAGCCCCTTTAAAAATCTGTGATTATGTGATCTCTCTCTCTCTGTTTGTTTACTGAAAACACAGTATCAACTGTATCCTTTCTAGCGCTATTTGTTCTGAAATGTTTAACAGATTGTCTATGGTGTTATAATAGAAATTTGGGCTGGTAAGAAACCGTAATTGACAGTTTGTTTGCTGCGTTGTTACTTTTGCTTGTGTAAATACATTTTCATTTTGATTTAGCAAGTGGAATACCTTAAATGTATAGTTCACCCTAAAATGAAAATTCTGTCATCATTTACTCAGCCCTTGTCATTTCAAACCACTTCGATGGATCTTCGATGCCATAGAAGAACATTCTGGTTCCATAAAGAACCTTTAACATCTGAAGAACCTTTCTGTTTCACAAAAGGTCCTTTGTGCCGAAAAAAAGGTTCTTCAGATTGTAAAAACAAATAAGAGATGGTTCTGTAAAGAACCTTTGACTGAATGGTTATTTGTGGAACCAAACATTGCATCAATGTGAAGAACCATCTAAGCACCTCTATTTTTAAGAGTGATTATGACTTTCTTCTGCAGAACAAAAGAAGATATTTTGAAGAATATCGGTAACCGAACAGTGCTGCCACCCATTCACTTCTTTTGGATGGGCCGGGGAACAACATTCTTTAAACATCCTAAAAAAAATGTTTTTCTTTATTGATTTGCTAAATAAAATGTTGCTGGGTCAACTTTTGAACTTGCAAATGTCAGCGCTCAAATAAACAATTATATCTGACATCCCTCCATCTCAGGTTTTTCTCCCCCAAAACGTGGAAATCATAGAATTGCACCAATTGTAGCTCCTTGAACTGTTGTTTAGATATTAAATGTATTTTTGTTTATTTAATTAGCATCCATCCACTGAGCTCCTTGTATTACCATGACTCCGCTGCCCACTGCCTGCTGCCTGAGTAAAACTGTGATAATAAAGTGTATTTGGCTTCCTATGTGTACATATCATAAGTCAAACCAGCAGTAATTAATAATAATAATAGGAATCTGTCAAAATTAGGCAGCTTTAATGAAAAATGCCCAAGTTGTTGTGATTGGAGTTCACCTTTAAGCAGCGTCTGCCATTTTAATTGGGATACTCCAAAAGCATTCCGTGTTTGAAATGTCCTTTCTTCTCCATCAAAGTAGATGACTTGTACACTTCTGGTGAGCTGATTTCAGACACTTAAACACTTCACACTTTCAGGCGTTAGATGTCGGTAAGCATCTCTGTGCCAAACATTTTTAAAGGCGGTCTAATATCGCCTCATTAAAATGTTTTATACAGATAAATGCTCTTTTAAATGATTTATACACTCTACTGTATGCATTTACATTACATGTGTCACCAACATGTTTAGATCACGACAAGTCAAATACTACTTATGTTGTCTTGGATACCGCTCCGTGTCACTATAAAGTATAAAGACCTCTGTCATAATGTTTGGAGCCCATTGAAAGAAGTCAATCAACTCTGTATCCGAGGTGGCTTACAGACAGCAGACGCTATTGTATTTGAAGGTTTATTCTCATTTTGAATTGGAATAAGTCAGGAATGAAGCTAAAGAAGTTAGCTGGCTGAGGGATCACATTTCCACATAAGCTCCTTATTCTACCTACAACCTCACAGCTCCCACATTTAATTGTTTTCTATTATCTGCTGGGGAAAGTTCCCATGGGCACTATGTGCTGTCAGACTAAGCAATAGTTTAACCAATTGATTCTTTGACACCCCAGGAGTGAGATTTATACAGAGGTTCTTGTCATTTGTTTTAAAAACGATGACGTCGCTCAAGAAGTTGCGCGGCAATTTAGCATGTCAGATGTTTAAAAAATGTGCATGTAGTTGAACTCATTCTGCCTATGCAAATCTTGCTTCCTTTGGAAAACACTGTGAAATGTCACCAAAAATGCTTTCGACCAGTTCAGACCAGCATTTATCACAAAAATGTTCTCATCAATAAGCTAAAATCAATCAACCCAAATCAGAAATGTGTTTTTTCAACTCATTAGCACAGATATTATTACAATGGTGATAATTACTATATTGACACTGTAGGTGAGAAACAAAAGCTAAAAATAGCTTTATCCTCATTTATGAAAGATCGTGTATGTCATGCATTCTGACTTCTTTTCACTGTTAAACGTGCTGAGTTCTCATGCTTAACATGGTAAACTTGTTAAAACATGAGCTTGGCGTATGACGTAGTATTTCTGTACTTTATACTTTCCCCCACCACTTGTCTCGGAAAGTTTTTTATAATTCTGGATCCCTGTCTTGTCACAGGGATCTTATTCCTTTTATTGGCCATTCTCCCAGAAAAGCACGCCAAGGTGAAAGAAAGAGCCCGCCCATGAGCCAACCGACGAGCGATACCTGCTTACCATCAAGATTATCTGCGTTGCGTCAAGATCGGCTACACTGCAGCCGTTACTCTTCTTGCGATAGTGTAGTTTGTGTCTGTTTGTTCATGGCATTTCAGTGATGGATGTTACATAAATATAATGTGGATATAATGCTGAACTTGAAGATCTTTTGAAACAGATAGATGGCAATGTCCCACTGGTAAAAGATGCCGGACATGAACTGCATTCAGTAAGTCAAACTAAGTCATACGTCTGTCTTGTTTTGTCATCGGCGTGGACATGCATAATGTACACAACATGAATGGATTAATGTGATGATGAGTTGTGTGCTCGTGCTGTAGTTCCATCGTACTCTCCCCAGTAGTCCCCCCCTTCAGCAGCTTGTGTTTTTACTAATCGTACAGCTTTATGTCTCTTTTATAAATTTGATCAAACTAAATACTCTTTGAAGATACAACGTATGCAATACTACTCTATAGGCACTCAAGATTAATATGAGATTAGCAGAAACTGCCTGTCTCACAAGTTTTGACATCCTAAAGGCAATTATAGAGAAACTTCCACTGTGAAAAACGTAATAGGAATTTACATAGACATGATATTTACACAAGTATATTAACTACAATTTCTTTATGATGCAATGCAATTATTAATAAAGCTCAATCAAAATAAAACACAAAATCGTGAGAGCTAATTATTTTGACACTCACTACAATTTCTATTTTCAGTTTAACTCATTCGCCGCCAGCCTCTTTAAACCGTATTCTTCTATCTTCATTTGTTTGATTTTTATCACTCCGTAGATGTGGGTAGGTTTCTTCAAAAATGCATCGCTTTGATTACACAGCAGAGATAATTAACGTTTTTTGTCAAAGATTGCGCCCAGATTCCACTCAGAACAATCATTAAAAAATGCTAAAACATATACGTTTTAGGTTCTGGGATTCTGTACTTTTTCCCAAAGGTTTGTAATAGCACCACCTGCTTTAAAACAGTACTAACACTGAATGCCGTAAAAACTCGTCTTTGGCGGGGAAGCGTTTTTTTTAGATGACGAGATAACTCGTCAATGACGGTGAAAGAGTAAATAGGTTTTACAAAGCAACGTTAAAAAGTCTTAACGGACCCTGGTAATCCGCAAATCACTGGTTTAAAGCATGCACAAAAGCTTAAATAAAATAATTAGAAAAAAGTAATACTGCTGTATGTATGACGTATTGGTATAACCACCAAAGCGGTACAACATACAGTATATGTTTAGTGTTAGCAATTTTTTAAAGGGACAGTTCACCCAAATGTTTGTTATGCATTATTCCCCGCTATGTTGTTCCTAATCTGTATCCATTTCTTTTTTCTGATGAACACAGAGAAAGATATTTGGAAAAATGTTAGCAACTGCCATTTCATGGACATTATTGACTACCATAGTAGGAACAATTAAAATGGTAGTCAAAGGTGTCAACAGAACAAATAAATTAATAAAGCAATTTTTTCCCACTTTGGTAGTCGATGATGTCTGGAACTATCTTCTTTGTGTTCAACAGAACAAATACTTTTGAACAGATTTGGAACAACTTGAGAGTGAGTAAATGATGAGATTTTGGGTTGGAGTATGTATCCCTCTAAATGACTCTTAGTAGAAATCACTGGTTCACACTAATATTGTGCATTATTGGAAAAAATTAAATTGGACATAAAAAAAAATATTCTGACATTATAATCATAAACATATGTATGTTGGCCTATTGCATTTATAAATGTATATAACTTTATAAAGCCGACATGATCAAACCTCTCAAGCTATTCTAGAAAGTAGATTTGAATCTTTCTTCAGACAGACACATAAAAAATGCCTTTCCAATATACGATGTGGACAGTTTGCTATCACTTGAATATACAGTGGTTTTCTCAGCACTTGCCAAATACTGTTGTCTTTAAACTTCAATGACAGCCAAAAAATCTAAAAAAGAATCATGACTCCATTCTGTCTTTGCAGGCATATCAAAGAAGCTTATCAAAAGAAAATGCTCTTTGCTATCTTTTTAGAAACATTGGAAATGAGGTGACAGGCAGCATGAGGATTACAGTGAGGAAAATAAGACAAGCAATTATATTTAATATGACTACCTTGTTTTGTAGAAACTAAAACATCAAACCAGATCCAGGAATTTCATAAGTCGATAGCACAAACAGTATCATCGATACATTAATAATTCCCCGTCATGGTAAAATGAGTCTGGCTTGTGGACCGTTTTCTATACGGTAAAGGGTAAAGCATAGTGTTTAAATCCCACAGTGGAAAAAGTCCATGTTCCTATTTCACACCCTGTTTGACAGTGTTAATAGGAGAATAAGTTGCTGAACTTTGTGTACTACGAAAAGTTGCACGATAGCAGCATGTCCTCAGGCGTCAGAATGCTGTCACACACTTAGGGGCGCGATAACTACCCAACCTTCACAATAGAGACATTTCCATAGTGGCTGAGGGTCCCATTTTGCCTTCATTAGAGCACAGTCATACATCTTCCACACACATTTGTGGTGTACCGGGAGCACCGGCCTCACCCAGAGAAATTCTGTGACATACGCACTGTATCATCTGTGGCAACCTATCACACTAGGCTATCCTTTCTAATACTGATTTAGAGGAAGATCAAAGAGGGCGAGAAAAGATGCAGATGATACCGGCCTCCTCCAACGAGAATCCATTGAGATCTCCATGAGATAAACCATGGATGACTCCACCCTTAAGGCCTCGATATACTTTGAGCGCTTTTGTTCTTCGCAAGAGTGAAAAAGGAAGCTTGAAAACACAGAGTGACTGTATAGCCTTTTGTTTCAGGAGGCGGGGATTAGACTGAGATTTATTTGTTTTTGGGTCAAAGACGTTAAGATGTCCCCATCAAAAGAAATGTACAAAAGTAATTTTATGACCATATAAAGAATATTTAATGTAAGTATAATGTCTACTTTATGGTTTCAATTCAGAAGTTTTTGGAGGATTAAATGTCAAAATTTGGTTGAAATAATGATACATTGTCATTCAGTGTAACACAATATTTATGTACAACTACAACCACAACTTAAATTAAATTAAACAGAAAACTTTGTTAAACAACAAAACAGTTTACAAAACATTTTTTTTAACAACAACAATTTAAAACAGTATAACACTTATTGTTTTTATGCTTAAACCCTTTTTCGTCTTTGACCCTTTTACAAAAACGCATTGAAAAACTAGAAACAAATATTACAAATTCATTAGCATATCGTTTGACTTGATGCCTTATCGACACTCTTAACTTCTTTTCATGGCTTCAAATATCAGGCTTTCCCGAAAAAAATGCATTTCTATATCGGACAGTGGAGGGAGACTGAAAGTAACAGGATGAGAAAGAGAGGGGAGTAGGACCTGGGAAAGGACCACGAACCGGGACTCGAACCTGGGCCGCCCGAATTGCCGACCAAACTGAACTTTTTCAGAAAGTTAACTGTAGTTTGCTGAAACCAAAAAGGTTTTATCTCCATTTTGGCTTGATTTTGTTTGAAATTACATCAGTTTGTAATTGCCTTCTCTTTGAGGCCTTTCATGCATTGTTCCTGTAAGTTATTCACCCTTTATCAATTACTCAGTCTCTCTATGGCCTGAAATTACTGCAGTAATTCCCTACACTGGTGCTTCAGTAACTAACAAGATATGCATTATGTGACACTGCAAATTATAGGAATAGACAGCCGCTCCTATTGGAGGCAATGTTACAGAATGTCTGGGGATGGCCAGGCATCCATGCCTGCTAAGCTGAAAATGAGACATAAATGTATCTTGTTTGGATTGAGGTGCTCACAGAGGTGGGTGAATTGATTTTGGTGGAAATTTTGAGTGCAGGTGCTAGCCATGAATTGGTGTTTATGGGCAAATATTTAATATTGGGAGAATCTGAGAGCGCTGGTGGATGCTAGATAGGAGTAATCTCAGGGTGCAAGTAGAATATAGATTGGTGTAGGAAAGCGTTGGCCCAGTGTTTGGTGCTACATGTTGCTTCCCAAATCCTTCTCTTGCACACGGATGTTTTCAGTGTCAGGGTGGACCTGGTACGTGAGGATAGTAGTAATTGAAACAATCTTTTCTCGCAGCCTGCAGTGGCTAGTGCTTCCAAGGCTGCCTCGGAGTTTGAGGTCAGAACCCAGGCAGGATGTCCTCTGGTTTCTCGAGTCACTGCAGGCCTCTGTCTGATGAGACGAACCCTTGGTCCAGTCACCCCTCTGCCTAACTACATGTCTGAGTGGGTCCTTGGGTTATTCCACAGCTATCGAATGAAAAGCATTCTTAAATTGACTGTGCTCCTTCAGTCTTTTTAGAAATTAAATCATGTGAACCCAATAGTCTCTATCAAATGTTATTTTAAGAACAAATTCTTGGATGAATTACGATTCAGGCGTGAAATTATTTCTGCATTTATATCCAAACAGCCCAATGTCATGTCTGATTTTAACTTCCCTGCCCCCAAATTTGTGAAGGGTGAATTTATTTGCGAGTCTTGTTTTATTCAAAGCCATGAAGGGACCTATGTAACTTGACAAATTTTAGTGTCATCTAAAATCTTTATTTGTGGCTAGTTTCGTAAAACTTTCCACACTCTACTAGTTCAGGATCAGCTTTCCAATTAATAGCGCTATGTCTTGTATTGGTTTCTATCCCGATTGACTGTATTGAAGTCCTACGCTACAGTGCTCCATTGGTCAAACTCTCTTATTATACAGCCTTACATTAGGTCATAGGAGATCAAACAGAGCATTCAACATAAAAATATTTTTCGACATTGTTGATAATGTCAATTTAGCCCTAACCGTGATTTATTTACGATAAAGCACAGCCTATCATACCTCAAAGGCAGGATGGGTGATCACTTCCAGAATTTTTTTGTCATGTTGGTTGAAAATCTCTTTACATACTGATAGCTATCAAGAAGTATAGTGGACAAATATTATTTTTATAATTATATATCGTCTGTCAAAGGCGTAGGACCAAAAAACGCTCGCCGGATCAAAACGGACTGTCCGATTGTGTGACGGACAATGACGACAACAATTAAATCTATAAAACCAAAGTCAGTTTTTGAAAAAGCAGTGATGAAAAAATGTCTGGATCATTAAAGAGGAAAAACTGCAACTAACATCTGTTCAACGTTTAGACGATGCTCGGGCAAGCAAAGGGTCTGAAAGACGATAATTTTATGATGGTTGCTTTCTTTCTCATGGACAGGTATGTATGTACATGCTTCGAGAAGAATTTAATGGAGTTGGTTTGCTATTCGTTACATGGATTTATAAAATACATTGATGTGTTTGGAGCCACCCCACCTTTAATGCTTTCTTATTACTACATTTATTTTATTTTCCATTTTGTAGTATTCTTAAATTCTTTTTGTTCTTGTCACATGTCTACGTCCGTGAAAATTTAATTTGTGAATGTATTGCTTCTATTCTTTGGCAATGTAAAGACTTTGCATTTGTTGCCAGCAAGAGCACCAACTAGAGACTTTAAGTACAATTTTAATTGCACTAAACCTCAGTTTATCACATTTAAACTTCATATCTCCCCTTTCTAAACAACATTGAAACAGAACTTGTTCCTTCTGAAATGCAGAGCAGATTGTCATATTAATCAATGCTTCTCCTCTTTAATGTATACCTCTGTAACCAAAATTTTTTATACAGCATAAAATTATGATAGCAAAACCATCTGCCTCATTGAACTTCCTTCAAATATTTTTGCCCAAACTGCATTAGTTGTTGGAAGTACCACTCTGCTTAAGGTTTAAGGATCATTTAATCACCTACATTAGAATATGGTGTTAGTGTAAGGCCTCCTGCATGCCATCGTATGATAATCCTTAACCTGCTGGTGTCTATCTGATTTAAATTGGCATGGATAATGTGATCATCTTGTCTCTGAGAAATCAGGCATTCAACATACTGAAGAGTAGGAGGGAGATAGAGCGTGCGGGGGAAGGAAACGTCAGGCAAGTCTCAGGTGATCTCTGCCGAAGTGTTAACTCGTGTAATAGAACGGGGCCGTGCTCCTTCAGCTGTAACCCAGCATACATAAATGGCCGCATAAATCCTACATTCATATCAGATTCAATGGACTCCCGTCAAAGAGGCTCGGGCATATGCGTTACATTTTCTGGCTCATTTAAACGTTTCGCTGTCTTTTTTCTTGGGCGAATTAGAGATGCTTTGTTGCCGGAGACACGTTCACGGAAGTGCGATGGGTCTAATTTGAGGTGCTGAGATAGGTGTTATCACGTTGTGAAATGGTCCATATGTCTCTTTGCGAAGTCATTGATTGTTTCGTGAGCGCTAAGCTTCGCTATTATGTTGTAGCTAACATTGTCCATGCGTTTGGAAAAACTAATAAATTAAATGGATAACACCCACCCAAAAAAGTCAGTTTAAGACACCGTTAAATACAATTTGGCCCTGCTTGCCGTAAATGAATAGCTGATCCATAAACAGAAATCCAAACCATTATCTCCGCCCAATGACAGCTGAAGGAGGTTTCCTCATCAAAGCTTTTTAATTGGATCAAATTACGGCCAGCGAAAGCCTGAGCCCTTATTGAGTTCATAAAGCCTAACTTTTAAATCACTTCTAGTAAGACCTCCATACTTCAATGTGAAAGGCAGCTAGAGAACATATATGTGTGTTAGGTCCATGTGAATCTGAAACCATTTCCACCTATTGTATGGATGTCAGAAGGCTGAATGTTTTGTCGCTTCGAATAAACACCGCACGTGTGTCGACATGCTGTCGTCCGTGTTTCTGCTTTTGTGAGCAATGGAACAGGGATTTGAAAAGGAAGTCACCATCCGAATGAGGCCAGTGCTCCGGTATCTCAGCACTTGGTGGAGGGGACAAAGCCAGGGGTGAAGGAGATGTTCCTTAGCCGAGAGCCACTGTGGTCATCATTCACACTTACCCTGCTGACAGTACACCGTGGCAGGGCTACTTATCTCGTCCTTGCAACAGAGGGATAGAGAGCACCCTGCAAATGTCCTGCACAATTATCACATTGCAAAGTATTAAGGGTATGCTTTCCTCTCCGGTCCTTAGGGGTTCATTGTCAGTTTAACTAGTAGTCAGACATCTGTGTATGTTGACGGGCTTTAGGTGTGTTTAAGGGTCTTTTTTGCACAAATAACGATCAATTTAAAGTGATAGTTCGCCCAAAAATTAAAGCAGCCATTCACTTGCATTGGTTCTGTGTCCATACAATAGAAGTCAATGGCTGCCCCTGCTGTTCGGATATTAACATTCTTCAAAATATCTTCTTTTGTGTTCTGCACAAGAAAGAAAACCATACAGGTTTAAAATGGAAAGAGGGTAAGTAGGGATGTGGCGTTGATGAAATTTTCCCACCGGTTAATCGACGTGTAAAAACACCATGAAGGGCTGACACCGGGGGTGAGGGATTTGCTGTGGGGTGGTCGAAGATGTGGCCGTGCGTATGACACATTTTAATTTCAGTTTTAAAATAGCGGCAATACGGGAACGGCAATTGCTTGAATTAATGGTAAGTTCAAAATCTCCCTTGATAAAAACACTCAAAACTATAAAAAAAGTACTATGACATTTGCTTGTATTAAACACAGACCATACAAAACGAAAAATCACAGCACACTATATGCAAAAAAATAACACATTTACATTAGATAAGTTGCCTATTAAACAAAACGAGTAGTCACGGCACACATTGTGCAATAAATAAATATAAAACTAAGAATACGAAACGAAAAACATTTATGTAAAATAAATGGCAAAGCACCGGCTTTTGAAAATTAGAACAAAAAGAAAATTAAAACTTTACCGGCTCTTGATGACAGTGCTTACATATTCTAATATGTTCTTTGACAGAAAAATCTCGGCCATTGTCTTGTAAGTCAGCACTTCACTCTCCTCAGATGATGAATAAAATCGAACTCCTGCTGCTGATCTTTGCTGCGACGCTTGTTCTGCTTACAGTGAATGCAGTAGCTGCGTTGATGCACAGTCTGGTCTTTGACTAAACTAAGTGCTTTATTACTATAAAAATGTAAAATGACGGTGGGGTCGGTTCCGTGGTGGACAATTGATATAGTCTTTCATCCATACCAAGAAGAAACGTTCGGAGTGACATTAGGCCTCTCCCAGAAACCCCCAGGACGCCTTCATAACCGAATTGCTTGGTGATACTCTACTCACACAACACATCATGTCTTATAACGAAAGCCAAGACGCTGTGCCTGGTTTATTGAAATTCAAAGGTTGCTGTGGCTCTGCCTGGTGCCTTTTAATACGCTTTATCATTTATCGTATTGGTCGGAGACCATGTGCATTTACGTAAGGGTCTGAAATATTCATCTCTGATATATCATTAATGGTGATGATTGGATAAAAATGGCAAGTGGGAATCAGGGGAGAGCTTCGTGGACGGAAGAGAGGGTCTTGTGTAGTCTGCAACTATAGAACGGGTCTCGGTGGGATCTATCTGAAGACAATTGAGGAGAGTTGGAAGATTGGCTTCATTGTGATATTAATGAAAACTCTCTCACCCATAGACGGTGAGCTGTCATCAATTATAAATCATCGGCCTTATTCGACTTGGTGGTTTGGAGAGGCGGAGCTGGGAGAAATGAAAGAGCATGCACTTAATCACTTCTTCCCCAGCCCATTACATAGCATGAGCGCATTGCCGAAAGTTATTAGTGCACTGACACAAAGATACGCTCTGTTTATAGAAGACGAGTCGCTGCGTTTTATTTCATAAAGCCGGCCATGCCGTGGATGGGAGTGTTTCAAAAGCACGAAGGGTCATTCTGGCTATATTAGAAAAAAGCTTATTACATTCCCAGTGTTTCAGAGGCGTACCAATATAATTGTTAGATCAGTCAAGAGAGGGAAAGTTAGAGCCCATGCATACAATTTTGCAGCCTAAATAACCAGCGTGACTTAAATTGATTCTTTAATTGAAATGATTTTTTTCTCCCGGAAACAGTTTTGCTCTTTTAATACAATCTCTTGTTTCTGCTGAACAGGAGCAATTTCGCCGTGTATATTTACTTATGTGTAAAAAACCAACTAGGGTAGAATTGGATATTTAACCAATGTCCCCACTCTTGGTCACTTGATCAATCAGCAGGTCTGAAATTCAGATACTAAAGCACACGTACAGTATTTGCAGAGAACAGATGATGTGTGTGGCCAAAGTGACCTTTGAAATCTGTTTCATTATCACTAACAAGACATTGCAGGAGACAAGGGTAAGGAGGCTAATCTCTTTGGCTCCCTTTGCGTGTACAATTTCAGAGTTTGTTCCAAAGATCTCTTCTCCGCAGCCGGAAAGTGATGTTGAAATTACATTTTCTTTCAACCAGTCATTTATAAGCAGATTTTGTCAGGTTTATTCAAGGTAAGCTGATATTTCGCCTGCAAAGAGCTCAGAACGATCCGAAACAAAAGGGGCAACAGCAGGCTGGCGAGAGCTACCGTTGTTCAAGCATGAAATAAATGGGCCACCTTGCCTTCGCGTTCTGCCGCCGAAGTGCAGCCTGTCAGTGTGATCCTTGACCCTTTGGTGCAATAAAAGCCGCTGTTGGCCATTCATGTGCACTGTTATGCCATTGACAAAATAAGCTGAGGCAGTTGGCTGCAGGAAAGTCTCGCAGTGCACAAATGCACTCTCGGTATAATAGAAGAGGGAACAATAACCATCATGCAAATCATTATATACAGTAAATGAACCCCTGCTGATCAAGCTCTCTTATAAGTTATGCACCAACTAAGCAAAATAAAATGGAATTTTCTGCATAAAAATGCCAATAATGAGCTTTTTTCCCCTCTGAAACGAACCTCAGGAATACAAATATAGAGCACTTGTAAGCTCTTTGTTGTGTTCGTATTAACAGAGAAGCGGGGAAAATTCAGACGAACTCTTTAGGGGATGAGGTTCTGATGTGTACCGAGACTTTCATCTGCTTTGAAGTTGCAAAAGCAACACTCGCATGTTTATTGTTGACACCATTGTTGAAAACCAGTTCTGTGCGGTAGCTACAGGTCACGAGTCTACCCAAACAACAAGGATGAATAATAACTGGCAGCACCATCTGGGGCAGTTCAAAGCACACTTTTTCTGATAGACGTCAACAGCGGAGGTGTTTCGGGGTCACCTGTTGAAGTTTGGACTACGCGGATTAACCGCCGTCTATCAAGCAGAAAATTTTGCTTTTAACCGATGGAAACCTCAGTCCTTGTATTAGTACATGCCCAAAGAGCCGCCGACGTGTCATCGCTGTGTGTTTTGCACCAGAGGAGTTAACCTGTTATCCTGAAAAGTTCTTTTTATTCTGCAGATGCTGCTTTGTTTGAGGCTCAGTGAATTGAAAAGGACAGAGAGTGGCTTGCATTAGTATGATCTGGGCGCTGACATATTCTGTTCCCGCCTGCACGACTCTACCTGGGGGCTGACGCTCTCATAGAGGAAAGCAAGTCCCTGGGAAGCTCTCCAGTCGAGTCCCCCTACTTGTGATTGTAAAAGCACAAAGTAGCCCTAAAAAAACACCTTGCTTGCCGCTGCTTGAGGGAGAAGCAGACTTTAGAGGTGGCTGTTGTAACAAGTGCAGACAGGGGCTGGCTTTCTGAGGTGCGGTGTCCTTGAGAGCACGGTTTGTTCTCCTGCCTTTACTGGCAAAAAAGAGAATATAGAAATGTGGGAAATTTGGTCCCAAACCTTCTATATTACCTTTCTTCACAGAATATCATACTGACATATATCATTTTTCTCATAACATGTATATAAGTGTATCAGAAAATGATTTATTTTTAAAAGCCATTGTCATGCACCGCCAAATGGAACAGGGACATATAATACAGCACAGTTCCTATAGTATCCATAATGCATCAGGGCCACAGGAAAATTGTATTGCCTGTTGCTCTTTCAAAGCTCAGGAGACCCTACTGAGTCTCTTTTTATGTTTTATGCATGAACATTCAAGTTTGTGTTTCTTTGACAAATTTAAAAACCACAATTTGAGACAATGTTGAGATTTGTTCTAAAACTTAGTCATTCCTTGTAAAATGGCTAAATTACTTGATAATACCTCACTACACCACACTAGGGGTCCTCAGGTCTGGTCCTGGAGGGCCGGTGTCCTGCAGAGTTTAGCTCCAACCCTAACAAACACACCGGAAGCAGCTAATCAAGATCTACGCAAAGCAAAAACTCGCGGGCAGGTGTGTTGAGGTAGGTTGAAGCTTAACTTTGCAGGACACCGGCCATCCAGGAATGAGTTTGCGCACCCCTTTTAAACACTAGAGCCAATGTTACCAACAGCTTGCGGCAACGCAAACACCTCTTTTGCCACATAAAAACTACTGTGGATATTTACTTAGGACATGCAGGGAAATTAGTGCTGAAAAGGTGTTGACATGGCTGTTTTCACGACTATATTGCATATGCATTTGTAGGAGTTTCCTCTTCAGACGCAAACTTTATGGGAGAGGAGTTTTAAAAAAAAACACACAACCTGATTTTATACGTTTGCGCTGGTCATTTTTAGGTATGTCAGCTTTATTTAACACAAAAAGGCATTTCTTAAACCATGCTCTAATTTGCGCGGCTCTTAGTAGTTTGCGTTTTTCATTATGGGAATGAGATATTGCGCCTGTGTTTTTTATTATGCGCCTTGTTGGTAAATCACCCTCAGGAAATTTACCTCATATGGGTTTTTTTTTACTCTTGCACTATTTTGCCCTGTTTAGCAAATCTGGCCCTAAGAGTCCTTTCGTGGGTCCTTTTGCTTAATAAACCTGATGGCTAATAGCAAATTGGGCATCACTCTTACTACTCTCAAAGTTTTGGACCAATTATGAAAACACATTGGTTCATTTATTATATTTGTGAACCCTGAAGAATATTTTTTTAATTTGGTCCATTTTGCACATCATGGAAATTCACATGAGAGGGTACACGCTTCTGTAATAGATGTAAAAGTAAAAAATGAATAATATAGTTTTTTAGTCAATGAAAACATTCACTGTGTCTGTTGAACATTACTTGACCTTCTCCATCTAATTTTCTCCACATAACACATTTGACAGCTGATCTATTGGTGAATTTATTCAAAGTGCCCATTTTTTCCAACAGAGAAGGGTCAACAGAATAAATTCCTGTTTGTGCCAAAAATGTAGCGGGGGATTTAGTGCGTGCCCCAACCAGAGGACAGACTTCCGTTGGAGCGAAACTGCTGTCGGCGGAGAATAATGCAAACTTAATTACCGCCAGCTAATAACTTCAGGCAATCAAAACCTACTCGGCTCTGAGACTCCATCTAATTGTCATGACAACTAAAACCTTTTGTCTTCCATTTAGTCTGAGGCTAAGCAGGACCTCCAGCCCTGGACATTTCTCCTAACTCGTGTGACTCGTGTGATAAGAGCGTCTGTGATGACTGCGGCTCGCGGGCTTTTATTCTGCCGCCTGTCTCTTCAGAATGACTAATTGCGGTGGAATGTGAACATGCTGGAGATGAAATGTGTATTGCTAATCCAATCATTTCCAGTAAAGCTGCGGGAAAATGAGGGATGAGGAGACCCTCAACATCTGAGGAAGAATGTGCGTGCGCACCTTGGATCGTTTCTTATTAAAAAAAAACAAGGCATTAGTCTACTCTTTTAATGCTCATTATGACTCACCGATCTGCAGACGTTTAATGATGCTCTTGTTGGACTGGAGACATTACATCACTTGCCGTTTATGGGCCACTGGCTAACTTCCTGCTCTCTTCAGGCTTTTTTAACTTTGGGATTTAGTGCACTGACACAGTCGTATCTCCGCCTCTCACCTGCTTTGTCGCCACATCACTTATCATCGAGATGTACCTTTGCGTTTTACAGTATATACAATATATTGCATAATTACATTTTCCTGGAAGAGAAGGTAAATACACGTCTTAATTACTTTACCGCTGTCCTAACATCTTGTCTCAGTTTTAGGGAGACTTTGTATCCACCACACAGTGGGACATGCAAGGCACAACAGGACAGAACATGTTTTCTGATAATCAAATGTAACTTTTATACCGTGTTATTTTGGCAACTGTCATAGCACTGCTTACATTGCTCAAAGCAATTTTGGAAGCCTGAATATAATTGCTTTGAAACGTAATGTTGAAGGTGGTGAATAATTTTACGTGAGCTGTTTTGGTGGCAGCAGTGTTGGTGCTTTAAATGGGATGAATTTGGAGGTGCAACTTCTTAGAGAGTGTTTCAGAGCGCTGAGAGTGTCAACAAACATAAATAAAACCTTCACCGAGATGTTTCTTCTTTAAATTCATTCCCTGTAAAGCAGCATCTACAGCTATCAAAACACCGCTTTGGTAGCGGATTCACCACCTTCAGCATTATATTTAAAAGCAATTATGGTCAGGTTTCAGAGTGCTTGAAATGGAGATAAACTAGTTTCGGTCGTGATGAAACGAAACTTTCCTTCTGAATTCTGATGTGTACTGTATCGGCTTTTGGAAAGAGGGCTTGATTTTGTTTTCTGGTAGTTAAGTGGACCAATCAGTTCAAGGGATGAAATCAAGTCACGCCTACATTTCTTTCTCATTCGAGAAGCCATTAAACTCGAAAATATGTCACAATAGGAAAAAAGACAACTTCCATTACACGCTGACTTTAAATGACTGTACATATGGTAATATCAGCCACTTTGTCTTTGAAAGAGACAGAAAGCATTGTTTATTCACAAAATTAATAGTAAATATATTTAAATATCTTTTATATTTGCTCAACAACATTGTAACAACTGAAACCATTGTTTTGTGTTTTTTCTTAGAACAAAAGTGGAAAAACATGTCATGGCTGTTTGTATTGCCCGCCTTTTGAAGGTATGAAATTCAACATGGACATTTTGTTTTGCCGTTGCAGTCTTGTCAGCCTCTACCAAGAAAAAAAGTTCAAAGTATTTGGCAGTTTCTGAAAGCTTTGAGACACGAGGCTCTAAAGACAAAAGGGGATCAGAAACCACTTTAAAAAATGATGTCAGAAAAAAATCAATACGTAGTGCAAAGAAACAAAACCGCTGCTAAGCGAAGAGCCGTGTAGAAGTGACCCAATGTCATCCTTAACCGTGACCATATGTTCTGAAGGACATTCCCAATGTGCAGCATAAGGTAAAAATTGTTAATTTATTTGCAAAGGCATGGATAATTTGCTCCAACAAAAAATGTATACGATCGTCTGCGCTCATTTTACATTCTAATATAGCTTAATCACTACAGATTAGATGTGGTGTAGAAGCAAATTAAATTTGTTCTCATCAGCATTCATATCTATGATAATATAATCATCTGAATTAGATATTACTGTGAAAACCCATTAATGCTTTATAATAAGGTGGTTTAGTTTGTTTCTTTGTGAACAAATTTTGTAATTACAGACAATGTAAATGCCACTAGATATGCTTTCATAAATGAATGTACTAACTCTCTCTCAGTTTCTTTGATTGTTCAAACAGAAACACTCGCTTTGTGCCTAGTTTCTGCCCCTACAGCTTGAGTATTTAGCAACTATAAGTCATACATATAAGGGCCACTTTATATCAAGCCTTCAGGTACATATTCATTTTGCAATTACTGATAATGATATCCGGTTATTTGTAATGTTCTATATTTAAAATATACAGAAAAATTGTAATACCGTATGGATTAAAATCGTATGGATAGGCTAAAGTCAAAATCTGTTTGTGTTGTTACGATTAATTGCGAGTACAAATATATTTATATCTAAATGCACATACATACTGATATATCACGACCACTTCATCATGTGGTGTGGCCAATATAATCAATAATTGTATTCAATAAAAAAAAAATGTGGCTGAAATATGAATCTCTGAATGCTTAAGTGAATGATCTTTTTAAAACATTTGTATCATTTGTTTGGGATTTTCGGGGAAAATATGTTTTTTTCATTCAGTTAATTTATGAAGACAAAATTATAGAACAAACCAAAACTCAAAGAAATGCAAATACTTCGATTCTAAACACTTTAAATACTAAAGATTCATAGATGAAAAACAAAACAATTACTTAATTTAACATTTTAATTTGTATTTATGTCTACACCACATGTTTAATGTTTAAACAACTGCAATATACATTATTTAGAAATTTAGAAATTTAAAATTGGCATGTCAAATCCTTATACGTCATTGACCTATATATGTTATAAGGTATGTTGTGTATAACTGCATATAAATATACACACCACACTCACATGTTATATAGACAGAAATGTTTATTTTGGAATCGATTAATCAGCATTATTTGTGCCATAGCAGAAGCATGGAGCGATCTAAAAGCGTGATGTCGAAAGCATAATGAACCATATGAGCCGGACTCTATTATTATTATATTACAGAGGTGTCATAATAACATTCGCTCAGAAGTCGTTATTGATTTGTGGAATGGACAAGGGTGCCATATTAGACCATAACACCCTTTACCAATCACGATTAGCAAACACTTACTGTACGTTTTAAGTTGCTGTTATGCTCTGGTACAAATATGAGAACTTTAATTTCCTGCATTTAAGAGATGCTTTTATCTAAAGTGACTTTAAGCCCATTGAAGCAATATGTACATTCAGGCTAGGACCTTGGCGTTGCCAGCACTACGCCCTACCAGTTGAGCTACATGAACACTTTTAGCCGTCTGATAGGAAATTATATCATGTTCTATTTTCGAATACTTTGAAATAATGATTTGAAATATCAGTGTGCGTTGATGTCCGCTCACTTCCAGCATTAACCTCCCAACCTGACCTCATCTAAAATCATTATAACCTCAGTAGAGTTTGTTGATGCACCCAGCACTGGATGCACAGCCCATTATAACCCGTACCATCACCCTGCAGGGCCATCCCTTTATTGATAAAGAAAGCTATACTCGGTGTCCTCAGCATTTCATCACCACAACCTCCATTGCTGAACTCCATTTAGGAGCGGCGTGAAATGATTGGGTCGCTCTGATGGGAGGTCACCGCTCGCCGTATAACTGCACTCAGAAGAACTTACACCGTGGGGGGAAAAAATATATAGCGTTGCCATTTATTTGCCATCCCCAGAAAAGAGCATCAGCGATCTGTGAAATCACTTTGTTCGTTTGAGACGGTTGCACATTCTGTCCATTTAGTTCTGATAATGACTCAGATTATGTGCTTCCTTCTTTGCCTGCCTGTTTTTGGCATCTGCAGTTATTCAGACTGGAGCTTCTTCGCACCCTCCCATCTACGTTTAATTCAGCTCCTGCCAAAAATCCCAGCAGCCTCTGCCCCATACTAATAACGAGAACGGATTCAGGCCGAAGCCATGTCTTTTGTTGCAAAAACGGGCGTATGTTATACGTGATCCATGCGCTAATCTTCCCGTCGAGACCTTTTGATTCCTTCCCTTGACTTATGCGTTTTAACATGGGTGTTGTTCTTCTACATCTGTGATTTGAGTGCTCTGTGGGAAGTCTTGGGATATGCTGCACACGCTCCGTTCTTGGCTTGTCTGTCTAACGAAGGATTCCTAAGGCTTGAATAATTATCGCTCTGTTTATCATCGAAATAACTATTGACGCTCACCGAGTTGTGTTGTTTTTCCTTTCCAGGGTAAACAACGTACACTGTAAAAAGTGCACAAGGCAAGTCATTACTCTAAAGCATTTGTTATACTTGATCTGACTCAAAACATTCCATTTTCTGTCTAGTCATCAATGTAACGTTAAAAGTTTGATTGATTCAAATTAAGTCTTGTTATTGTAAGGTAAATAAATGTCTTTAGTTCAAATTAAAAATATTGCGTTCCCATTATCACGTGACATCTGACGTCATCAGTAGTCGAGCGTGAGGACGTTCATTTTTCCGCCATCTTGTTACATCGCATGGCTGAACACGGCGTGGATAAATGGGAATCTATAAAATGGCCAATCAGAGTTCTTTCATAATCTAAAATGATAGCGGGAAATGCAAGTATCATCACATTTAGTACCGCCTGGTACCGAAGTTTGGTATCGTGACAACACTACGTCCATCCAAACTTGTTTTAACTACACAACAAAACCTTTTCAATTGTGCTGAAAAGTTAGTTCTAATTAATTGTTTGTGGAAAGATTGTATGTTCTTCTAAACCTTGATTCTGATTCACCTCGATGGTGAATTTACATTGTAATACAGGGTGTATCTCTATACACGTTGTAAAAACTGGTAAACTGTCTGTAAAAATGTTGTATTGTGACAAAAATTGTCAACGGTTTATGATGCGTTTACATTGTTATACAGCTTGTAAAAGATATTATACACATTGCATTGTTTGACACTTGAAGTAAAATTACACATTCTGTAAGTAAAGAAATGTCACTATATTAATTTGAAATAACATTTGTTTGGATATTTGGTTAGAAGAAAAGTAAAAAAATAAGTTTATACAAGGAGAAAACATTAAGGCAAAGTAAAATTTCAGGTTTCCTTTAAACTTATACTTTTAACCAAATATAGACACTTTTTGCTTTGGCTATTTAATGGATGATGACATTTTTCAAAGAATTTGAATTACATAGCCAAAGGGAGAATTTTAAGTTTAGCCAAAGAAAGAGATTAAGTTGAGCCAAAGTGAGAATTTTAAGTTGAGCCAAAGAAAGAATTTTAAGTTGATAAAAAGTAATTAGGTGTAACAAGTTGACGCAATTGTTTTACTTTGATCCAATGAGAAGCTTTTTTTCAGTGTGTCACACAACACCACAGGTAGAAAAACATTGTGTAAGGAGAGCGTTCAGCTTATTTATACCACAACAGTGTGTATCCTAGTTTAAAAGTGCAATTTGCATACAGTATACATAATTATATACAGCCATGGAACAAAAAATAAACATTACACAGTGTTATTTATTCAGCATTGTCCATTTCAGTCCAGTGTCTGTTGAATTTCAACAAAATCAAACCTCAGGAGTAACATGAAGTCATCCAACAGCAATGTGAAAGACTGACAGCATGACAAGACACATGAAAACGCATATACAAATCCAGATCAAATAAAGTATAATTGTTTAACTTTTCCGAAATATATGAACGAATATAACTGTTTTAAAGTGAATATGATCTTGTTTTCTTTGCAGTATTTGAGGTCTGAAAAATATGTTATTTTCACCTGTTTCTGCAGTTTTCATTTTCTGCAAATGCAAATAGAAACAATATTTTTATTTGAAATTTTAGAGGAATGTTGTTACTAGTTCACTTAATGAAACAAAAATTATCATTTTACCTTAACACCTATTAAGAGTTTATTCAGAAAAACTTAAAATAATTTTATTCTTATTCTTATAATTTTATTCTTATTCTTTTCCGCGGCTGTATCTATAGTATTAATGTACAACCCATCCCCAGTGTCTATTGAGTTAAAATGAACGTGCCTTAAAGGCTTTGCATATTAATACATGTGCAACACAAATCATGCATACGTACTCTATTTACTCAATATCGATATGTGATTTTCAAGCTATGGTGTTGTCATCTGCTTGCTGCAATTACACAACTCTTAAAAATAAATCGTCTGAGCTTTAATTGACTTATAGATGGCTAGCAGGTGCAAACTCCTCTTTGATTACTGGGTTGCTGAAGGAGGTGTAAAATATGAATGAAGTGTCAGTGTGTTGGATCTACGACGTAGTGCAGCGGATCGTCCCTACCTGTAGCGACCTTCCCCTGGGCGTTTTTTCTAAAAAGGTCCTTTTCAGGACTGAGCATTCTCCAGGGCGGCATGTCTCGCTGTTCTCTTGGGTGCGGCACCCTCATCGAGGAGGGGGATGGACACGATCCCTGCATTAGATGTCTGGGCGTCCAGCACGCTGAAGCAGCGTTCGTTGACACATCTTGCCCGCACTGCGGGCAGATTGTCATTCAGAAGTTGCGGTCACGTGTGGCTGTCTTCCTACGGGAACCAGCCACCATTTCGTTTGTACCCGGGCCATGACATCGGTGGCTACGGCCCTGAAGTCCGCCTGTATTAGCAGCGTTAGTGATGTAGGGACCTCTGCAAACGTAAACCCTCCAGCCAAGTGCTCACGGGCCGATCGCATCCCGATTCGCTCTTCTGAACATTCCCCAACCGGCGGTGGTATACCGTCCGGATCCTCAGGCAGGCACTCGGAAACGATGTGTGACGTAGATGAGATGTCGCTCGCAGCATCGGAGGGAAACTGGCTCTGATGAATCCGAGCTCCACCCCCAGCGGTCGAGCTCAAGAGGGAGCAGAAGTGATGTCAACCGTGCTAACCCGGGGATACGTGGCTCCTGAGGTTGGAGCACAGTGCAAACCGTGCCCACCCCGGGATGCCATTTTTTCCTAGAGGTGCATGAGGAGCTGTGTAAAACTTGGAGCGCTCTACTCACAGCTCGCTCCAGTCAAACCAGCTCCGGCTCCCTTACTTCCCTCTATGGTGGGGCAGCCAAAGGCTACTTCGAGATCCCCCGAGTGGAACGAGCGGCTGCGGTGCACCTGTGGCCATCCTGCAGGTCCGCCAGGCCAGGGCGTTGAAAGAGTTCTACTTGGGTTAGGCAGACCCGGGTATAATGCAGGATCTCCGTGCCTCCACTGACAGCGCTCTACGGGCGACCAAGGTGTCGGCACGGGCCCTGGGTCGGACGATGTCCACGGTAGTAGTCCAGGAGAGACACCCCCAGCTGTACCTTGCGCAGAAGAGAGACACAGAGAAAGTCTGCTTTCTTGATGCACCCATCTCGCAGTGTGGGTTGTTGGTAACACCGTCGAGGACTGCGCTCAGCAGTTTTTGACGGTGAAGAAGCACCGCGGGCCTCCGAGATCCCATGTGACGTCTGCTTCCCGACAGCCCAGGACCCCTTCGACATCGGCTCCGGTTCCTGTGCCCCCACTGCGCCAACTTACTCACAGTAAGTTTTTCTGTTATCCCCGGGTGTACTTGAAGCCTATCGCACACTCCACTGGACCGTGCTCGGTAAACCTACCTCACACCCCGGCGAGGTGTGAGGTCGTACACACACGACAGCGGTCACCACTCTCAAACCGACAGTGCGTGCCGTTGTCCCGCCAGGCAGGCAATAAGGCGGAGCCAACCTTCCCTCCGGGGAAACCCCCGCGACATACGGTTAGCTCCGCCTGCCAACGAACCACCCTCCGTGGAAACGGTGAGGAGACCGGCCCCTTGGTCCCCCTGTTACAGTCCCTGGGAGCTTGGCAAAAGTTGCCCACACTGTCTCGGTGGCTGATGCGGACGGTCCGCCTTGGCTACTCGATCCATTTCGCCAGGAACCCTCCCAAATTTCGGGGCATCATCTCTTCCTCTCTCAGAGGCAGGGAAGCCTCTGTACTTCGGGCAGAGGTCACTGTGCAAGGTCAGGGAAGAGGAGCACCAAGTGTTATGGGTTACACCGCACTGGTCTAACCGCACTTGGCTTCAGAGTTGATGCTCTGGACAGCGACTCCCACTGAACCATTCCCCTGACAGAGGACCTGCTCTCTCAGGTGAAGGACACGTTCTGGCATCCCAGATCAGACCTCTGGAACATCCATGTCTGGTCTCTAGACGGGACGAGAAGATCCTGAGTTGGCTACTCCCCCTTTACGGCAGAGACCATCACCCAGGTTAGGGCCCCATCTACTAGGCGGTTACAGCCCTCTAGACGGCGCCTCTTCTCGTCCTGGTGTCTCTCTCAACGAGAAATGCCCACTGAGGTGCTCGATCAGGATTGTGTTGTCCTTCTTACGAGACTGGATAGTAACATCTCCCCTCCACGCTAAATGTGTATGTTGTCGCTATCGCCACTCATCACAACTCAGATGATGGAAAGTTTCTAGGGCAACACGACCAGGTCACCAGGTTCCTAAGGGGCGCGAGAGGGCGGAATCCGCCTCACCTCCGCTCCATACCCTCTTGGGACCCTAACGTGGGACCAAGAGCCCCTCCGAGGTTCCGATCTTCCTCACCTGACGAGTAAGAGGGCACTCCTGTTGGCGCTCGCTTCCTTCAAGAGGGTAGGGGACCGCCGAGCATTCTCTGTGTCCCCGGATTGCCTTAAATTCAGCACTGGCAAACTCTCACGTTATCTTGAGACCCAGGCCCGGATTCAGATTCTCCCATGCCCACTGGCAGTGGCTTACTCCACACGGGGTATAGCCACCTCATGGGCACTGGCCAGAAGCGCCTCTCTAGCAGACATCTGTAGAGCTGCGGGTTGGGCTACGCCCAAACACCTTCACAGATTTAACAACCTTCGCGTAAACCCGATGTCAGCCCACGTCCTGCGTGGCGACATGTGGGAGCTTTTTCGCCCCCGACGTGCCGTCCCCCGCCACGGCGGAGAGACGCGCCGGAGTCGCCGTCGTCAGGTGAAGGATCACCGGCAGCCGCGCGGGGAGGCCGAGACGCGCCCTCGCTCCTCCGTGGCATATGCCTGCGAAAGCACCTTCCCACCCTCCAAGAGGTTGGGTCAGTGTGCTATCTACCTTTTTTCTTACCCAGACACATGGTTAAGAAACTGGTACCTCACCAACCTTCCTTCTTACCCAAACACTGGTTAAGAACAGGCATTACATCCATCATTAAGCAAGCACCCCCTGGAGGTTGGCTGGGCAGAACAGCCTTCCCCCTTAGGCCAGGACACCATATGACCTATCACAGATAGCTCTAACCGGACCTAGTGCTACCAGACGCTGTAACACCCCCTCCTTGGGCTGTTCTGTCTGATGTATCCTCATGAGAATGGTTCCCATTCTTGGTAACCCATGAGCTTCCCCAGGTGGACCTCCACCTCGTTGTTAACTGCTCAGTCCGCACGTTCCATGCGTTCTCCTCCAAGGACAAGACCATACCTACGTCCACCGTATTCCTCCCCACGGGTAGGATGTGGCCTCTGCAGCGCATCCCTGATTAAGGAAGTTGCGCTTACCTGGTGTAAAGCCGAGCCGGATGGCCTCTTGCCAGTAGAGAAATAAGACCTCGTTCCATGAAAGGGCCCCGTTACCGGTCAGCGCTGTACCCATCTTTCTCCTTGAAAGCTCTGAAACCCCCCGACCACCACACTGGAAGGTTACAGTTTTGCGAAAACTTCGAGCTGACACGCCCAGGCTTGTTACCGTCGCTTTGCTAGAGATTGTGACGCGATACAGCGTTGTGGCGTTTTCCATAGGTAACCCCATCTGTCGTTCTCGACACAACGTCGAGAGACCGACAGAAAGGGAACATCTTGGTTACGTATGTAACCTCAGTTCCCTGATGGAGGGAATGCCACACGTGTCCCTTATGCCACAAACACGTATCGTATTCTGCTGCAGTCGTGAGAGGCTCCCAGGCTCTTCAGAACAAGAGGTAAATGAATGCCGGCTTCGTTTTATACCGGACATCTGGGGGCGGAGACCGGCATGCAAATTTCATTCGCCAAATTTCATTGGCCTTTTCTATAGTAGTCAGAGTTGATTGGTTCTCAAGGGCCAACCCCATCTGTCGTTCTCGACACAACGTCTCGTTCCCTCCATCAGGGAACTGAGGTTACATACGTAACCAAGACATTATTCAGAATAGATGAAACATGCTGTGTTGAGAGACATGAAAGCGGCATACTAATGTGTGTTTCATGCTACATGCAGATTTATTTATGATATGAAACCAAATTTGAAGCTTCAGGGCACAAAGCATTTTAGTACAGCCATTAAATATAAAATGTCTCCCTTTAGTTACTCTCATTTATCTATTGCAGACTGTTTGTGCTGTGGTTGTCAAGGATCATTTTGTCTATGAAATTTTAACATGGTGGATTACATACAGTTCTTCTGGACAGACTATAGCTCACTGATTTTACGACACAACACAGGACCAGTGAGGGACCAATATTTTCAGATTGTCTTGTTAAAACTTTAAGACGTTGCTCTATGCAGTCTTAAACCGCCGGTCCTTAAGGGTCTCTGCCTGGCTAAGCTCCCGCTTCTGTGTACTCACAGAGAGAAATAATGAAGTCCAAAAATGGACAAGAGGACCTTCAAATACAGCCTTTTAGCATTTGCCATCTGACTCTGCTTTAAACCTACAAGGAATATTAAGGCATATATCCGGAACTGACAAATACACATTTGAATTCCACACTTGGATAACAACTTCCGCTTACAATGAGGGGATTCTTTCTGTTCTCTTTGGCAAAAACTGAAAGGAACCCAATTACCCCGAGTTAGAGAGAGCAATACAACCAGCGGTGCCCATATTCAACACTCAGGAGATCAGTCTTTACTATAAGAGTGAATCCGCTAGGATGCCTCACGCTTTCCTAATTGAAACCTTTGGGATTAGCTTTTTGAGTTTTAAAAACACATTAGCTTTGATTTTAGGGCTTTTTCTCTTGCCAAGTACTGTCAAGAGCCAAACATGTTGTTAAGCATCTGTTTGTTAACTGTTACTTTTGTTTTTTATATCTGAATATTCACGGTGTCTAGTCAATAGTAAATCTGTACTAAACGTTTCCGAATGGAATAATCTACAGGATTGTGAAATGGGTCGACAAACCTTCAGTTATTTTTTTATCAGCCCTGGAGAGTAATTTGTATTATTTCACATAAAACATGAGGATGAAAAAATTAATCATTTCCACATGCACGTTTTATTCAGTCAAATTATTGAGTCAAGTAATTTGATTAGATGCATTTAATATGGTTCAGGGAGTGTTTAGGAAATCATTTTAAAACGTTAACGTTTAAAGCATTCTGCAATTCCTTTTAGAGATGCTGGGAGTGTTAACTATAGAACATTATATATATGTATATAACATTATCATTCCAAGTCATCATAAAGGGATAGTTCACCCAAAAATATTTTTTTTGTAATGATTTACTTATTCTCTAGTTGTTACAAACCTGAATAAATTTCTTTGTTTGGTTGAACACAACAAAAGATATTTGGAAGAATGTTCGAAACTGACATTTATGGGGCACCATTGACTAGCATAAATATTTTTTTGTTTTATTTAACAATAAATAATATATTTTGAGGAATTAAAGCGTTCCCTGCAATCCCATTTTTCAACCTTTAGTTAGTGTATAATGTTGTTGTTAGAGCATAAACAGTACCTGCAAAATGATAAAGCTCAAAGTTCGGTGCCAAGCGAGATATTGTCTTTAACAGAATTCGATTCGAATTTTTCAGGGAATACAGAGGACGGCTGGATCGGACTACAACCCTCTACTTCCTGGGTACATGATGTCACCATTCCGAGTGCTTTTAGTTACCTCCGCCCAGTGGAATACGTCAAAAAAGGGGAGAGGTTTTTCTTAGAGAAGTGGAAGAGCCGCTGGAGTAGTGTTCGGTTATCAGAGATCGTAAACATTTGACTGAGCAGCGCGCTAAACTACTTTCACTTTCATCACAGTCCAACAGCTGGTAATAAGAATTCAGCTACACACATTCAAAGATAACCATTGGTCAAATAACAGCTTCCATGACTTTAACATCGGCTGTGACAGCTGTTCTGTGTAATACAATGATATTGTGTTTGTGTGGGCATACCTCTTAAACACTTCTATGAAATTTCCATTGAAGTCCTGCTTGCAGATGTCTCCCGGTCAATCTGCTTATTTTATTATCCAACTCTGGTCCAATATAAAATGGCAAAACTAACGCTTCTGTTATAAGTGTTAATTCCTATAACCGCTCTGACGCCATTTGGTCCGGTGTCATTCCCCTCGCCATAGTAGGAAAAAAATCTGCTATCTCTAACAAAGATTGACAATTGCACATGCACTAGCAGACCTCCGTTACACTTCGATCGATCCGCATGTTTTTAACTGATGAAGTGAAGTTGATGCCATTATTACTGTTATTGTTAAAAGTTTATGAATGAACGTGCACTGAGAGGGGCACCGACCAATCACAACAGCCTGAAAGGAAGCTCGCTGATATGGTATGGGTTGGACATCTTCACACAGAAACACACACTCTAGGCGGGGAACCAATCACGACAGACCTGGTCAATCGGAACCCTAACCCAATCGGAAGGAGGGACTTTATATAGACAGGAAGAATTCCAGTCGTTTTCTAAGAAGCAGTGAACAACATATTAGAAATATGTGAAATATTAAACGTTTTTTTAAATTAGAAACATGAACATCCATTGTTAAACACCCAAAAAACATAATCAAAGCCTTTAAAACAGCCTAAGACTGGGTCCTTTAAGCCAGGGAAGCAAACTTCATGAGCACCTTTGACTTCCAATTTATTTTTTTCCACTATTGTAGTCAATGATGTCCCAGAAGTGTCATTTGCTACAATTTTTTCAAAATATTTTTCTATTTTTGAAATGTATTCAGGGCCTTATATATAGGTTTTATATAACCTATACAGACACAGAAAAAAGTAAGAGATCACTCCTAATTTTTTTCAGCTTTCTGAATTTGAACATGTTTACGTAAAATGATCCGTTTTGTTTCATTTCAATTTGCCAAATTCCGAATGAAAATGGTTGATGTATAAACGGTCAGTGTTACCAGATCTTGAATATTGTGAAAAACAAGTTCATATTCATGCTTAAACAACACAATACTAATGTTTTGACATGTATTTAAAAATATATTTATATTTGAAAAATGAATATTTAATGGAATAAGCATGATTTTTCTCATGTGTCATGCTGTCAGTCTTTCACATTGCTGTTGGATGACTTAATGTCACTCTGAGGTTTGATTTTGTTGAAACTCAACAGACACTGGACAGAAATGGACACAACACATGCAAATGCAAATGTTGATTAAAGGCAAAACTAGTGTGCTCTCTTAATTGTATTCTGCGGCTTTATGTAAAGAATATGAATTTAAGTGTTTCTTTGTTGCCAAAGAGAAATATTGTAAGATGATTCCAACGGCAGTCAATTTGGCACGTTGCAAATTTTTGGAAGTTTGGTTGGTCAATGGCCCGTGACTCATTAGGAACGCACCCTCTTTAAGGAAAGAACCCCACAAATCCATTACGGCACTAAGGGATTAAGAGAAAGAACATTTGTCAAATTAAGTGAAACCTGTGCTATTGATTCCTGCTTACCAAGGTAAATGAAAGGGAATTAATTAAAGCAGATTAACGGATAAATGAGGGCACAGCAGAAGCATTTCCTTGGGCGCTTAAAATGACCCAGAGGGCAGATGAAAGGACTTTTCATACACTTTATTTAAGCCTACCCGATAATACGCACAACAGGCCGTTTCATTATTGTTATGTATGACAAGCTGTTGGGATGCAGGCATGAAAAGAATGAGTGCGTTTTTAAATTCAGGTCAAGTGTTTTAAGGGAGAAGAGTTGGAGTCGGTGAAGCTGTAATTGAACTTCTCCGGGACTGGGGTCATTTGTCCAGTGACAGTGGATTACTGGTCCTACTGTTTGTGATTAAGACTACAAAAAGCCATGCAATTCCATACAGGCTTACCGGCTCCAACCTCCTGAGAGGAAACAGCTGTTGCCTCCTTCTGTCTACAGGAGGGAGATGAATCATTGTATCCCTCAGCAAGTTCTTTGTCACTTTAGCTACAACAAATGATATTTTAAACACAGCTACTCCAGAGTCCATGTGTTTCACTGTCGACTGTCAATGTCAGTGACAGCATTTGTATAACTGGTAAATACAGGTGTTGTCATAACTGACAAAAGCCATGATCAGGCTTGTTTTTTTTTAAAGATGCTGTGTGTAATTTTCGGAGGATTTATTGACCGAAATGCAGTGTAATAACTACCGTGTGTGTCCACAGGTGTATAAAGACCTTACGTAATGAACATTATGTTTTTATTACCTTAGAATGAGTTTTTTCTATCTACATACACCGCAGGTCCCCTTGCATGGAATTCATATTTTTTGACAATATGACAGTAGGCTACCATTTAACGATATGTCTTTGTAGCAAAGCTCAATAAAAGGGAAGGAAGGAGGCGGGAACCGGCAAACATTCAAACATTTAATAAAGTAATTTAACAGCCGGCGGCCCCTCACGGACGAACGCCGGCGAACAAAACATAAATATAAATACAAATACACACAAGTTCGGGCCCGGTCCTCTCTCTTCGACGGTCCGGTCGCTCGTTCCTTTTATGCTCCCAATCTCCTATGAGATTCGAGCCTGGTGTGCGCACAGCTGGCGCTAATCCACAATTACTCACCGGACTCGAACCACGGTCTCGCCCCGCCTACTCTACTACAGTCTTTTTTTTTAACTGTATAACATAAATTACTTTTGCAATTGTGCTAATATTTGGAAAACTTCATTGTAAACTACATTTTGCTTCCTTAAAAAGCATAACAGAAAGAGGGCGGCACTCAAAATGGCTATTAATTCAGGATGGTAATGTGCAAGCACTTGCAATTCCAGATAACCAATGTTAATTTGAAACATTAATAACAGTGTATTTTGAAGCTTTAGCATTGCGATGCTACTGTACCATAGGTACACCTTACCAATGAGAGTAAAGCGCTGTTAAATCTTGCCCCGAATGAAATCAAAACGAAAGTTTTTTTCCTTCTATTAAAAATGGGTGAGCCTTAAGGGCGTCAATAAACTGATATGCTATTAAAGGGTCTTATGACACGGCTAAAATGAATATTATTGTTTGTTGTAGATGTAATGCAATGCGTATATACGATTTAAGGTTTACATACTGTACCGTGCATGTTTGCATCTCCTCTTTGCTCCGCCTCTCTGAAATGTGCAGAATTTTTACAAAGCTCATTGCTGTGAAAAGCGAGGTGTGGTATGATTGGCCAGTTAACCAGTGAGTAGTGATTGGTCGAATACTGCAAGCGTGTGATGGAAATGTAACAATTCTTCCCATATTTGGACAATCAGGTTCCAAAGCAATTGTACTGACAGGTACGCCCAACTTACTTGCGTATTACTATGCGTATGCCTCTTTTGTTCCAACATTTTCATTTTCGCAATTGTACGTGTCTAATACATGCATGGACAACTTATAACACAACCAAGACACAGAAAAACACGTACTCGCGCCATATTGCCCCTTTAAGTGCTGACAAAATGTGCATTTAGGAGATACTATAACCATTCAAAACCAGTGTTGGGAGTAATTAGGTATGATGACATAGCAACCACTGTCTCAACATGTGCTTGTTCACATTAAACCTATGCAATGAATGTAACCATGCTTATTTCTTAAGCAAGTTTTTCCATCTCTTACGAACAGAAAACACGTTTCTCGTCCATTTCCGTGCGTGGCCTCGAACACACATCGGATCTTTTTAAAAGGGACACCCACCCCAAAAATGAAAATTCTGTTATGGATTACTCACCCTCTAGTTGTTTCAAACCTGTATAAATGTCTTTGTTTGGTTGAACACAAATATTTTTTGTAGAATGTTAGGAACTGAAAATTCTTTGGCATCATCGACTACCATAGCAGAAAAGATCATAACGGTAGTCAAAGGTGACTCAGACGTTTTGCTTTCCTAAATCCCCCAAAACATCTTTTGAGTTCAAGAGAACAAAAAATATATACAAAACCTAGGAAACCATTCAGATTCAAATCCACTTTAGAATCCGAAGAGTCCCGCCCCCTTCACTAGCAGAGCTGATGAAGTGGCACCTCATATCAGCCACTAGTCCGCACATTTATGATGTCCTACATGGTGAATGACGCATAATGTAGATGGGAGATAGGGGATGAACCAGTCAGTCTTCTCAACTCTGGCCGACAGATCCATTTTCCTGCTTAGTTTAGCCCCAATATAAAACACCTGAAGAAGCTAATCAGCGTCTTTAGGAATAGTTCAATTTATTGTGGCGCTGCGCAAATCTATCCACGTATGACATTTAAGTACCACGACAGCGATTCAGGTGCAGATTGCTCCGTACGGATTTGAATGGCTCTCGCGGTACTTTAATGCAATATGCCAAACAATCTGCGCAGCCCCACATCAAGTTGAGCGCATCTGTTACTGAAGTCGCTGATTAGATTCTTCTGGTGTTTTATCACAGTTGGGGCCTAAACGCGACAGGAGAATGGATCTCGTTGGCCAGAGTTGATAACCTTTGGTTTAAACATTTAGATTAAAGTCTAAGGGATAGTTCAGCCAAAAACTCCAACCATCAAGAAGATTGTTTGGTAAATCCGCAGTCCTCTCTGCTTCATATAATGGGAGTCTATGGTGTCCACCTGTCTAAGAGTTCCTAAAGCACATACTTCCAAAAACGGTTGACGTTTTCTGAAGAAACTCTGTGGTATCTTGCAAGACAGTTTAATAGTAAAAAGAACCGAGAAAGGAGTAGCGAACATCCACCTTCTTACCTCGACTTTCTTCCATCGTTACGTTATCACGTCATTACGTAACAACAGCACTGAATTAACTGTTTCAAAATAGTAGTCACAATGCTATGTGATTTGTGAACACAACAGAATCGTTTGATATTTAGATAAAACTGAACGTCATTTTTTATAATATTAGGCATATTGTGCAACCTGTGCACACAATCACAATCTTCTTCTTGTAGCATTTGGTGGCGGATGGCATACCAGCGTCTGGTACGTTTGCCACCACCTGCAGAAAGGGAGTGTTGAGGATGTACAGTATGTTTAATATCATAAAAAATGACGTTCAAATTTTGAGCAAGTCACTTCTCAAAAGGTCAACATGTCCCCAGGAGATGCTTTTTTGTAATTATGTGCTTTAGGAACTCTTAGACAAGTGGACCCCATAGACTACCATTATTTGAAGCGAGAGGGCTGCGGATTTACCAAACAATCTTCTTTATGGTTCTACTCATGAAAAAATGTCACCTTCATCTCGGATGGCCTGAGGGTGACTAAATAAACGGCAAATTGGAGTTTTTGGCTGAACTATCCCTTTAATGTCATGTTAGTGTCATGCGAACGGTTGCACATGAGTGTGCTCCGGTCAAGAGACATGATAGCACAGAGCTGAGAAAACAAAATGTATCTGACCCGTTTCAAGTCCACACAGAAAATTTAATTTTAAGGCTCTAAGAGATCATACATCACAGCCTTAGTGACTAAAGGAAGAGACAAACGCCAGTGTCACCGACCAACATAAATAACAAGCTTCAAATGACACATCACTGGTATCAAAGATCTGCCTTTTCTTTTCAAAAGACTCACACCATGTCACTGTGGCTATCACGCTGTTAAATGCTGCTTTGCAAGGCAGGCTGAGGATGACTGTGCTGTAAACTAAACACTATTGGTTATTTTAAAACGGGGAGGGGCTACTCGATATGTCTAGCGCTCTCTGCATTTCTCAGTTGATATTATGTCAACAAATCAAATAATGCTGCTCGTTTCAAGGCAATTCAGTGCGTCTTTAAGGCTTGAATAAATACGTAAATGAAAATATTGCAACTAATTCATAAACCATTATTTGCAAAAGAGAGGCCAAGAAAACTGTTAAGAATGCAGTTTCACACTAACATTACATTTTTGCCATTGAGTTTCTTCTTCTTCTTTCTCATTGTATATTTTTGAACATTTCTTAAAAGTGGCACAAAAATAATTCCATATTGAAAGGGGGCAATATACCGTTTGAATGGGAATGATGTTTCAGACTACAAAAGTGTGTACCTTTCACTGGTGACAGACCAAACTGAAAGGACAAGCAATGTTTTATTCAAGGTTCACTTTCAGTGTGTTCATTAAATGTGCACCAGAGATTCATAGTGTAAAACACCGCTACGTCCCAATAAAGACGCCAGATGCAGGAAAACTGGTGCAACTCCTTGAAGAACAATATCTGGTCTCTCTCTTTTTTTTAAGGGACTGAAGTGCCCACAAATCATTTTTCAATGTGTGGAGAGAGAAATCAATGAGGAGTTCTGTAAATTGAGTTTGCCACCTGCTTGACAAACTTCACGCTCAGAATGCACTGGACCAAAAAATCTAAATCAAGTTGTCAACAGCCATTCTATCATCATGGTACGCTGAGACTATTTTATAAATTCCCCGTAATCACTTCAAATGCACATCAGATGCGAGGAGGGCATGGACATGTACGTACATTCTCCACTTTTAGCAGTCCATACTTGGCAGAAACGTCATGACCATCCTGTGAGAGAGAAAGCGTTGTGTCTTTCATGAATACCTTTTTTATTGCACAGTGATGGAAAGCTATGGGCCTGCTGAGGAAAAACACAGGCTGTTGTATTTGTTGTCATTCGAGAACTCAAAATTAAACTCTGAGGAGTGTGGGTGCAAAAAATATGGTTTTATTGGTTTTGAAGGGAATTAAGCAGACGGAGAGTCTGTGCAGATTAACTGTCTTCTTTGGCAGCAAGAAACTCGGATCCTGGGCATTCCCCCGTTTTCAATTTGTCAACCGGAATGCGAGATGTTCCTCCAGAGCTTGTTGTATCTCCATAAATTTGCAACTCATTTGCACTTGCCGATTTTGACAGAGACCCCTGGACAGTGGCACTTAAACCGGTCATTATTTATTTGATCTCATTTGGTGTGATTTAAGGCAGGGTCTGGTCAGTAATTAAGCTGTGTCAGCGCGGAGACGTGTAGCTAGAATGGGAGCTTATTGATTTACAGTAGATTACCATCTTTAGAGGAAGACCTGGAGAGAGCCATGATTTACTCTCTCATTCTCTTTTAACTCAGGCGGACTGCAATGCCTGCAGACGGTTTTTCTGCACCCGACCCTTCCCTTCGTCTTTATTGCAACACTCAACCGTCTCGCTGTTGTTGCCGTCCACATGTTGCAACATTCTATTTGCATAACTCATTTCCAGGAACGCAGCTGTCCGCGGCTGCGCCTGACAAAAAAAGCAATATGAAAAGAGGACAGCCGCTACCTGACAAAATATTAATATAGTAGACGAGGAAACTACACGGTGGCAGAAGTCAAGTGTCATTTAACGATGAACAATGACATCTCACACACTCGCTACATCTAGGAGTGGAACAAAACATTACCGAATGTACTCCTGAGCTCTGATGGGTGCGTGTAGCAAGAATAACTTATGCGATGGAAGTAAAAAATTCTACAATGCTCTTGTCTCTCGGCTAGCAGCTACTTGCTGTGGCAGAACTCTGTTCACATTTTCTACAAAATTATTAACCAGTTGCAAAAAATCTGTTACAGAGGAATAACATCTGGTTAGCTTCTGAGTCGTATGTGGACCTGTTTACTCATTTAATAGTCTTGGACCCTATTGTATTGACTACCAATATGCAAATATGTTGCTTATACGCCATGTTTTCGTACATCTTCTTATATGCCCATTTTTAGATATCGCATCAAAAAGGCTGGATGGAATCCATGCTTAAATGCACATACGTTTAGAAAAGGTGCATAAAAACTTGCCCTCACAAGATGTGCTCATTAGTGTCTAATAATCTCTTTATATGATAAGAAGATATGTGCATCAACCTTAAAACATCTACAGAATAAATTTATCAATGTGCATACAAAAGTCACGTGTCTTTTCCTAAACAGGCACTAGAACTGCACTATTGAACAATCTCATTGAACAGCATCTGGAATATGGAGGACCAAGGCTGCAATAGTAATAAATAAATAAATAAACAAAAGGCATAAATTACTTAAATTAACCAATTAAGTCACCCAAGTATAACAAGACTTCTGAGGTGGATCAAACCAACAGGGACACATACTGTAGACATCACCGAACGTGGTTTTGTGCATTTCTTCTATTTAATAAGACATTTTTTTTCTCTATTCCACAAACTGAATAGTAAAAATGTGCTTTTTATAATTTGTCTTGCTTTCAATAAAGTACAATATAACTAAATAAATTGAGCAAAACAAAGTAAATTAAAACAAAAAATTGACTGCCAAAAGAATGTAGACACTTTGGAAGGCTCCATACACACTGCCATGTTTGAGGAAGAAATAAAGCGCACAAGTCTCTCTCTCTCTCTCTCTCTCTCTCTCTCTCTCTGCGCTGTTTGCTGCTTGATCATATCATGAGTCATGTTGGGTAAAATTTATTTGACTATTTCACATATTCGGCCAAACATCCCTACTTGAAATGACAAGAAGGTGAATAAATGATGACTGAATTTTCATTTTTGGGCGAACTATCACTTTAAGTTTGTCTAGCATACCTTAACTACAGTAATAGCACTTACAACCAAAATCATGAGATTGGTCCCATTAATATTTTACTTTGTGTACTGTGTTCGTGGAATATTCCACATGCTTTAGTGAGCATGGATGCATAGTTCTTTCTTTCTGTTTATTCCTGTCTCTGCCTCCTCCGGGGTATTTTGCACAGATTCCAACCCCTTCTCCCTCTGCACACAAGCCTGCCAAAAACGCTGTTTGCACCAAGTTTCTGCTTATGGCCTGCCGCTCCTGCCTGGTGCTGCTTGCTCTAGGGTGGTTCCTTCTTTTTATGGGTCTAATATCTATCCCCTCCATCCCTGTTAATGTGCTTGCAGTCCAAGACATTTTTATGCGCTCGGGCTGAGTCTTGGAGACGTCGAGGCTGGTTTTGCGGCACCCGGAAGGAGGGGCGGCCTCAGATCTCTTGAGGCTCCGCTAACTTGTGTCGTCTTATTGGTCGCTCTCTTTTCCACCATCAAGCTGTTCTTTAACAGTCAGGGTTTTAATGTGAAAATTGACCTTTTTTAGTGCAAATACAACAAATCACCAATCATACAGTTCAAATGTACATCGTAACATATATGATTAACCGGCCCTCCGTATGGCTTCACTTTACAACCAATAAAATCTCAGACTGAGTTACTGGTGCTTTATTCTTATTGGCTACATGCTGGCTATTACTCAGAGGAACTTGTTTTGCATCTGGCATCGGCAGCACATTTACCGACCGCGAGGATTTATTTAGTTAATAATGTGGGGCCAGATATAAACCCAAGAGCGGAATGAGTTCTTTAATGGTCACTTTGAACAAGGACCTTAGTTTGAGCTCAACAACTCATTGTAAAGGCAATTTCTCAGAGGACACCTGTCTGCCATTATAGCGGCCTGTTCCGAACACCAATAGGAATGACCGGACAGCATCGGTTCCAGGACAGCTTCTCATAGCTGTCGGCGAATCTGCACAGGCCCCGGCTTTTGCGGCTTTACACATGTCCACCAGACAAGAGTCGAGTCTAGTATGATAGCTGGCAGGCTGTCCGTGAGGCTTCACTGGATGTGCATCTCATTCCGCTATATGGCTTTTCGGTCCTTTTTCTTCTCGAAGACCGTAAATCCATCACGGCGCACAATCCGGTAAACACTGTTCTCTCCTCTGCTTCCACACTCTCTCAAAGATTCACCCCGGGGAATTGTCTTCAGATTTGTGTCAATCATTCTGTCTGCCTAAGCTGGCTAGTTAATCCTGCTGCTTCACGACAACAAAATCCATTCTTCAGTCACCCAGTGAGTCTCTCTATTACAATTTAGTTGCTGCCATCTCTCAGGTGCAGTTAGACCAGCTGAGCCATTGACGCCCACAATCAGGCGGTTTGGGGAAAAATAATATCATGCTGTATTTCACAATGCAAGCCTGACGTTTAATGACAAATATCCGCTGTATATCAAGCGTTTACAGTAGTTATATAATCCCTGGAAAAGTAGGGAAGGGAACAATGTTAACTCCATGTAAATTCTTTGTATTCGTATGAAGCGTTTTGATGGATCATTGCACAAAAAATATATTATGAAAGCATGGGTGCATGCAAATACTTCCTTTCATGATCTGCATGTTATTAAAAACAGCCCAGAATGAAAGTTGTCATTGAGATTTGACAAAACGAATAGATGCGTAATATATTTAAAGATTCTAATGAATAAATGTAATGATGCATGTTACATGGGAATAGTCCTGCAATTTATTTATTTGATTTTTATTCACTTGACTTATAACTCATATAAAAGCAAAGAATAAAATAAATAATGCTCAGAGGTTATTACCACTGAAAGACTAAGAATGATAAACAATGTATTGTGCAATATAATAGATAAGTGACGCAGGACCACAAAGTCACAAAACCATCGTCACAAAGAGCATGTGTATATTTTTAGCACTAACCAACAATACATTGAATGGATCAAAATGATCTATTTTTCTTTTCAAAAGCATTAGGATATCTAGTAAAGATCATGTTCCATGATTATATTTAGCAAATTTCCTACTGTAAATGGTGGAGTGGATGCAGCAAAATAGGAAAAAAAAATGTCGGGAAACATGCCTACAAACATCTCTTGCTGCTCAGTGGCGGAGCTAGAGTTTTATATTCGGGGTGGCCAGGGGGTAGCCAAGGCTACTTCAGGGGGTCCACAGACCATGACACACAATTTGTTTGTAACCCTGACCTGGTATCAAATTATAAATAAATAAATAATAGGATTGCAGATTAGAGGTACAAGTGATCAGTTACTTCCCAGAGTTTGTCACAAATGTGACAAATGTGTTCAAAACAATTGCTCAACATAATGAGATGAATTGAATTCTAAATGTATGTAAATGTATGTAAAATCAATTATGAAATATAAATGATAAAAATGTTGAAAACAGTTCCATCCTGATTACTCATTTAATTTACAAAGAAACTAAGCAGCTTCAGAGGTGTTTTTAAAACTGATATGGACAGAGCAGCTTATCAGATGTTATAAATATAAAACATATACTTTTTTTTCTAGATTAAAACAAAATCATTGATGCTGACTATTGCCCTTTATGTTGTCATCTTGATTATTACTTTCAGATATTAGAATACATGAAAACATTTTACACGCTACAAAACAAGCTGAAAATCATTTATGAATTATTTTATTACTGTTTTATTGCTGTTTTGATTCTCTTAGGAACACATTCAAACAGGAAATATATAGGAAACAATCAACAAACATTCAACATCCCTAAAGCACTCAATAGCTTCGGGTAATACATTATTCTGACTACGCTACATAATCTTTCTTACTATCTTACTAAGTCGCTTTGGATAAAATCGTCTTCCAAATGAATGAATAAATGTCTTGCATCGTATCTTTACACGTTTTTTAATGATAAATCTCTGAACGTGGCGCACTTCAGCACACCTCTTCTCAGTGCCGGCCCGAGCCTCTTGGGGGCCCTAAGCAGAATTTGATTTGGGGGCCCCACTCCCAGCAAGCGGAGTCACCTGATTTAAGATTATTGACAACAAATGTCACGCTATAATATTACATTATAAATGAATAAAGTGAGGTTATGTATTAATACAAAATAAATAAATAAAATACTCAATAGATACTAAAATAAAAGACTTTACTCTTAAACTTCTGAATACAAACTGTCACAAAACAAAAAATAAATAATTTGCAAATGTGCAAATGCAAATGTAAATGAAATGTGCAATCTTTTAAATAAAACCAAAATAGACAAACATTCATATAATCAAAAATAGAATGTTACAAAAAAATAGATACTTAAATAATGAAAGCAAACATAGGAACAGCAAGGGTTCAACAATGACAATTGTACAACAATTAACTCAAAATCGTTCCCTGCTAGCTTTTCTGGAGGCAAAGTCACTGATGATGACATCATTGTATGGTATTGCTTGGCCAACTTTGTTATCAATACTAATGAATGCAAGTCCACTTAGTCTTAGTATATTTTAACATTCACTTCAACACACATAGCAATGCTAGCGGGCATCCCTTTAACTTAGAGGGTTAAGTTCCCCTTCGGCTGTTTTCTCCAACTTAAACTGATATCTATAATCAATACGTGAAATACACCGGGAGAAATGTATATTAATAATGCGAGACATTTAACTGTTGATGGCGGGGATTTAACGTTAGCTCTGGCGATGGCTTATAAGATCACGAGTCATGGCTCGCAGCTACCTAAAGTGACGTGAGCACAATTTGTCACTAATCATGCAAACATACCTTTATCCTGCTCTTTTTTCTACTCCTCTGTCCTTTTCTTTTTTCTCTTTTCGGCACCAGAGGGATACATCCTTTTTTGTGACATGGCTTGTCATTTATTAATTACAGTGACACGCACTTGCGCGCAGGCGCGAATTGTCAATGCACGCGAAATGTGTTTAAGCGCAATTGCGCATTATTCAACCGCTTGCAGTCACAGCAGCAGTTGTCGGCAAATCAGAATTTTCTTATCTTGAATTATTCATTTCATTTATAAGTTCATATTCATTAATTAATTTATTAATTCATTTATATAACTTTTTTTAAGTTATTTAATTGTCAAAACGATTTGGGGGCCCCCTGGTGGCCAGGGGGCCCCAAGCAGCCGCTTAGTTCGCTTATGCCTCGGGCCGGCCCTGCCTCTTCTTCACCGGTGAATCATTTAAACGCCTCTGATTGGCCAGTATATTTATACGATGAATTTGACTGGCTGTAATGTTCAAAGCTGAAGCAGTGCGAAAACGCTGTCAACAACATTCATTCATTTTCACCTAGCCTGTATTCGAAATCGCATACTGTAACAGTATGTACTGAATTTGAATAAGTACCTTCCTATCTGCCGTTTAAACAGTGTGGCAGGGTAAGAGACACGACAGACACAAGACGGCAGATATAACAATCCCCGGAGGGGAGTTTATTCCAACACACAATGAAAGTGTCCAAACAGTGATATCCCGGGGTTGCTAGTGCTGAGTGCTTGTTCATCCGTGCTCGTGCAAATCTGGTCCTTAGTTCTCCTGGTCACTCGTATCTGCTGGTATAAAGACAAAAGGTTAGATTGGGTGAGATACCAGACCCAGAGTGGCAAGTGCACGGGGTTTATATGCCCGGCAGCTAATCAGCCTCAGGTGTAGGTGATCATCATTAGCTGCCGGGCTGTTTCCTAGGCGACGCTGATCCTGGATCTGTACCCGCCCCGCCACACTCCCCCCCCCAAGCGTCGACCCTGTATCCTGGGTCCTTGGGGAACTGATAAGGGTGGGAGGGCAGTGTCACCTGACAGACCTGCCCAGCCGGACCACATCCTTGACAACCCGTCCGCATTGCCGTTCGCGACCCCGGCCCGATGTCGTACCGTGAAGTGGAAGTCCTGGAGCGCCAGGAACCAGCGGGTCACACGGGCGTTAGTATCCTTCGCTCGGGCCATCCATTGTAGGGGAGCATGGTCTGTGACCAAAGTGAAACTTCTACCCAACAGATAATAGCGCAACTCCAGGACTGCCCACTTCACGGCCAGGGCTTCCTTTTCCACTGCGGCATACCTGGTCTCGGCGGGTGTCAACTTCCGGCTGATGTATGTGACCGGATGTTCTTCTCCATCATGGACCTGGGATAGGACAGCTCCCAGACCCTTGTCGGAGGCGTCCGTCTGGAGGAAGAAAGGGCAGCCGAAGTCTGGAGCATACAGGACCGGTGACGAGGTTAATGCTTGCTTCAGGGTTCGGAACGCTTCTTCTGCCTCGGCGGTCCAGTCCAGGGTCTCTGGTTGTCCTTTCTTCGTCAGGTCTGTCAGGGGGCTAGCTATCGAAGAGAAGTGGGGTATAAAACACCGATAGTAGCCCGCCAACCCTAGAAATGCACGCACCTGGGTCTTAGTAGTTGGTCGGTTTACCGTCCGTACCGCCTCTACTTTCTGTTCCTGGGGTTTAATGAGTCCCCGACCGATCTGATACCCCAGGTACTTGGCTTCCGTGAGTCCCAGGTGGCACTTCTTCGGGTTGGCTGTGAGTCCAGCCCGACGTAGCTCGTCGAACACCCTCCGGAGTCGATCCACGTGCTCTTCCCAGTTCTCTGAATGGATTACCACATCGTCAATATAAGCGGCCGCATACTTCTGATGAGGCCGCAACACGATGTTCATCATCCGCTGGAACGTCGCAGGGGCTCCGTGTAGGCCAAATGGTAGGACTCGGTACTGCCAATGGCCGCTGGGTGTACTGAAGGCCGTTTTTTCTTTGGCCTCAGCCGATAGTGGTACCTGCCAGTAGCCTTTGGTAAGGTCAAGAGTAGAAATGTACCGAGCCCTACCAAGGCGATCGAGCAGCTCATCCACCCGCGGCATCGGGTACCCATCGAATACGGAAACCTCATTCAGCTTCCTGTAGTCATTGCAGAACCGGAGGGTGCCGTCCTGCTTTGGTACCATCACAATCGGGCTGGACCACGGGCTACGAGACGGTTCAATGACCCCAAGCTGCAGCATCCGTTGTACCTCCTCTTCGATAGCCTTCCGACGGGCTTCGGGTACACGATAGGGCCGTTGCCTTACAATGACTCCGGGCCCCGTCCGGATGTCATGCTGGGTCACGTTGGTTCGTCCCGGGTGCTCTGTGAACACATCCTTATATTGACGAACCAGGGCCTCTAGCTCGGTCTTCTGGGCTGCGGCGAGCTGTTCTCCGAGGTGTAACACGGGCTCAGCCTCCTGCACATACGCCGCTACTTGCGCTGGCGGCGCAATCCACTTCTTCAGGAGGTTGATATGATACACCTTCTCCTCCTTCCTTCGTCCCGGCTGACGTATCCGATACGTGACCGGCCCTACCTTCTCGATGATGGAGTACGGCCCCTGCCAGGACGCCAAAAACTTTGAAGTTGCCGTAGGCACGAGGACGAGCACTCGCTCGCCAGGCTGGAATTCTCGTGCCTGGGTGGGCCGGTCATACACCCTCTGCTGGGCGCGCTGGGCCTCTGCCAGATGCTGCTTCACGATAGGCATCACCCGGTCAATCCGCTCCCGCATCTCTTTAACGTGTTCAATCACCGTTCGATGTGGCGCCGGCTGTTGTTCCCACGCTTCCCGGGCGATATCCAGTAATCCTCTGGGTTGACGTCCGAACAGCAGCTCAAACGGAGTGAATCCGGTGGAGGCCTGGGGAACTTCCCGGACCCCAAACAGGACATATGGCAGCAGGAGGTCCCAGTCACGCCCATCTTCAGCAATCACTCTCCGTAGCATCCGTTTTAGGGTCTGATTAAACCTCTCCACCAATCCATCCGTCTGGGGATGGTAAACTGATGTTCGTAATTGCTTGATCCTGAAGAGTTGGCAGAGGTCCGCCATCAGCCGGGACATGAAGGGAGTACCCTGGTCCGTCAAAATGGCGCTGGGGATACCCACTCGGCTGAACATCAAGAACAGTTCCTTGGCAATGTTCTTCGCGGTAGCTTTGCGAAGAGGGATAGCTTCGGGGTATCGGGTTGCGTAATCCACGATGACCAGGATGTGTTCATGGCCCCGGGCGGACTTCGGCAACGGCCCTATCAGATCCATGCCTATCCGGCCGAAGGGTACCTCGATAATGGGCATCGGTATCAACGGGCTGGGGGGTGGGTGCCGAGGAGATTTCCGCTGGCAAGTAGGGCAGCTCTGACAAAACCGGTTTACTTCCGCATCAATCCCGGGCCAGTGGAACCGGTCGCGAATCCTCTGTAGGGTATTCTGTGTTCCCAGATGTCCTGCCATCGGGTGCGAATGGGCCAACTCCAAAACCGCCTCCGTCTTGGTCCTCGGCACCACCAGGAGGTGTTTGATTTCCCCCCGCCGTGATGCGACACAGTAGAGTAGACCATTCCTGACCACGAAGTGGGGGAGAGGGTGAGGCGCGGGGAGTCGATCTTGTCCTTCCAGCACCCGAATCTGCTTCCAACAGTGCTTTAGGCGTTCATCCTCTCGTTGTTCACGACCGAAGGCCCCTCCCTCGGTGATCTGGTGAAACACATCCATATAAACATTCGGGTTATTACACTCACCCTCTCTTTCACTGCCCGTGGCCAGGAAGGCTGGTTGGTTGGTTTTAGCCCTTGGTGTCCATCGCCGTTGGCGGCCCCCGTTAGCGTGTCTTCCCCGGAACGTGGCGGCCATCAGCCTGTCAAATCCCGGCCAATCTCGACCCAATATTACCGGTACCGGGAGATCCTGAACGATGCCCACCTCAATCTGCCAGGACCCAGGTTCCGCTGTAATGGTCACCCGGCGTGTCGGCACATGTTGAGTATCGCCGTGTATGCAGGTAATGGGGACCATGGCTTTACTTGCAGGAAGCGGCCGAATCACCGCTGGTTGCACTAGGGTAATGGCACTACCTGTATCGAGAAGGGCCCGGTACGATTCTTTTCCGACATTAACAGTCCTAGTGGGTGCTCCTTGAGGGAGGGTCCGATGTACTGCACATCCTGCCATCCAGGCCCGGACACCGGGTGATGGGGGTTCAGTGGGCATGGGCTCGTCCACGGGTTCAGGGGCCGCTGGCCTACTCACTGGTCGCACAGTACCCTCCGGCCGTGGCCTGTCGAAACCTCCCCTCCGGGGTGCCGTCCTCTCTCTCTCTCCTGTGTCTCTGACTGACGAGGCTTCAGCCAACTCCACAGCCTCGACCAATTCCTTCGTCGTCCTCGGATTCTTCATACTAACTAACCTTCGAAGATACCGGGGTAGAGTACGAAGAAGCCGGTCGATCATCACTTTCTCGGCGACTTGTGAGGCTGTAGAGTCGTCCGCCAGCAGCCATAGATGCACCAAACGTGTCAGGTGAGCCACTTGCTGTCGTACTGGAACGCGTTCATCGTAAGTCCATTTCTGGAACTGTTGCGCAGCACAGGGAGGCGACAATCCTTCCCGTGCGAGAATTTCTGCCTTCAGCATGAGATAGTTATCCACCTGGTCGGTCGGTAAGGCGAAATAGGCGCGCTGCGCTTCCCCCGTTAGGAAGGGCGCTAACGTGCGCGCCCATAAGTCGTTTCTCAAACCCTCTCTACCAGCGATCACTTCGAAGGTATGTAGATAAGCTTCGACGTCGTCCTGCGCTGTCATTTTGGTCAGCAGCGAGGCCGCGTGATGTTGAGGTGCGGATTGCGCCATGTTTGTTTGCAGCTGACCGATCTCTTGGTCGGCCCGTTCCTGTCTCTCCCTCATCTGGTCAAAGCACTGCTGCTGGCGGACGGAGACGTCTGTTAGTCGGCGCAGTAGTTCCTCCATTTGTTTGACCGTGGAGAGAGAGAGGGTGTCCGTCATTCCTAAGATCGACAGAACGAGATTGTTAGGAAAAAAAACAAACCAATTGCTGAGCCGGTCTCTTACCAATACGCCCGCATTCTCCACCACTTGTGGCAGGGTAAGAGACACGACAGACACAAGACGGCAGATATAACAATCCCCGGAGGGGAGTTTATTCCAACACACAATGAAAGTGTCCAAACAGTGATATCCCGGGGTTGCTAGTGCTGAGTGCTTGTTCATCCGTGCTCGTGCAAATCTGGTCCTTAGTTCTCCTGGTCACTCGTATCTGCTGGTATAAAGACAAAAGGTTAGATTGGGTGAGATACCAGACCCAGAGTGGCAAGTGCACGGGGTTTATATGCCCGGCAGCTAATCAGCCTCAGGTGTAGGTGATCATCATTAGCTGCCGGGCTGTTTCCTAGGCGACGCTGATCCTGGATCTGTACCCGCCCCGCCACAACAGTAAGTTCTATATAAAGTATGAGGGGGGTAGTATGAATACATTTCGGACATACTGCGCCCGCCATGTTTTACGGTCATGTGACCCGTATGCTTTTTGACCTGTGAGGTATTAACAACAATCTATACGCGAGCGTTGATAAAAACATAATTAAGTCATGATAAATTCATTTCGTGGCAATAACATTTAAAACGGACATTTGCGTTAGTTTTCCGCTATATTGATTTGATTTACTTTTGAAATTTGACCGTTGCTCTGCTTCCCTGGCATCATGGGATAGAGAAGCATCCATTCGATCCACACCCACAAATCTCGGCGGAAGTAGTAGACCAATCCGGGTATTTCTTGCCAACTGTTTTTTTCATACTGTGGTTTTGGATATACTATTAATGACTCATACTCATTTTCGCCTACTTTATAGTATGGAAGTAGGCTATTTCGGACGCAGTGCTAAGCTTATTTGGATTGTGACTGTAGTAGTTAGTTTTTTAATATGCATGGACAGCTTATCCCCTTTTATTTTGAATTTGAAGGGTCGTTTTGTTCACTCGGTTGTCATGTTTTTCCAAAGCCTCTGTTAATTTCCAACCCTGATGTAAACAATGTATGTTAAGAGATGAAACTATCTGTTAGAACCTAACATTAACTTACACAATGAAAAAGTTTAGGAATCCTAAACCCAAGGGTAGAGTGAAACTTCATGTGTATTTATAAAGTATGTATGAAGTACACCTGCATAAAATAATCAACGAAAGAGGGGATCTCAAATCTTGGGGTGGCTCCCAGGGTGGCCAATTGATGTCCTCCCCCTCTTGGTCCGCCACTGTTGCTGCTGCCCACTCTTTGAGAATTACCCACTCAAGTATCGATGTAAAGCTTAGAATTTTTTGCTTTTAGCTTCATCAACTTCCACAACGTCATTTTAGCGGTAAGCCAATAAAGAACCTTAAAACAAACCTGTTTCTACCTTGCAACTGCTACAGTGCCTCAGATGTACAACTTTAAAGGCGATTTTCTCACATATTTAAATAGTTGTATCTCTGCCAAATAAGTAACAAATAAGAAATCATTCATCAATGGAAATCTTATATATTCAGCTTTCAGAATTTTTTTTGAAAATTGTAGTCTTCTGACTGGTTGTGTTGTCCGGGTCGCATTTGACATCGCTGCATAAATTAAAGCCATTAGACGTTCTTCTTGCTTAAAACAGCAACATTAAGTTCTAAGGATCTGAAGAGAAACTTTACTTATATTACTTTGACATTATATTTTTGAAATATGATTTTTGAAATGGAAATCTTATATATTCATCTTTCACAAGATGTATAAATCTCAATATCAAAAAATTTACCCATCTGACTGGTTTTGTTGTCCAGGTTACATTTGACATCACTACATGAATTAAAACCATTGGACGCTCTTCATGCTTAATACAGCAATGTGAAGTTTGAAGGATCTGTAGAGAAACTTTATTTATATTTCTTTGACATTCATGATATATTTTTGCAATATGGATTTTTGAGAAGCGTTTCATGATTGGCTATTTACAATCTTAGATTGCTCATTAGATGTGAGAATCTGTCAGGATATGATTAATTATGTCACAACAAAAGCTTCTGTTTGTGTCAAGTTGATGTATATTCTGTTGTTCTTCCCTAATGAACAAGGGAAACGCTGGCTTTTCTCATGCACGCACAAACTCTGTGCGAGCATCACTGCTTTTAATCTGGCATCAAGGCCTTTCAAACAAAACAGAACTATCTGAATTATCGTCTAAAAACACTCAACGCCCACCTGATGGCTCTAGAGTTTATTAACACTCATGAGAAAGTTCATATCCGTAGAGCCATTTAGACAGGGAAATAAAAGCCACTGTAACAAATATTTACCTCCAGTTTCCCTTTCAACCCCTTAAAGTTATATTATAGGTTAACTCCACCGCAATTTTAAACCACGCAGTAGCCTAAATACTGCAAATGAAATGAAGAAACTGCGTATAGTATTTTGTTGGAGCCGTAAAGGGTAAAGTGGAGTGAAAGAGAGAGAAAACAATTTTGCGGCGCCTCTATCAGCTCACGCTTGCTTGTGCTCTTATTTGTCTGATAGACAGACCAGCAGATTTCTCTCCCCGTCTTTAACTTCTGCAACTGTACTGTAAATAAAGCGATGGTTTTACAAAATTGCTGCTTTGACCCTGGAGAAATGAAAGTGGCACTCTCGGAGCAGCTTCCATTTTTCAGTGCCTGGCCATCAAACTGACAGAGCAGAAAGACCCAGTTTTACCCCCAAAATCACTCGAATCTACATGAACTCTGTGGATTGTTTTACTGGCCTACTGTATAACACTCTACAAGCTGGTTCGCATTGAATTCATAACAATGTGGCCACAATTGTAAATGCAGATTATTTATGCATTTTTTAAATCACATCGAATGACCCCAAACCATATATCTGCAGACCATTACATAACCCGTTGGGTGGATTATTTTTAACTGGGCCATGTTTTACCAACAACCACTTAGAAGTGCATTACGGAGAGTCAAAACACTTCAACTTTTTGTTCGAAAAATGTTCTGAGAATACATTCCCAAGCAATGTTGAATTACTTTCTTCAGCTGGTAGTTATTTTTTTTTCCCCATAACGTTCTCTCGAATGATAGGAAAACATTCTAAAAAAACATTTTAAAAATCATATTTAATAACATTTCTAGAACACTGTCCACCCTAACGTTTCTTAAATGTTTTCAGCGGGTAGTTTTGTTTTGTTCCCAGAATTTTGACCTAAAAGCTAAGATAACATTTTCTAAAAACATTCTAAAATGACTGGTAATATCATTTCTAGAACTTGTCCCTAACGATATTTTTAAATGTTTTTAGTGGGTAGTTCTCTTTTTGTTTCCAGAATGTTAAAACGTGGGATAAAAACATTCTAAAAAATTTAAGTTATAAATCTATTGGAACATTACACACGTAAATACTTGTCAGTTTTCCCATACAGTTATTTCTGGGTACACTGCAAGCTTTAACACAAAACAATTTATGGTCATTTATGCTTCTTAAACTGAACATATCTTTTACCATTTTCTGAAGCTCTTTACATACATTGTAAGAAAACAAATATCCATAAAAAGATACACAGTGTACTTAATGTGAAAACTAATTTTACATATTCGTTTCACCTGTTTTTTGAAAATTAACTTAAAATGACAAAGAGGTCTGACTTTATTTCAGTCCTACATCTACAAAAGCTCTTATTGAGAATAAACAGATATGTTTGTGTTGTTTCATTTAAAATCACCATCATGGTGATCACATTTTTTCTTTAGTTGGGCTATTGACGCGGGACTTCATATTGAATTGAATTGAATATTGTTAGTGTTTTTAAGCTGCTTTACGTGTTTTTAAGCTGCACATTTGTTATCACAATAAGTGTTATCAGGCTCATTTTCACAAGACAACTTAAAGCTAAAATAGGAGAGTTTAGGAGAAACTCTGATAATAATGGGTGTGCCGTGTCAATCCAAATTTAGGGCTCCTTAATTTCGCTTTAAGAATATTTCACAAAGCATTTAGCGCTAAAATCAGATCCTAAATCAGTGAAAACGTAGGGCTGGTAAGAGGACTCCCAAGCCTCTCCGACTGCCACAGAATGTAAACATTTAGAAATTTTATGACAATGAGCTTTTAATATAGGATATTATTATCAGCTATGGTTATTCTAGTTTGTTAATTAAAATGTTTCTTATTTGTTCATTATTTATGAGATGCAGACATAAATAATGAACTTGAATTTATGCAATGAACTTATACTTGTTTAATTAGAGACACTTCACCCACATAATAAAATCTTTATTTGAATCTGGCACCTTTTTTTAACCTTATTTCAATATGGCAACATGACACCTCATACTATAAGATTAAATCACTGACAGAGATCCATCCCCTACTAGCCAATCACTTTGGGTATAGTTGTTCAAACTGATTTAGCCAAGTGGGAGATGTACTTAGGGTAACATAATTTGTTGATGGACAACATTTTTGTCGAAGAAGCCTTTTCCCACCCCAAACCCTAAATTATCCCTAAATCAGATGGAAATAATAGGTGAATAACAATAGTGTACAAGCCCCTAACACAGTTTGTAGGCTTAAATTTCACATGAAATGTTGATTGAGATTATTGAAATGTTGTCCCAGGGTTAACATGGTGTTTCCCTCCCCAAGGACTTATATCACTTGGCAAAATCAGCAAAGCCGGGCATAGTTAAGCTTGATAACATCATCAATAGCAACGAGGTCAACCCTGCCCTTTTTCTCGTAGTGCTAAGATAAAATGTTTTGTTAAAATGGTCCCTGATCATCCAGTGGCCTGTACCACTGATGTTATCCATACTAATATAGACCAAAATCAGTGTATCAGTATACTTTATTCATAGTGCAATGCATGCTAGGTGCCATCATATAGCCTACATTACAAAACTCCTCCATGACTCCCATCATGCATTGCAGCATAAATAAATTATGCAAACAAACTGTCTTTCTGTCGATTTTGTGATGATTCCGTTATGAACTTAATGTTCGTAAATGTTACATAAAGGTACAGGTAATTTTCTGCAGATTTCTTTTACAGTATAATCGTTGTTTATTATATTTAGTACAAATTAGATAATAGAAATTTTGAAATGACACATTATGAAAAATTATAATAGAAACAACAAAAGGTTAAAAACATTTTCCAGCATTTGACGTTGGTTAATCAGAGCTGCAAACTCACTCAACAGTGAGGGGCCGCTCCTCTCAGGTGCTGCTGCATTTTTGTCCACCTGCCAAATTACAAAAAAATATTCATTAGAAATCATGATATTCATTGATTTCTCAGAAGTCTTCTTCCATTTAATTTGTTAACCTACAAAAGCAAAATACGCTTAAAATTCAAGTGCATATAGACCTTAATATGAAAAGTATGCAATGAGGAATACCCATAAGCCATTTCACCTGAATGTTTTTTTTATATACAGTATGTTTGGTAAAGAATAAGAACTGATGGAGTATTTAAATAATTATGTACAATCTCTCATCTCAGGCCTCAGTAATATTCTCAGAACATTTTATGAATGTCGTATTATAATGTTCCTTCTTTATATATAATAGAACATTTAAAAAATGTTCTATAAAGGAACATTCTGCAATCTGTTACCTCATCAACATCCCTAAAACATCCTGAATATGCTGCAGGCAAAAATGTTCTACCTTAGTTAAAATGTCACATTAGAAGAACATTTTAATAAAAATATTATCTTAGAATTAGCAATATCCTCAAAACATTTTTGGAATGTTGAAGATTTTTTTTATTCTTTGTTGTTATGGAACATAATTTGTGGCCTAGATAACATTCTCAGACCTTATCTGAATATTGCATTTAAAATGTCATATTTAAGTTATTAAACCTTATAGTGACATTATTAAAAAAAACATTGGTACAACATTATTTAAATATTATAGTAAAATGTTTTCTTTAAAACACTTATACAATATGTAGGTACTGTAAGCCAATGTTCCGATAAGTTCCCTGCTAGCTAGGATGTAGCAGCATTGTGTTAGCAGGTTAGGAATGGGCAAGCACTGTTCACGTTTTCCTCAGAAAATACAAATTTAGACATGTACATAAAATGTTTACTGTAAATAGCTCAGGGGAAAATGTGCATACTTCACGCTCCCAAACAGTGGATACAAATAATTTGGGACCTTTGTTGTTCTTTCTTATTGGGTTTTCCAAGCAAGCATCTTTTAACACTATATGCGAGCGAGTTGGCAAACAACAGAACATTTTTGAATAGTATTGAGGTCTTTGAGGGAAGATGTGGCATTGATAGTCCCACTGTGTGTACTGCACACATGGAGCTGGGGTTCTGAAGTTTCACTGCTGTGCCAATGGGGGATTAAGATGCCAGATGGAAAGGGCAAAGGTTCAATGTATGATGATATCTATGCTCAATAAGCAGTCATTTCTGTCAGGGATCTTATGGATAGTCCACCCAAAAATGCTAAGCATCCTAAAGTTATTCCAAACCTGTATACATTTCTTTGTTCTGTTAAACACATAAGAACATATTTTGAAGAATTTAGGAAAACAAAATGTTGATAAAAGAAAATTATATAGTTTGCAAATTGAGGTTGAGTAATTCATGACCGTATTTTGACTTTTGGGTGGACTATCCCTTTAAAGTTTTTTTATTATTCCATCATTGGGGATGGAGGGGGTGCCTTGGTGTTGCAGCATCAATCTACCAGTTGATATACACTGTAAAATAACAAAAACGTTTTTAAAATGTACATATTTTTCTACACCCAATATGTAAATCTGCGTTCTTTTTCTGTCATTTTAACGTTTTTACCCCCTCCTTAAACTGCCACCTTGTGGAGGGGTTTGATTACCCGGAAGACCCTAGGAGCTATGTTGTCTGGGGCTATATGCCCCTGGAAGGGTCTCCCAAGGCAAACAGGTCCTAGGTGACGGGTCAGACTAAGAGCGGTTCAATAAACCCTTATGATGCCCATAAATTCGAGGACTGTGACGTCGCCCGGCATGGCGCAGCCGGGGCCCCACCCTGGAGCCAGGCCCGGGGTTGGGGCTCGTATGCAAGCGCCTGGTGGTCGGGCCTCCCCCCATGGGATCCGGCCGGGCTCAGCCCGAAGGAGCGACGTGGACCCACCCTCCCGTGGACCCACCACCTGCCGGAGGGACCGTAAGGGGCCGTTGCTTAGTGAATCGGCGGCAGTCGAAGTCAGGGGCCTCGATAACCAAATCCCTGGACGCGGAATCTAGCTCTAGGGACATGGAACGTCACCTCTTTGGCCTGAGATTGTGCATGAGGTTCAGAGATTCCGACTAGAAGTAGTTGGGATCACCTCTACCCACAGCTTGGGCTCTGGAACCATACTCCTCGAGAGAGGATGGACTCTTCACCACTCTGGAGTTGCCCATGGTGAGAGGCGGCGGGCTGGTGTGGGTTTGCTTATAGCCCCCCAGCTCAGCCGCCATGTGTTGGAGTTCACCCCGGTGAACGAGAGGGTTGCTTCCCTGCGCCTTCGGTCGGGGATAGGTCTCTCACTGTCGTTTGTGCCTATGGACCAAACGGCAGTGTAGAGTACCAGGCCTTCTTGGAGACTCTGGGAGGGGTGCTGGAAAGTGCTCCGACTGGGGACTCCGTCGTTCTGCTGGGGGACTTCAACGCCCACGTGGGGAGCGACAGTGACACCTGGAGGGCTGTGATTGGGAGGAACGGCCCCTCTGATCTGAACCCGAGTGGTGTTCTGTTATTGGAATTCTTTGCTAGTTACAGCTTGTCCATAACCAACACCATGTTCAAGCATAAGGGTGTCCATCAGTGCACATGGCACCAGTACACCCCAGGCCAGAGGTCGATGATCGACTTTGTGGTTGTTTCATCTGACCTCCGGCCGTATGTCTTGGGCACTCGGGTGAAGAGATGCGCGGAGCTGTCAACTGATCACCACCTGGTGGTGAGTTGGATCCGATGGCGGGGGAGGAAGCTGGACAGACTTGGCAGACCCAAATGTACTGTGAGGGTCTGTTGGGAACGTTTGGCCGAATCACCTGTCATAGAGATCTTCAACTTCCACCTCCAGCAGAGCTTCGACCAGATCCCGAGGGAGTCTGGACATATTGAGTCCGAGTGGACCATGTTCTCCACCTCCATTTTCAACGCGGCTACTCGGAACTGTGGCCGTAAGGTATCCGGTGCCTGTCTAGGCGGCAATCTCCGAACCCGGTGCCGTGAAGCTGAAATAGGAGTCCTATCGGGCCTGGCTGGCTTGTGGGACTCCCGAGGCAGCTGACGGGTACCGACAGGCCAGGCGGTTTGGGGACCACACGATTTCATCTCTGCTCTTTGCGGATGATGTTGTCGTGCTGGCCCCATCAGACCAGTACCTTCAGCATGCACTGGGACGGTTTGCAGCCGAGTGTGAAGTGGCTGGGATGAAAATCAGCACCTCCAAACCGAGGCCATGGTTCTCAGTCGGAAAACGGTGCCTAGGCAACTTCAGGTTGGTGGAGAGTTCCTGCCTTAAGTGGAGGAGTTCAAGTATCTGGGATCTTGTTCACTAGTGAAAGACGGGAGATTGACAGACGGATTGGTGCAGCTTCTGCAGTAATACGGTCGCTGTACCAGTCTGTCGTGGTAAATAAGGAGCTGGGCCGCAAGGCGAAGCTCTCGATTTACCGGTCAATCTACTAGATTAACTGATTGCATGACCGTGGCATTGCTACAGCATCACCGAGTTTGATCAAACCCCAATAATGGAATAACAAAAACATATTTTTTGTTTGTTTGTTTTAATGTCTGCATACGTGTGTTGAAAATAGTCGATTATGTTTTCTCAGATTCTTAGTGGCCTCCAAACAGCCATTTGTGTTCAGCGTGAGAAAAATCACAGCTCACTCTAATCATCAGTGATTGACATTGAGAGGCACTTTATTCCCTATACAAACCTTTTATTAAATAACAACATTATTTGAAAAACATCAAAGGGATTGCAGCAAATACATTTCAGTATTTTTCATACCTTGTTCGTGATTTTGGCCCCCGGCCAATGTTTCTTCATATATAATGCATGGCTGAAATATATACAGGGCATATTTCATCTTCAGATTGTAATACTGTAAATCACACTAAGCTGAACAAATGGAATGCCTTTTACTGATGATGTTAGCACGGTGGGGTTGCTACTAATAGTAATAGTGGAAGTCTAGGCTATTTGTCCTGCCATCCATGTTGACAGGATCCTAATATTTGCGCAGGAACTCCGGTGAGACGGAAAACAAAGCATATTTTTTAATATTTGCCTGCTCGGCTAGTACTGCTACAGATGATAATAGGGCTAAAATAAATGTATGAATGGGATTGTTGGGGGGATTTTAGTAATTTATTTATTTTGATTACAAATAAATAAATCGCTTATTTAAATTTTATTTATTTAGATTATTTAGATATTGTCATTGAAAGTCTCTTCAATACCTCCTTCTACTTTTTTCTCTGAACAATGTTTTTGTCAGGTTTCACATCCTACTAGCTCATGTATCAAGCAGTCATTAGAGGTTTCTCAATTAAAAGGTTTCAGTATTATAGTCCATAGTATCCTCATTCCCCATACAGACTTCAATTAGCTTATGTGTTAAGATGAACATATTTCCTTGAAATTAGTCATTTGCACATTAGAAGAGAGTCACTCTCTTGTGTCTGACCGAACATCAGCATCCCAATCTGTGCTGAGGAAGAAAAATGTTGGGTGACACAGGTTCAGGGTCTGACAATTCCATTCTGTGGTTTACAGGTATCTAAACAACAAGCATCTGAGCCACAATAACACACCGCAATATATTTTCCTGACGGGCGGTCGCAACACAATTCCCAAGACCTCATACATAACGTCAGATCTGCTCCTTTGCCATTTCCCTACGAGAATCGGATTGTGTGGCTCTTATGCATAAACGGACAAAAAAAGCCAACCAGGCATTCAGGGGGATATTGACATGAGGAGAAACGTGGACACGGAGCATCATTTAACAGAGCCTGGGGCGCTGGCTTGTCTGCCTTCTTCCACTGGAAGGTCCCTGCTGCAGTTCTGGCTGCTTGCTGTTTCATTATGATGAGACTATGGGCCAAACGTAGCCAAGCATATCAAATATCCTCCAAGCACATTCTGAATAAATCATTTTATTCATTTCATTACTGGTAGATATGTTGCACCCGTAAGAGCATCATGGGTAGGAAACATCGAGCTTTGGCACTTCTTTTGAATGACCTCTGTGCTAAGACTGGACTGGTACACACAAACAAACAAACAAACCATCAGCTCACTGTCCTAGAAGCCCATGGGAGTTCTTCCATCTCATGGCGTGTGATAGGTTTCATGCTGAGCGGAGTCTGTGTAAGGTGACGGGTACTGTCCGGACTGAGGGGGAATGATTATTGTGTTTTAGTAAAGGTAATGCAAAACACCACAGATTGCTGTCTTTTCCTGTGATGTTTTTAATATAAGCAATATATTTTTTAATTATTGTTCATTTAGAAGCATCGGTTACATGAAACATTTCAAGAATGGTTTTAGTAAATAACAAGATACTATGTGAATATATAGTAATATCACTTTATGAAACAGGTAAACCATTTTGATCTTTTGTTTCAAGGCCTGGAGTGAAATTGTCTTAAGCTCAGTTGGTTTGTCAAAGTACTGCATGTACTGAACTGTATTCGGTGAACCAGCAGTCACCTTATATTTCTTGTCTTGACTAGTTAGTGTAAGTTTGCTTGCCTATAACCACAATAAACAGCTCTGGAAAAAAACATTCAAAAATGTTCAGTTTAGTTTTTACTGGTATGTGTTTAGGTAAAATTGTAATTTTTGTTCATTCTGTTAACTGCTGACAACATTGATTTAAAATGTACATGTTATTTTACACCCAACATGCATTTGCAGTCTATTTCTGTCATTTCTAGATGTATTTTGGTCATTCGATTCCAGTGTCTGTTGAATTTCCACATAAACAAACCTCAAGGGTGACAAAGTCATCCAACAGCTATGTGAAAGACTTACAGCAGACAAGACACATGAAAACTGTCATAAAAATCCAGGTTATTACATATTTTTGAACTTTTCCTAAATACAAATATTAATATGGTATTGCTTAGAAGTCAATATGAACTTGTTTTCATTGCAGTATTTGAAGTCTGAAGAAATACAGAGCATCTTTTCTGATATATTGAAAATATTCTGCAACTTCTCCAGTTCTGCAAATAAAAACAATGTTTATAAAAAAATTGGTAAACATATTGTTTATAGTTCACAGAATGAAACAATTATATTAATTTACCAAAACACATACCTATAAATAGTCCATTTAAAATAAAAAAAATGTATCTGGAATGATCTCTTTTTTTTTTTTCCGTGGCTGCATGTATAATAAATAAATGTAAATAAATGCATTGTAGAACGTTGGAAACCAAACAGTTTCTTATTTTTGGGTGAACTATCCCTTTAAGTGGTCCCCTATTTTTCCATAGCTGTACATTTTGTTCCTCATTCTTTTCCATATATAAAACACAAGCATACACAAGAGGGAAGAGAGAAATGCATTTTTAATAGTCCAACAATATCCATCTACAGTGTGTTCTCGTGTCAAAGAAACAGCTGGTGTTTTAGCAGATTTCTGAAGCTCGTAGGCGTGATGCAGGTTGTAAGTGGGGTAAGGGTATATTTACCTGACAACGACAGGCTTTTGGTTTGAGAATCTGCCTAGAACAATGGAAAGATTTTCTGCTCAGGGAAATCTGGATAGGGACAGAAAGACCTCCGGGAGACTCGCGGGGCTCATCTCTGGGGATGACAGCTCGAATCAGTGCCTGCTAAGGGAAAATATCACCGGGTTCTTCCTCAAAAGATAATTTGCTTTTGTAGAGAAACTAAACCCGTCTGACCACCCTGGAGTGTTCCGCGTGCAAATTGAATAGTTTCATATTTCTTCTGAGCTAGGAAAGAAAGCAAGAGCTATGACGACATGTTATTTAAGTCATGTTTCCGTATCCTTACCCTGGAGATTATGAGAGAGGCTCTTCTAAGTAAAGATTGCCTCCCTCTCTAGCAAGAATACCCGTTTTTCCACTTACAGTAGAAAAAAATAAACATTTCGAGGAAAAATCAATAGTAACATTAAAACCGGACTCCTTCGTCATTTATCTTCATTTTCAAATCAATTTACACTCTGCAGAGATGAAACCCAACTGTTAGAGGCTGCCCTGAGACTGCTGTGAGGTCAATGACGCTTTTAAACAAGGAAACCCAGATATACTTCGACTTACTGTGGTATACAGTCATATCAGAATTGAATTAGTCAATTAATTAACACTTTGTAGTACGAATCGCATCTGTAATATCAGCATGCAGTTGTGTACATGTGTAAATATGCAAGAGACAATATTTGCGAAAACTAACTCTACACCTGAAAAGGTCACAGTGAAATGAAATGCATCTCTGTTAAAAATGTTTTTCTGTGTATTGCATCTGTGCATTGCAAGAATTTTAGCAAGTTCATTGTTTAATTTAATAGTAGGGTTGCATGATGTACCAATGCTGAATTCCATTGTTTAATTTTTTTATTGTATTTTAAAGCTTAAGCATCACAATGCCACACATTTTTTTTAAACAATGGAATTGTATTAGTACCCTAAGTAATGTTGTATACACGTTTTAACATTGTTACGACCCGTCTAGGGTAACTCGCAACATAAACGAATCCACACAAAAAGTAACCTTTGTAAAGAAATATTTTTTATTACATAAAGGAAACTCAAAATGAATAAGGGTTTCTATTCAGGAGTGGTCAATGCCAAAACAATAAACAAAACCACTACTTTAATAAATACCCAACTAAATAACCTAAACGTCTTAACAAATAAAAGAAACAAAAGACAATCAATTAACCTACATCCCTAAACTCAAAACAGAGGGAAAAATGAATACAGGCAAATAAAGATAGCGACACACTCCCTACTTCCCTTAAAATAAGAACAATGACAAATCATCAAAACTAACGAAAACAGAATGTAAAGGACTTTAACAGATTCTCAAACTAACATCTTTAAATAATAACTAAGAACATAACAGAATTCAAAGGTCCAACATAAACAAACTCGGGGTAAACCCAACGAGAACCCAAATGGCCCAAAATGGACCATTAGGAGTGTTAAAGCGGCCCTTAAATACAAAACCCGTAACGGAACAGTCCAATCAGGAACTAAATTCAATTTGGGTCACACCGCCACCTAGAGGGAGACAGACTTGGAGAGAGAGAACAAGAAGAAAAAACACTGGATACATAACAAACATTCATTTAAACACTTGCATCTGCCTTTTAACGGCGTCCTTGAGACTATAGCTGTGACTCGTTTCAGATGGATGCGTCCTCAGGAGGTCTCAATCATGGAGGCTGTTTCATAAAAGCAGGTAAGAAAATCCGGATGTGCCCTTTTAATGCAACCTTCTATCACAGGAATTCGGAATACACATGTAACCCGTATAGAACAATAGTACATGGAGGAATGGGGTTAAATAATTTATTTTCCAGTTTTTTTGGTTTGTTTATTATATGTATACGCATTTTGTGTTTCTTGTCTCTAATTCAGAGATAAGGTCATTTCAAACGATTACGTTCATACGCACAAAGTCCCTTACGTCTTTCTACGTAAGGTTTGGTTGATTTACACATGTAAAACACGTGTGTGTGTGCAATCTAGTGTGCTGTGTGTAATGTTATTGGTTGCTTACTAGTTTAAACCCGCCTCCAAGGTGTGTTGTGTAATGTTATTGGTTAAGTGGAGAAGAAAGAAGAGAAAGAAAGCGAGGAGAGAGGAGAAGCTGAGAAGTCGTTCGCAGGTGAATAACTTGCGAGTTTGTAATCAAAACGCGATTTTATTTCAGTTTAAATTTGAGTACGTTGTCATTGATTTGGAAGCTACAGTTAGCTCAAGACATGGGTTAAAATTTAGTATCGAGGCGCGTTGGTGTGTTTTGTACATGCGCCGTTTTTTGGGAAGAGGTTTTGCTGTGTCATGTAGAACAGCATTGGATCTTTTTTTTTGGTAAGCGTTTGTGTTCTCTCGTGTTTCGTTTCTTTGTGAGAGCTGGAGAGAGTAAAACGAGTTATTTTAAAACCGCCGTGCGAGTTTCTATCTTCGAGGGAGAGAGCTACGGAAATAACCGGATAGCGCACCCAGCCACCGGAAGCGTTTGGGTGTTCCTCCGGCTACGAGGGACGATCGGTGCTGTTCGGGAGGATCCTAGCAGGCGATTTATACTGGTGCTTTGGATTAAAGAGCCTAGGTACTGTGTTTCTATATTTTATCTGCTCACTTGAGCGAAGCGGCCAATTTAAATTTCACAGGCCTCTACGCACACCAGCTACGACACGGGCCTGCAACGGGGGTTGTGTGAGTTACGATTGCGTGTGTGAGTGGGCCCACTTGCTTTATTGTGTAAGTGTTATCATTTACTTTTTTCAGTTTGAAGGTAATACAGTTTCTTAACATGTGTAAAACCGGCTGTTAATTTTAGTGCATGTAACGTGTACTATTTCAGTGCTTCACGATAGTGCAAGCGTATATCAGGTAGTTCACTCAGTATTGTTGTACTGTTGTAACTTGTATATTCGTTCAGGTATTGTCACTGTTTACTATTTTTTTTTATACGGTGTAATGTTTTGCTGAACTAATTTCTTGATAAGAACCAAATCTTTTATTTAATATTTTATTACTGGTTTTATAGTTAATTTATTCTTTAATTAAATTATTTTGGAATATTACTTACCCCTGTTCCTTCATTTACATTTTCTAAGTATAGGGTAGTTGCATCAGAGTAGGATAGTTGTATTATATATTTTTTCAGTCGAGAGACAAAATAGTTGAACCCGTCGCCCGCCCTAAAGCAAAGTTTGGGTAAATCACCATACAGAGGGGTCGGGGGCGTTACATAAAGTGGGGGCTCGTCCGGGATGCATCCCCTCTGATGCAGAAAACTCTGTGAAAGAAAAGAAGAAAAAGTGTACAAGCCCATTTCCAAAGTCTAGTTGAAGATCATTAGTAATAGAACTAATCAAGATGGCGCTAGGAAAACACCCTTCCTTGCAAGTGGAGTTGGCCAACTGGTGTAAAGATGTGGGCCTTTTCGAGACACATGCTCTGATGTTGTTCAATGTACCTGCAGATACTGAAGTAGCAGTTATCGAAGATGTAATGCAGACTGTGAAAGCGCTAGGAAAAGTTCGTGTAAGAGACACAAGAGAGGGGCCTACCTCAAGTGCCATGCTGGTGTTGTGCGAGTGCAAACAAGCTGTTGACTCTACTCGTGTACCCCCTGAAGTGACTCCTAATGAGACAGGTGAGCCATGGACAGTCGTAGTAGTGTCTACTAAGGAAACCTCACCTGAAACAACTTCTCAGGGTTTTACCGAAAAGCTTACCAAGTTCCTGATGGCAGAGGGAAAGTCCTTAACAGATGTACAAGCTTTGTTTACTACACGTAGTTCGGCTGAAGGTTCCCCGGAATCCATTATACGTGCCGTGGGTGAGATTCTGGAAAAGACTGCAAAGCACCCTGGAGATAGCAGCGCTTACCGACGACTGCGTACCCTTTCTGCCACAGTGCCAACACCCATGGGAGAAGAAAGTATTGAAAACTGGATGGAACAAGCCCGTCTAATGATAACGGAGTGTGAATGCTCTGAAAAGGAAAAACGGCGCAGAATCATCGAGAGTGTCAAGGGACCTGCTTTGGAAATCATACGAGCTGTCCGTTTCTCCAATCCTGAAGCAAGTGCGTTGCAGTATTTGGAAGCCTTAGAGAGTACGTTTGGATCATCCGAGTCTGGTGAGGACTTGTACTTCAAGTTTCGTTTGATGCGTCAAAATGCAGGCGAAGCTCTGTCTGGATTCCTGAGAAGGATTGATAAGGCTCTCTGTAAAGTAGTAGAACGAGATGGATTGTCCTCCAACCTGGTTGATAAAGTGCGTGTGGAACAGCTGATAAGAGGCGCTGTACATTCAGATATGCTGCTGTTACAGTTAGGACTTAGAGAACGTAAGAATCGTCCGCCCTCTTTCTTGAGTCTGTTAAAGGAGATACGGGAGGCGGAGGAAAATGAAGCTGCCCGACACCGGATGACTGCAAAAGCCAAATCCATACAGTATCATGAAGATGAGAGGATTAGCCCTTCTGTCATTCTGGAGCTTAAGTCTGAAATTCAGGAGTTGAGGTCACGTCTAAGTGGTGGCGATTTCAAACCAGTAGCTACTTCATCAATGGTGTTAAAAGCTAAGGAAAAGTCTTCTACGCGGAGCGAAAAAACTGATGATTCAGAAGTGCAAGCACTTAGAAAACAGATTCACCAGCTGCAGCAACAGTTGGCAGTTATGAATGTTGGTCAAACACCGGAGTCATTTCAAGTCCAAGAACAAAGGTCTAGACCCTGTCAGTCCAAAGCTGTCTCCGCCTCTAGAGTTAAGCTACCCAGACCTAAAGATGACTACTTTTGCTACAGATGTGGCGAAGATGGTCATATATCCACGAAGTGTCAAGCTGCACCTAATGCCGAGCAGGTTATTCAGAAGTTGATTCGTTCCCTACGAAAGGCAAAGAGTGGAAAGTGTGACGAAACTGGTGACCATAAAAATGATCAAGTATGTTTTTCTAAACGGAGCCAAACCGAGGTCAATGAGTCGAGTGGTCTTCCCAAAGGACTTGTTGGTCCTGCATCCACTATTGAGGTGAAGCTAAATGGCTGTGGATGTAAAGCGTTGTTAGACAGCGGGTCGCAAGTGACCATCGTGTTTGAAGACCGGTATTCAAAGAACCTGCCTGATGTACCCATTCATCCGTTGACGGGACTGTCCATCTGGGGTCTCAGTTCCTCCAGTTACCCGTATAAGGGATATGTGGTAGTTCATGTCACGTTTCCTGCTTCGGTCATTGGGGTGGAAGAATCCTTGTCCATCCTGGCGTTGGTATGCCCAGAACCTCAGGGTCCTAATCAGTTGCCGGTCATAATTGGTACTAATGCTAGCTTCTTTACACGTCTTGCTGCCCTCAGTCGAGAGTTTGATGGATCCAGTGTAGTCCATGCTTTGAGAATTCAGACTTGTGACTCAGAAATCTGTATTCCACAAATACCTGGGAATAAAAATCTTCCTGACACATCTGAGGGGAACCTAAAGTGGATGGGCCCGGGAGATTGTGTTATCCCATCACGAGGAGAAGTATGCACCCTTTGCCAACTACATACTGACAAGACGCTGAAGAGAGAGTTCTTTGTGGTGGACAGACCAGTTGGGGATAGTTTGCCTGCTGGACTTCTAATAACTCCTGTGTTACTGCCTTTTTCTGCCACTGAGGAAAAGACCATCAAAGTGCTGATGCAGAATGAGACCTCAAGAGATATTCCTATCTCACCTGGCACAGTAATCGCCAACGTGTACCCTACAGACACAGTCCTTGCTACTGTGGGAAGTCCAAAGTCAGCTGTAATAGACTCTCGACTGTTTAATTTTGGTGAAGCAGAAATTCCTGAGGCATGGGAGAAGAGGCTGAGACAGAAGCTTTCAGTCCGAGGAGATGTGTTTTCTATACATGAATGGGATGTGGGATTAGCTGAAGGGGTGGAACATCATATTCGGCTTCATGACAACAAGCCATTCAGAGAACGATCCAGACGCCTTGCACCTGCGGACATCGAGGATGTACGACGACACATCAAGGATCTATTGGTAGCTGGAATCATAAAGGAATCGAGAAGCCCATATGCCTCCCCTATAGTAATTGCCCGGAAGAAAAATGGGGCAATCAGAATGTGTATTGACTACCGAACCCTTAATGCACGTACTATTCCAGATCAGTACACCACACCTAGGATCGAGGATGCGCTGGACTGTTTAGCAGGTAGTAAATGGTTTTCTGTATTGGATCTTCGCAGTGGATATTATCAAATACCTATGGCGGAAGAAGATAAAGAGAAGACAGCCTTCATCTGTCCGGTTGGGTTTTTCCAGTTTGAACGCATGCCTCAAGGTATTACAGGAGCTCCAGCCACGTTCCAGCGGCTAATGGAGAAGGCCGTTGGTGATATGCACCTCCTTCAGGTAATCGTTTACCTCGATGACATCATCGTGTTTGGGAGTACGCTTGAAGAACATGAGGAAAGGCTGTTGAAAGTACTGGACCGTTTGAGAGAGTGTGGACTCAAAGTGTCGATTGACAAATGCCAGTTCTGTCAATCACAAGTACGGTACGTGGATCACATTGTGTCAGCCGCAGGAGTGTCCCCAGATCCTGCCAAAATTGAAGCTGTAACTACATGGAAGATGCCTACTGATTTGAAGTCCCTCAGGTCTTTCCTTGGATTTTGTGGATTTTATCGGCGGTTTGTAAAAGATTACTCCGCCATAGTACGGCCTCTAACGGAACTTACTAAAGGTTACCCACCGACATCTAGGCGTACCAAGAAATCCGCAGATCGTCCTCAGTACTTCAGGGAGTCGGATCCCTTTGAAACTCGCTGGGATGATGCCTGTGCCACAGCTTTCCACAACATCATTCACCGCCTCACCCATGCACCTGTGCTAGCTTTTGCAGACCCTACCAAGCCTTATGTCTTACACGTGGATGCCAGCTTGAATGGACTTGGGGCGGTATTGAATCAAGAACACCCCGATGGGTTAAGGCCAGTAGCCTATGCAAGTAGGAAGCTGAGTTTATCAGAACGTCGATACCCGGTACATCAACTCGAGTTCCTGGCATTGAAGTGGGCGGTGGTGGACAAGTTCCATGACTACCTCTATGGAGCCCAATTTGTGGTAATGACGGACAACAATCCACTCACCTATGTTTTGTCAAGTGCCAAGTTAAATGCCACAGGCCATCGGTGGTTAGCTGCATTAGCTACGTATAACTTTAGCTTGAAATACAAACCTGGTCGTCACAACGTCGATGCAGACCTGTTATCCCGTCATCCATGTGAACCTTCTCCGTACTCTGAGTGGAAGGAGATTCCCAAGTCTGCAGTCCGAGCCATTTGCCAAGTAGCCCTAGTTCCTGAAGGGGAGGAATCCTCTAGATTGGTGGATCATCTAGGACTTTCCCCGCAGAGCATTCCCGATGCTTATGCCTGTCCTACTGTGCTGAGTCTAAGTCCAATGGAACAACTAAGTAATGCAGATTTGAGAAAAGCCCAAGAGGAAGATCCTATAATTGGTGAAGTAAAGCGGGATGTAGAGTCGGGGAGAATACTTACCTCCAGGAAAAGTTCCAATGCTTCCATTGCTCTTCTGCAAAGACAATGTTCTAAATTAAAGATTCACAATAATCTGTTGTACCGTGTTACTCATAGCACGCCAGGGAGAGAAAAATTGCAGTTAGTCCTTCCTGAAAAGTACTGGACCCAAGTATTATGCTCCCTGCATGATAGCTCAGGACATCTGGGAGTTGAAAAAACTACTGAACTTGTGAAAGATCGCTTCTACTGGCCGAAGATGTCTCTGCATATAGAGCAATACATAAAGTGTTGTGGAAGTTGTATAACAAGAAAGACTCTGCCGAAGAAGGTTGCTCCAATGAATCACATGACCAGCAGTGGGCCATTTGACCTTGTGTGCATTGACTTTTTGTCCATCGAGCCAGACTCCAGAGGTATTGGAAATGTTCTTGTTGTAACAGACCACTTCACCCGATATGCACAAGCGTTTGCATGCAAGGACCAGAAAGCTTTGACAGTGGCAAAGACCCTTTGTGACAAATTTTTCATCCATTATGGTCTACCTTCTCGTATCCATTCGGATCAAGGAAGAGATTTTGAGAGTGGTCTCATAAAAGAGTTACTGAAGATGCTTGGTATCCGGAAATCCAGAACCACACCGTATCATCCGCAAGGGGACCCACAGCCCGAAAGGTTCAACCGAACGCTCCTTTCCATGCTAGGGACGCTGAATCCTGCTGAGAAAAGCAGATGGAGTGAACACATTAATTGCTTGGTACACGCATACAATTGTACTAAGAACGACTCAACTGGGTACTCGCCTTACTATCTTCTATTTGGACGAGAGGCTCGTTTACCAGTGGATGTGTGCTTCGGAACATCGTCGGGTGGAAAAGGAGTCCGTAACCATCGACAATATGTGGAGAGGATGAAATCGGATTTGCAGAGAGCCTATCAGCTAGCAACTGAAACTGCCCAGAAAAGTCAGCAGAGGAACAAGTGGTTGTATGACAAACGTGTAACACACCAGACTTTGGCTGTAGGAGACCGTGTGTTGATAAGAAATCTTGCTGTGACTGGAAAAAACAAACTTGGAGATAAGTGGAATTCTTTTCCCTACCTGGTAGTGGAGAAGTTGAAGAATCTACCTGTGTATCGCCTAAAACCTGAACGAGGTATGGGGAGTGTGAGAACGCTGCATCGTGACCATATCTTACCAATCCGACTTGATGTGAGACTGTCTGTTCCCGAAGATCTAAAAGCTGTAGGGGTGCCGCCGGAGACAAGAGCCCGATCAGTAATTAGAAAACAAGGAAGAAGATTAGAAGGGACAAATGTGACAACGATAGATGGAAATCTTAGCTGTGATTCTGAAAGTGAAGAGGAGTTGTGCAACTTTTACCCAGACCGGGTTGACATACAACCACAACCAGATAACAATGACCAGTCTATGCCTGCTGAGGAGGAAGAAGCTGTGTATGATGTGATTAATTCACCTAGCACTCCCGGGAATGAGACTATACCACAGAGTGCTGAAGAGGACCTAGAAGAATCAAATCCAGCAGAAGCAAGGGGTCTGGAGCAGGAAGGGGGAGAGACCCATAAGAGACGCCTCCGAAAGATGTGGTAGAACATGTCCCTTTACGCCTCAAGAGAGAAATTAGGCCCGTTATAAAGCTCAGCTACGATAGACTGGGTCAGTCCTCTAGCCGCCCTTTAACTTTAGTACATAGAGGGATGGTAGTAAATGTTGAGGAACGTGTAAAGCTAAGGGAAAACTTATGCAACACAGTGTGGTGTCACCCTTTAGCTCTATGTTTGAAGTGTGGTCAGTTAACTATTTTTTTGGAGCCCAGGTTATCCGTCCCAGTTTAAAGTAATCTCATGGGGGCATGAGATAGTCTAGAAGGGGGAGAGTGTAACCCGTATAGAACAATAGTACATGGAGGAATGGGGTTAAATAATTTATTTTCCAGTTTTTTTGGTTTGTTTATTATATGTATACGCATTTTGTGTTTCTTGTCTCTAATTCAGAGATAAGGTCATTTCAAACGATTACGTTCATACGCACAAAGTCCCTTACGTCTTTCTACGTAAGGTTTGGTTGATTTACACATGTAAAACACGTGTGTGTGTGTGCAATCTAGTGTGCTGTGTGTAATGTTATTGGTTGCTTACTAGTTTAAACCCGCCTCCAAGGTGTGTTGTGTAATGTTATTGGTTAAGTGGAGAAGAAAGAAGAGAAAGAAAGCGAGGAGAGAGGAGAAGCTGAGAAGTCGTTCGCAGGTGAATAACTTGCGAGTTTGTAATCAAAACGCGATTTTATTTCAGTTTAAATTTGAGTACGTTGTCATTGATTTGGAAGCTACAGTTAGCTCAAGACATGGGTTAAAATTTAGTATCGAGGCGCGTTGGTGTGTTTTGTACATGCGCCGTTTTTTGGGAAGAGGTTTTGCTGTGTCATGTAGAACAGCATTGGATCTTTTTTTTTTGGTAAGCGTTTGTGTTCTCTCGTGTTTCGTTTCTTTGTGAGAGCTGGAGAGAGTAAAACGAGTTATTTTAAAACCGCCGTGCGAGTTTCTATCTTCGAGGGAGAGAGCTACGGAAATAACCGGATAGCGCACCCAGCCACCGGAAGCGTTTGGGTGTTCCTCCGGCTACGAGGGACGATCGGTGCTGTTCGGGAGGATCCTAGCAGGCGATTTATACTGGTGCTTTGGATTAAAGAGCCTAGGTACTGTGTTTCTATATTTTATCTGCTCACTTGAGCGAAGCGGCCAATTTAAATTTCACAGGCCTCTACGCACACCAGCTACGACACGGGCCTGCAACGGGGGTTGTGTGAGTTACGATTGAGTGTGTGAGTGGGCCCACTTGCTTTATTGTGTAAGTGTTATCATTTACTTTTTTCAGTTTGAAGGTAATACAGTTTCTTAACATGTGTAAAACCGGCTGTTAATTTTAGTGCATGTAACGTGTACTATTTCAGTGCTTCACGATAGTGCAAGCGTATATCAGGTAGTTCACTCAGTATTGTTGTACTGTTGTAACTTGTATATTCGTTCAGGTATTGTCACTGTTTACTATTTTTTTTTTTATACGGTGTAATGTTTTGCTGAACTAATTTCTTGATAAGAACCAAATCTTTTATTTAATATTTTATTACTGGTTTTATAGTTACTTTATTCTTTAATTAAATTATTTTGGAATATTACTTACCCCTGTTCCTTCATTTACATTTTCTAAGTATAGGGTAGTTGCATCAGAGTAGGATAGTTGTATTATATATTTTTTCAGTCGAGAGACAAAATAGTTGAACCCGTCGCCCGCCCTAAAGCAAAGTTTGGGTAAATCACCATACAGAGGGGTCGGGGGCGTTACACACATAAGGTGTATTCTTCTTTGCTAGAGATAACCCAGAATTCATTGCGTCGGCCAACGTCTTCTATACTGCAGCAGCTGAACATTCAATTAAGTATGTGGTGTTTAAATGTAAACAGTTAAAAATTTTGGGTTATGTGTTTTTTTACCTCGGCAGGCATATATAGCAAATAGGATTAAAAGTGTTTAGTGATATTTAAACATCTAAAACAGTAAGGCAAGAAAGGGTAAATTTATTTAACTCTTCTGGCATCGTTTAGTGTAGAAAGTAACCGACTTTTCACCTCTCAAAATCAAGTAGAAATCATTTTAATTCATTTGACAGGTGTGAGAGCGCAAAGTGTTGTTATTGCAACGTGCTACTTCCTGTTTCCTTTTCTGCCAGTTTAATTTTAAATTCTGGATCCTCCGTATACCGCATCCTTCAGAGGATTCACGAAGACGCAGCTTTCTCAAACAAGACACAGCCACTTGCAGGATTATTTGATGCGTTGACGTAATTTCAACTGAAAACTGCAGAGAGTGCGAGCCATATTGAGTGGTCCCGCTCACCTCCCCCCTTTAAAATAACCAATAGCGTTTTGTTTATGGCCCAGTCAGTCTGGCAAAGCTGCATTTAACAGCTTGATAGCCACAGTTGTTTAACAGTCTATTGAAAAGAAAAGAGAGTTCTTCACGACGTGTCATCAATCCGGAAGTTGGCCAAGTTGGAGGCATCGAACGTAAACACTGCTATTGAAACTAATGGAAATTGCAGACTTTGCTGGAGAAAATTCTTCTTCTTTAGAAATAACAGTGAAAATAAAGCTCTTTAATGCAAGAATTGCTATAGTCATATGCTGTGACATCACGTGCAGTATAATTAATTATTTTCTACTTGGAACTTTACTCACGAGTCGGCAGGATTTAACGATGTATATAGTTTAACTTAAAACTATTCTACATGGATGCACACACACACACATTCTTGGGTAACGAATCACTGTAACACGGTAAGAGGCACACTGTTTTTTATTATTTCTGGAAAACACAAGCTGCTAGTGTTGGGACTTGTGGGGAGAGTGGGATGGAACTACAGAGAAGCCTTTTAACAGTTTAAAGAAGTCACAATGCATGACATAGTATGATACCCGATCTTTAATGCCTCCAACATGGCCGACTTCTGGATTGCTGACGCGTCGTTTAAACCCTCTACAGGAAGATAATTGATACCAGTGATGTTTCATTTGAAGCTAGTTTTTTATATTGGTGAGTGACGCTGGCGTACGTCGTCTCCTTTACTCATCAAGGATGTGATGTCTGATCTCTTCCATAGAGCCTTAACATTCAATATTCTGTGTAGACTTGAAACAGGTCAGATACGTTTTGTGTTCTCAGCGGATTAGCCTGTTTGATCGCATATCATCAGCTCTGAGCTATCATGTCTCAGAACTGGAGCACACATACGTGAAATTAAGACTTTAATGTTAATGTTTACACTGTCTGGTTAATCTCCCATCTAGTGCATAATGCGTCATTCACCATGCTGGACATACTAAATCTGCGGACAAGTGGCTGATATGAGGCGCCAATTAAGCAGCTACGCTTTCATTTTGATTTCACTGGGTTTAAATAAATCGTGTTGAGCAATTTTTTTTGAATGATTCAATGACTTTTTACCACCATCTACTGGCCTTTTTAGTTTCACATTCAAAGCGATACGCCACCCAACAATTTACTTTGTTCCGATGAACTCAGAGAAAGATATTTAGAAGAATGTCAGCAACTGAGATTTCAAAAAATGGTAGTCAAAGCTTTGTTTTCCTAAATTTTTCTAAATATTTAATTTTTTATTTAACAGAACAGCAAAAAAAAAAATCCTCCTATGGTAGTCAGTGGTACTACAGAAATGTCAGTTGCTAACAAACGACTGTTGCTAACAGTTTTCTTTACCAAAAAAACAATATGAACATTAAAACCATAACAAAATATGTTTTTGTAGTATGTTTTGGTATTACTCCAGATAACACCCAATACTAACCAATACAGTTCCCGTTATAACCATTTAATCCAGTACATTTGCCATTGTGTTTAGGGAGCCGGGATATTGTATATTGACAAGCTAAACAACCTCATCATGAATCTTCCACAATCAAAATCTCGGCTCTGCCTTGCATTTTAAATCCTGTTCAGCTGATGTACACAATTACTTCATGACCTGAAAGATTCAAATGTTAATGTTAGCATTAAGATGCTCTTTGTAATGGAGACAAAAGCTTTAAAATATGCATCATGGGAGAAGTAATGCTTTATCCTGTTGGTACCCGATGTTAAACAAAAAACAATCTTGCTTACATCATTGCTAAATGCCAGGAGAAGTCCAAACTGCGCCTTCAGAGGAAAGATCAATTTAATGCCTTCGTTCCTCCTTACATTATTTACAGAGCTAACAACAGGTGATTGCTGTCTAGCACCAGTTAACAGAGCCGCACATAAAAGCAAACAAGAGTTTGATCCAGTTTCATTAGTTGCACACCATTGGATCTCAACTGGTAATGTGCTAAGGAGAGTTAACATAATCTGTGGGACTTCTCTGATGGATAACCTGCTGTTCTTCTCAGCCTAAGGCATCTGCATTACAGTGTCAGCGGGGAGGCTGACATCAGCTACGCCGTTCTCCCACTGAATATTACCAGCCAGCTGGTGGTGGAGTCAGAGAGAATAGTGTAGAGATGATCATTTCTCACATTGGTTGGTATGTTTCTACATGCAACGATAAATTACAGGTTTTACCGTTCAGTTGATGGATAAAAGCCTATTTTGATTTGAAAAAGTAAAACTAAAAGTTATACTGAAATTTGTTAAAATTATATTTGATAAATCCTAATCAGGTCCAAGGGGCAAAATCACTTAAGGGTCACTTGAGTATCGGACAAGGTAATTTGGTGCAAAGTAGCGCAAGTTATTTACTAATCTCCCTCGATCACTTTTGATACTGAAACATTAAATGTGCTGTAAAAAACTTTGCGATAAAAGTATTAAATTTGGAAACTGACGTTTTTTTGTTCAAATTTGTCTCTTTTCTATGCAAATTAAGTTGAGTAGATATTGCACTTTAGTCTTAATCCCTGTTTTGAGTGACACAATTAATGTTGGGGTTTTACGTAAATAGAATTTGATTTAAAAGGGGATTATACTGAAGCAGCAGTTATTCATCAAATAATGATTATATGATGGAGAAGGGTGGTGAAATGATGATGGCCAATCATGGGATTTATTAAAGATTATTCGGGTAGCAACAGAAATTGCAGTCATGTTATACAGTCATGGGACTATAAAGTATGCTCTAAAAACCTAGATTTTCACATTGCGTTGTACAGCACTGTAAAAGACATGTCATTTTATTCACAGATTTTTCACATAAGAACTGAAAATTTCTCAATAAGAACAAGAAAAACAATCTAAGTTTACTTGACAAAACCGTTACTTTACGGTATTTTACTGCAGCCCCAGCTTCCGGAAAATAGCTGTTTTTACAGGATTTGTTACAGTGTATTTTTGACGTAAAAATACGCCAATCTACAAAAAAATGACTGCAAATAGTCTTTTAGAAAAACATGTAATTTTGCGTGACGTAACTGTAATTTTACTCTATTTGGTGCCCCAGCTGCCGGACAAGTAACGTTTTTCAAGTAACAGTGCAGATTTGTGCTTACATTTGTGCTAGATGTCCACTCCCCTCTAAGTATGCAGCCCAAAGCATAACTGGATAAAAAAAGCTTGCTCTTGTACTTAAAAGTAGAAGTAATTTTTTAAGCTTTAGAAAAAGACTGTTGAAACTAAGCAACAGCTGAGATTTTCTCATTAAAGTTACTCTGATGCGCAAACGGTTCAAAGGAACCCATTTAATCACAATTTTCTTAGAGTCCTGACTCTAAGGCTCTAGGACACCATGTTATATTAAAAGCAACACCCTGAAACCTGTTACCTGAGTCATCTCTTCACAGGCATCAATGACCATCGTCGTGGCTAAATACAATTTTCATCGAAATGGATTTGATTTGAATAAAAGTTGTGTAAAATTCATGCATGATTTGACCTGTTAGCTCAGCAAGAAATACTTAATAGTTAAGGTCCAAAGGAAACATAAGTAGTGCAAGCTATTTATTTTCTTTAAAATATTGTTTCAGTGAAACTCTGCTATGTACTGTGTATGAAAATAATTCTAATATATATGTTTATGTATGGCAATATAGTAATATTCACTGCATATCCTCCTTGATAATCAATACAGATGTCTTTTTTCACAGTTTCTTCATAGTGTCTGAAAAAACGTCTACCTTCTGTGCAACATTGGACTGTTTTATCCGGGTGACATTCTACTGTACAGATGTGCCGTTGTCACACCAGACGTGTAGATGTGTCTGATGTGACAAGCGTCTTCCCAAGTGTTACGTAGCAAAAGAGCGCAAAATATGCCTCGCACAGAGAGGAGGGGACATTATCAGTCATGTGTGGGTGGACAAAGTTGCCTGCATATTGTTAACTCGTATTAGCAGTTTATCATTTCATCCAATGTTATAAATAAACCAAGAAACAGACATTGAACGGTTTGGTACAGTCAACCCAAGAGTTTTGCCTTCATGAGGTTGTGTATATATTTTTTAGAGAGAGGTGATTGACTGCTCTGTCTTGCAGGCAGAACAACCGTACGGTCAGGGATACGAGAGGCAGTGCTGTGCTGGAAACCATGGCAACCATGTGCAGTGTTGCTCAGCTCCCCCGGCCCTGCCTGAGAGGAGAAGAGAGGAGAGACAGATACCTGTAGAAGCCTAATCCCTTTCAACACCTGCATACAAAGAAGCCCTCGCTTTCGGCGCGATATGAAAACGCACGGAGGATTGACAAGATACATTTTTGATGGACTGCCGTTTTCCTGCAATGCCTGCATATCACACAGTGCACACACCAGAAATGACAAACAATACCGGCTACCTTCGTGTGATTGTGCTGGTAAACATTTGAGGAAGGAAATTTGAATTAGTCTTCCCTCCCTTTATTTCTTCCAGAGCTCAGATGACACTTGCCGAATGATTGATGGTGGGCCGTCTGGACCGTAATCGCTTGTTTAGTTTTGCTCCAGTCATGGTTTTTGCATATGGGCTGGTGAATGGTTCACCTTGAATTGCATTGATTGTGTATCATTGGCCTTGATGTTATGTAGTGTACATTTACATAGAAATCACTGTCGAAAATCATTCATGGTCCCCACCGGGTTTCGCAAGGAAAATTCGGTCAACATTTATTCAGACTCATGACTTTTATTCATCCGTGGAATGCTATAGATGTAAGGGAGAACTGACAGCCCCAGTCCCCATTCACTTTCAAACGACTTGTGTTTCATCCAACAAGATTTTCTTGGTTCACCAGGAAAACTAGTTGTTTGGCCAGGATTTTTGATTTTTGTTTTTCTTCCCATGCAATTAAGTGAATCGCGACTAGACTGTCAGGTACATTGTAACGTCACAACATTTCTTATAGGTCCAGTGTATGAAATTGAGCCGGAATCTAGCGGTGAGGTTGCGTATTACAACCAACAGCTCACTTGCCCACTTTCGAAGCACTATTGTGGCTGACTAAGATGTCGTCATTTTCACTTCTTTGATAATGTATTTTTGAAATGTGCTCTGTAGAGGAGTTTGTACGTTTAGGGCTACTGTAGAAACAACCTGGAGAATTCCATGTAAGGGGACCCGTAGTGTATATAGATAGAAATGGCTCACTCTAAGGTAATAAAAACATAGCGCTTCATTATGTAAGGTCTTTATACATCTCAGTGGCGTAGCAAGTCAGGTCCGGGCCAATAATCAAAAACTTTGAACAGGCCCCCTCCGTCTGTTCGCAACTGCGTTGCACTATACTGGACATAGGTTGTTTACTCAGTTTGTTATATAAATGTTGTCGCATGACAATCGCGCTCAAATAGTAATGCCAGACCTCAAGAGAGCACAAACTCTCAAGCTCATTTCTTCATTTGTTAGTCGACCTCCATCAGATTGACATTGACGAGCTCATTCAGAGTCCATATACATTTCCACAGCAAGGTAAACAAAGTAATTTTCTGTACTTCATATAATCATAGTTTAAATGATTTTGTATTAAAATAATTAAATGGACAATGGAGCCCTCAGATAGGAAGTTATGTTTTCTCCTTAAATGCTTTATCTCTTACATTTTTTATTAATTACATGCCTTTCGTCTTTAAATTGGTTAGAGGTTTTCCTCAGATGATCTGTTTAGTTGCAACTCCATGCGTAACTAGTAACTTCTGGGAACTATTGAGAGCCCTTGTCACGTGATTCATTAACCCTTTAGATAGTTGCAGGAATTTATGTTTTCTCTTTAAATGCTTAATTTCTTTTTTTTTTTTTGTTAAATGTCTTTCGTCTTTCAATGGGTCTTGCCAAAGTTTTGTTTGACATTTTACTTTAGTATTTTTTTTTGACATTTAAATAGTTTTAATAAGAATAATAAAATAACAAAACAAATCACACCAAAAAAATACTAGAGTAAAATGTCACGTCACGGTTGACTGCTGAACAACAGAACAAACATACAAACGTAAAACATGTTCGGGCCCGGTCCTCTCTCATCGACGGTCCGGTCGCTCGTTCTCTAAGATGCTCCCCATCTCCTACATGATATGAGACCAGTGCGCGCACAGGTGGCGCTCATTAACAATTACTCACCTGTATCGAACCACAGTCTCACCCCGCCTACTCCACTACAGCGAGTATGATTTCTGCATTCAAAAGTAAACTCTGTGTTAAAAATAACATTGTTCCCTAGTTTAGCCATTTTTCTAATATTTTCTTAATTTTGTTGAAAATCAATGCCTGTATGATGTGATATATGATGTGAAACTGTAGTTCGGCAAAAGGTGGATTCGATCTTACATTCGTATATAGGGTCAAAACTATTTGTCACAAGTCTTACTTACTAAGCCACTGAAGCTGCTGGCAAAGTGGCATCATTTTTACATTTTTATTTCCGGGGAAGGACCCACTCACATTTGCTTATGACTAGACAAGATCTGAGATCAGTCATATTCTACATTATTGCACGGCAACATATAAAACTTTGATTTGGCCCCCAATCCCCCGGGCCCATATGCACCTGCATACTCAGACGCTACGCCACTTATACACATCTGAAGACATAGTTATGTATTTTATTGCATTTCTGTCAATAGATAAATATTACACACAGCACCTTTAACAGTATCTTAAACAAAAACAGCTCCGTTTTTTAATGATATGTGGGTGTGTAGAGGTTTTTTGGGTGAACTATCCCTTTAACACCAGCTTTGGAGAGCAGCGTATTTCCAGCATTTGTTTTACACAGATCAGTGTGCTTTTTTACACTCAAACATTCGCTGAATTTTTGCTTTCCTGCATTCTGTAACACAATACCATCACAGTGGGCTTGGGTTACATGTTAATGTAAATACATGTCACTCTTCCCTCTATACAACCCACCAAACAACTGGAACAAATGGAACCCTCAGCTGAACCTCTCATTCCCATATTCATGGAATAATGCTCCAATTTTAGCCATTAGAGTCGATATTATGATTCGCTGAAAGTTGAGGCTATTTTATGTTTAGTAGTGCTCTGTTTGTCTGCTGGCATCGCATAAAGCACAGACTGCATGGTCTAAGGGAGCCTATCAATTCCAGGTGCTGTATTCATAGAGCGTTGCAACCGAGGGCCACTGCGCATTAGGTATGCTGTGTGTGTACGCAAGCGCGTGGGCATGTCTGCTCGTGAGCTTGTACGTGCCTGAATATGTGAGCCGCATTCCCATTTTTTCTCCATTCGAATTTTAATTTGATTTTGATAACAGCACCATTTTGCAGCAATTATTTATCACTGATGCAATTTTACAGCCTCTAAAGTTTTCCGCTAACACACCTTGAATAACTTTGGATAAAAGAGATTTAAAGACTGAAGCCCATTTTTCCTTGTTTTCTCTTGATTTACTGTGTTTTAGAGAAACAGATAATAATTAACAAGTGAAATATGCTCAGATGTATTTAAATCAATGTCATATATTTTTTGCATAATTTATGGACGAAAGTTTACCTTCGCAATAACATCTGCCTGTAATGCAGGTGAAAAATTAATTTACACTTTCTGATAGAGGCCGACTAAAATAATAATGTCACAATAAGGTGCACAACTGACGATGTGTCGCATTGATGGGAACCATACAAAGGGTATCTTTCACTTCAGGATAATGGATGTGATGAAAGTGGGATCGGACACACAACTCAAGAGATGTCTCTCTGATAATAGCAAGGAATTGTAAGTATACATATGCTTTGTATTTTTACAATAATTTATCCCCCAAAAACAGAGGATGCCTACCCGACGAACCCAGTGAAACCTCAAACCTAATTTCCTCTATTCATATTGTTGACTGCTCCTCCTGTCATCCATAAGGCCTGGGAAATGTCCTATTGGGCAATTCAACTGTGCTAAAAAAGTGGGATTATAACACCTAGTCCTATTAAGCGAATCTATCACCCAGTGTTTTACAGTCTATATATTTTCCTTAAGAAATATAGGTAACACTTCAGTATAGGGGGCGATTCTCACTATGAACTGTTATTAGCATGCCTATTGGCATATTGGCTGTATATTACTACTTATAAAGCGCATATTCTGCATGACCGTACTCTACATCCCTGATCCTACCCAATCCCTAAACCTAATAACTACCTTACTAACTATTAATAAGCCATGAATTAAGATTTAATTGGGGAAAAAGTCATATTAAATGGTTTGTTAATAGCGAGAATTGCCCCCTGTACTGAAGTGAGAACGAAATATAGGTATAGGCCTACTGCTCACACCTGTGGGCTAATGAAATTTCGTAATTAGAAATCAAATGGAAATGTGCGTTCATGTAGGGTTTGTGGGTTCATGCAAGCTTGCGATTACATTCATGTACCGTAGAATCATATTTTAAAATGCAGATGACAAAGTATCAAAAAATGTCTCTATTTTCTCTATATATGCTATCAAAATGTATTAAATCAAAGTTCCAAGGTAGTCCTTTTTCTCAGTTCGTCAAAAGAAATGTCACGTTTATCACTGACACGATAAACTCTGCCCTCCCAATCACACCATCTTTGAACCTGTAGCAATCGTATTCTGACTTATCTTAATATATCATATCGCCACAGAAGTTGCCAATCCATTACGTGAAAATGCTACACTGTTTTCCCAAGGTCTGCTAGAAACAAGCTAACCAACAAATCTGATTAGCGTCTTTTGCAATTCAATTCACAATGTGGTCACTGGGCAATGAGATAGTGTCTGTAAAAATCACCAATGCGCCAGAACATTAATTTACAATATAGCAGGAGTTCAATCCCTGTCCCAGATCACAAATCCACCAGAGACATACGAGGAGAAAAGATGCCACTTCAAAAATGTGCTTCTCTTCGTGCAAGAAAACGCCAATGGATACCAAAAATAAATAAATAAAAGAAGCACTAGAAAAAGAATAAAGAGCGCCAATTAAAATGACATGTTACAGCTGAGGCTCGGGGTTATCATGAGTAGGAATGCCAGCTAGCTTTAATGGTGAAACCTAAACAAAGAGAAGTGCTTTAATGAGCGTCTCTTTCAAAGGAACGTATTGTGGGCGCCACTCTCGCTCGAACACGCACATGGCACCGAATTCGTTACGCCAGGCTTGTTTGAACTTGAGCGCACGAGCGGCAACCGGTCGCTGATACTGTGTGTAAATCACCAAGGACCCAATAGCACAAACATCAGTAGATAACCATGAACACATTAGCCATGCTAAATGTGACATTTGTTGCCGAGCCACGAATGTTAATCATCAGAATGCGCCGTATGCTCTCCTCGTGCCTGTCCGGAGTGCAGAGCACGTCTGCGGCCCCTTTTATCTGCCCTTTCCAAAGAGGTCTTCACATTCACAACACAGCCTCACAACCCCAGGCATGAAGAGAGTGAAGTTCTTGCCAGCTTCTGCCTAAATATATCTTTTTTTGCTATAGAATTCAGATCTGATGTGCTGCGTTTCGCTTGAACCATTTGCTTCATTATGAAAATAAGAAGTCATTTATTTTCTGCGTACACCCTCTTCATTGACTGTGTGGCACTGTGGATCAATACTGTGTATTATTAATGGCTGTCTTCAGACTGCGGCTGAGGATTATCTTATATGAATCCGTTTCCTGAAATTTGCGCTCAATAATTCAGGGCTCGGTTCTAATGGGTGGTCAGCTCAAACATGGATGGGACGCGCGCACATGCGCGTATGCATGCTCGAAGCGTTATGATGCGACTCTTTCACGTTCATTAGGAGCAAACTAACAAGGGCTGCACATGTTAGAGCAGTAATCAAAACCAATCTCTGTCATCTCTGATAAAACATCCAATGGTTCAATCTTCAGCATGGACATTCGTGACTGCCTACTCTTTGGAGATGGAAACGTTGACTTTAGTTTGTGGACTGGACTTTAATGGATAAAGAGTTTTCCTGGTAATACCATGTCATCTGTTAGACATGCAATTAGAGCCCGAGACTCATTTTATATTTAACCACACACACATTATATGTGGGGAAATTAGGAAGACCACTTTTTAATTGCAATTTCTTTCTTAAACTAACCAATATAGCGACTACTCTCAATTGCATACCTAAATTTATTTGTTTTGTTTTTTAAATTAAGTAGTGTTTTCATTTTAAATTACTATTCCTCATTTAGGCCATCCTTACTCTAATTTTGACTTAGTTTCATTTACCTAGCTAATTTTTCATTCCAAGGCAGTTTGTATGATGCCGTTATTTTCCATATATTGAAATGCTAAAGTCCACTTGCATTTGATAATTGTATCACTTAAAACTCATCTTTAAGCATTAAAGTAGCACACGTAAAAATGTTTCCTGTGATAATTATTTCTGCATGCATTAAAATGATTTGCAAATAACTCTTTAAGAATATGCAAATTAGTCCCCGCCTCCATTCAATCTCGTGAGCTCGGCCTATTGATTATAGGTACATAGATCAATACCTCATTTGATATGCGAGCAGCATTACGATGTCATCCTTTAGTTCAATTAATAGGTGGATGTGGCTTCATTTGCAGGTCTTTTGCAGAAAATCATGTACGGGTGCAAATAAATAGTTTCCATGTAATTCCATTAAATTTTGATGTGTCTATTGTGACGTTACATACATTTACATTCACGCATTTTGGAACATGCTTTTATCCAAAAGCCAAAACCCATGACCTTAGTGTTGCTAGCGCCATGCTACAATCAACTGAGCTACAGGAAAGCCATCAACACTGCCACCAACATGATGGATTTATCTGTTTGGTTCATTATTTTATTATCTGTGCACATATAATCTCAGAATCAAAAACTTCCCTTTATCTCCAAACAACATCTCTTCTTTGCATGAAATATGTCTCGGCCTAAGGGTGGGACTGTATTGACCGTCCAATGGCCAGGCTTCTAACAATCAAAGAAATTCCTGCTCTATTTTTCTAATTTCATAAAACAGTACACTGAGATATACGTTACAGTTTGGAAGAAAACACCATCACAATTTACTTTTCATTGCGAGTGATTATGATTGTAACATGCAGACTTGTCTGTGTGAAACATTAACTAATCTCCATAGTAAAATCATTTCAACCGTATCAACATCTCTTATTTCTTTAATGTCAGGCCTTTGTCTTCATTTAGTATGTGTGCAATAAACATTTACTTATCACTGTTGGGGCTTTGCCAGTAATGACTGTACATTATCTCATACATAATCACCCAAAAGAAACAAAAACAAAAGGAAACAAGTAGTAGAGCCTTCGGCAACTTTGGCTGCCTGCCAGCATGGGTTAATATCATTTTCTTCTGGTTTGTTTAAATGTAAAAGGAATGCGGTGGTTTGCTTGCTTGTGGTGCAAATTGCAAAGTAGGCACATCTTCATGATGAGGTCCCATCTTCAAGAGGCACAAATCAATTTATGTTCTGACAGTTTGAAGAATAGCAGCTGGCTGTGACCTTAAAATTACCTCAGGTCTGTTCTTCTGCAATCGATCTGGAGTTATCTGTGTAGAATTTTTAATTGGCTATGCACAATCCCTGCAGAGAGCTGCGTGTGTAAGATGCTTCATTTATAAACAGAGAGGTTCCTGCTATTGAGATCATTAAATGCCAAAGAGACTATTTTGATGGACAATTCTGAAAACTGGCAACTGGATATTTAGTGGGAGAATATTTGTACATATACAGTGAAAGACACTGCTATAATTTTGGACTATGGGGTCTTGTGTAAGCACATGAAAAATGCAAAATCATTTGATGAAGTACGTGACTCAGGACTTTTGGCCTCATGGACTTGAAAATGAAAATAAACTCACTATAAGGAAATGCTTTTGTGATATTGACATTGTCCAGCAGTGGACAAACACATGACAATTCTGTGTTTTTTATCTCCAACATCATTACCATTTCCCTCACAACAAAATCTTCAGTTTTATATATTTTGATGCCATTCTTTATAAAACATGATAGTAGTGTAATAAATCTAATCAATAAAATGGTCTTTATTTTGGTAATTTTATAGGCGGGGGGGCACGGTGGCTTAGTGGTTAGCACGTTCGCCTCATACCTCCAGGGTTGGGGGTTTGATTCCCGCTTCCGACTTGTGTTTGTGGAGTTTGCGGAGTTTGCATGTTCTCCCCGTGCCTCGGGGGTTTCCTCCGGGTACTCCGGTTTCCTCCCCTGGTCCAAAGACATGCATGGTAGGTTGATTGGCATCTCTGGAAAAATTGCAAATTGGTGTGAGTGCGTGCGTGCGTGAGTGAATGAGTTAGTGTGTGTGCCCTGCGATGGGTTGGCACTCCATCCATGGTGTATCCTGCCTTGATGCCCGATGACTCCTGAGATAGGCGCAGGCTCCCCGTGACCCGAGGTAGTTCGGATAAGCGTCAGAGAATGGAATGGAATTTTATAGGCAAATTATACATCTTGTATTTTATACACATGAGATATGCATATTAAAACCTATCTGGTAAATACCCTGTGTTAAAGAAACCCCATATGTTGTTGTATTTGCTCCAGTTTGCTTATCAGTATTGGTTTCCTTAGCATATTTAAAATGTATTCATATTTTAATTTATAAAAGTGAAGTTTTTTTTTCCCATGGTACACAAATTAAGCATGTGGTGGTTTAGGCTGATGTTGCTATAAAGAGCTTTAGCATACTTCACTCTTCCCTGAACAACAGACTTAAATCCACCCCTGAAACCCAATTTCATGAAAAACAGGTGATTTGTATTTCCGCATCAAAATATCAATGTTTTACACGTTTTAGATTTTTCGATGACATAACTAAAGCGAATATGGAAATGAGGATGGTAAGGCTGCTGTATATGACATGTGTACGAAATGATAAGATTTACGGAAGAATACTGAGAGGTGATGATGTAACGTATAAATAGTAACAGTAGTATGTCATGTTAATGAAGTGTCAGAACACATCTGCACAGGTGAGAATGATAAGCTGGGTAAGATTTACAAATTTACATGACTGTTTAACATGAAGGCTTTCTGATTTTGTGCTATTTCAAAATAAGAGACAATTCAAAATCAGTTTTTCCCATTTTCAAATGTACTATTCATGTGTTTAGGTAAAAATGATTTTCATTCTGTAATAATATGTCTCCCAAACTACAAATAAAAGTAACGGGAGAAACAGGTATAAAAATAACAGAAAAGATGTTCTGTATTTTTTCAGACCTCAAATACTGTAATAATTCACATTCACTTAAGCAATAGAACAGTTATAGTTGCATATATTAAGAAAAATTCAAACAATATTTTTTATGCGCTACAAATATTCTTGTGTGACTTTATTTTGTGTCTTGTCATGCTGTCAGTCTTTCACATTGCTGTTGGATGAAATTTGCACTTCTGAGATTAATTAAACAACACACTGGACTGGAATAGCTCACCAATCACCAAGTGAAGTCATGCATATCATATTTTTCTGAATATAATATTTGTGGTCATATCCGCAGTTGCAAATCGGTATGTCTGGTTATGTCTAATGTGAAAGAAAATGTTGCTTTTGCATCTTCTGAAACGACGACTGCTTGCCACAAGGGCAGAATTTGTCTAGTGTTGTTAAACCATTTGTTGAGCATTTACACCATTTGCTGAACAGCAACAACCTCAGTGTTTATGAATACAGAATGCATAAACAGAGAAAAAAAGCATGTGCCAGACCACAACAAATGGCAACCACACAGTAGGGAAAGAAAAACTCTTGCCATTTAAAAAAACACTCCGATGTCCCTCCCGGCAGATGCTGCAGCTATCAGCTGTAATGACATGGCCTGTACTGAGGCCGACACTGGGAATATTCAATCTGAAGGCCATAAAAGACTATTGTCAACTCCGTTAACAGCCGGGGCCTAAAAGCAATGTCTGGTAACATGTTAAGAGTTAGCGGGTGGAAAGCTTGTTCTGTGCACTCCATCAACCCCAAGGAGATTTAGTGTGAAGATAATGCGGCAAGAAAATGTCATAAATAGTCAGAACCCTGGGTTGTACTCGCCTCTTCTCGGCTTTCTGCTTTCTCTCTCTCTCTCTAGGCACCTTTACAAGGTGTAGTGATGAGTTGCTCTGAAGTGTAATACACACAGACTCAAGGCTTCTGCCGCCGCACATTGTTTCAGAACAGAATGTATTGTAAGGACACTGCGAGTTTTGTGGCGCATTAAAAGGTGCAAGGTGAGAGAGAGAGAGCGATGGGGACTGCTTCCTGCATTATGTAGCAACAAAATCCCATCCTGTGTATTCCTGGGAAGCAAAGATAGACTTATAAAGCTGGAACGTGAAGAAGTCTTTACCTGGCTGGATGCCTCAGCTCCCTCAACCTTTCAAAGCTTGGTATGGCTTTGCATTTTCTATTGCGTTAAATTGAAATGTTTGAATTTTAACAGTCACAGTACTGTATTTATTATTTTCAAGGCGCAATGTTTAAAAACCACAAATCGTACTTTTGCAAGAAAAAAACGAACTATTCATATTTGTATTCATGCAAACATTACTGATGTTTGTTAAAGGCACAGTGCTGGATTGTGAATGGGACCCAGTACAGGGCATGTTGTCCTGCAGTGGTGTTTTATAGCCCCATGGCAACAGTTTATGTTCCCTCAGTAAGTCACCCCCTTGACCTTGCTTGAGTGAGCCCGGTAAAAAGCCATAAGTGCAGATTGAAATGTACTTGTCTTGACAGGGTTATTTCACGTGGTCACGAGGGAAATGTTGATGTCAGCGCACTGTTGTCAAGCAAAAATGTAAACAGATATTTTACATGCTGTCAGACGGGGCTAACACCACTAACCCACTTGAGAGCCGTGGCAGCTGCGCCAGATCTCACGAGGTCTAATATTAGATGCAGCTCTGAGCGCTGGAGTCCTGTCACTGAGCATGTGCACTCACATCAGATCTGAAGACTCTATTTAGGGCCACAGATCAGTCATTAATGTTAACAAATTAGGCGTTGACATCTGGTTTGATGGATTGAAGGCATGTGTTGCTTCTGTAGTTCAGACAGATGTTGATGTCATGTTCTGAAGCCTAATGTTTTGCTCAAGGTTATTACAGATCAAGATAAAAAGCTATTAAAACATTTCTGAAGAAATGTTGCCTCTTCAGTAAACTGTTTTGTGGACTTTTAGTTTGTATTTTTTAGTTACTGTTTCCTGTTGTAATCATTTGTAGTTAATTTGTTCGTTGTTCCCCTGTTTATTGTCTCCGCAGTTGTTTCTTTTATTAGCAGATTTACCCCTTGTGTTTCACTTGTTTTTGGTCAGTCGTTGTGTCAGGTTGGTGATGTGCTTAACTCGTGTCTTGGTTTTCCCCGTTTTTTGGCTATATAAGCATTTTACTGCATTTGGATCTTGCTTTTGGTCTCATTATTACTGAAAAAGGGTTCAAGTTGAGGCGCTAAAATTATGTATTTAAAAAAAATGAAAACATCTTGGTTACATATTTAACCTCAGTTCCCTTTCTGTCGGTCTCTCGACAGAAGTGAGCACAAGTGAGCACAACCGCGAATCGTAACGTTCCAGTGGTGGAGTAAGACATCAATGCGTGGATCACGACGAGAGGCTCCCACTAACAGCCGTACAGGTGGTGGCCTTTGCTACTCTAGGGGCGAGATAGCCGCCCGACACAGTAAGGGACACCGGAAAGCTATACCACCTCGCCTGAGGGGAGAACGCTATGGAGACCACATCTGCCGTAGGGCGAATAATGTGGAATACCTACATGGTCTCACCAGTGGAAAGAACTCATGGTAGTAGTTGTGCGGGGTCCCAACAGGGGTGCACAGAAGCAGGGGAGTCCACCGAGGGGAGGTCTCAGGTTCACCAATAGGTAAACGAAGAGTGAGCAATGCTGAAAGGGACTGCCCGAGGAGGGGAGTCACTATGTGTGGAGCAAGTATAAGGGATCGCCTCGCGAGGGAAACTCACCTATATTGGGCCTGGAATACGAGTCGCTCCGCCCGGCTCGTAAGCTCAAAGTGCTTAGTGATGGATGGAATGCATATACTTCGTCCAGCGCGCTAGGTCGAACAATGTCCACTCTGGTGGTCTAGGAGAGACACCTTTGGCTAAACCTTGCGCAGATGGGAGACGCTGAGAAAGTCCGCTTTTTTGATGCACCCATTGCACAGGGTGGGCTGTTTGGTGACACGTTCAAGGACTTTTCCCACCAGTTTTCGACGGTAAAGAAGCAGACGTAGGCCAACAAACACATCGTTCCTCGCCACAACCCGGTCTGCTTCCCAGCAGCTCCGCTCCTCAGCGGAGGACTTCAAAGATTAAAACATATACTACCCATCAGCAGCCGAACAAGAAGAAGCGGAACTGAGGGGGACAGCCCGGGGAGGACCAGGACATCTTGTGCAGCTCCAGCAACATCACCACTGTTGAGCCGCACTGGGGCCATTCCTGCCTCATCCCACCTTTTCAGGGCCTTGCTGGGCCTTGCGCCCCGTAGCCTGGAGGTCCAGGGAATCCTCAGCGTCGGATGCAAGGAAGTCACCATCCGATGCCATGACTGAGACTTCGTCCTCTGTACACTATTGCGTAGATCCGGCATGGGGCGGTCGACTCCCGCCCATCGGAGACAAGGTAGGCGACCATGACAGGGGAGATGATGTTGTGGCTGGGTCCAAAAAGAACATAGCCAACCATGACCGCAATGTCTTGATCGGCACATTCTCGCTGTGCGGGCATTCCGTATCCACGAATGCTACCTCAGCATGCTGGAGACCCAGACATTTGATGCAGGTATCGTGTTTGTCAGGCTAGAGGACGAGCCGGCCACATCCGAGGTTACAGCGGCGAGACATGCCTGGCGGCAAGTGCACGCTGTGAGAATTTTGCTCTTTCAAAGAAATTTGCTCTTGTAGACACCGTCAGCTCCCTACCGAAACGCCCAGGGGAAATCCCACACACAAGGACGAATACGCTGCACTGTGTCGTAGAATCCCCTTGATTTGCTACAGTCGAAGAAGATTCGCTTAGCATAAGCTCAACAGGTTCCCAAAAACCAAAAGGTTAAGAATGGGCACGCCATCTTCCTTTTTATACCTGTATGTACGGGGCGGAGACTGGCATGCCACGGCATTTGCCAACTTCGTTGGGTTTTAAAAAGCACATTCGGAGATGATAGGTTCTCAAGATCAAACCCCATTCTGTCGGTTTTTAACACATTGTTAAGAGACCGACAGAAAGGGAACTAAACTACATTCTTTTAAAAAGTTTAGTTTCCATTGATTCTAAATTATATACATATAGCAACATAAAAAATCTAAAATAATAAATTGACAAAAGCACATTACACACTAACAAATCTTTAATAACTCTATTTGGCTTAAAGTTTATTCTTTACTCTAGCTTGTTTTACTGCCTGGTGAAACAGGGTTTATTTTAAAAAATTTACCACAATAACAAGCTCTCATGGATTTTTTTTTTCAAAAACTGCATTGCAATTGTCTCTGCAATCAGTTGTACAAAAAGCATCAGAAAAAAAAGAAAAATAACTTTTGATCAGATCTTTTTTCTACCCAAGTACTTTTTTTCACTAGCGAAATGATAAAAAGTGTAACATGTCGTTCGTCTTGTTACTTCCTAACTTGTTACCCTACATAGCATTTAAAGATTTGATGCCATTAATCTTGTAAACTTCAGAAAATCCAGTTATTAGTTTTACTCAAAAGTTTATTGAGTTAAACATTTGTTTCCAGGCAGACTGGTACAAACTTTTAATGATTTTACTCCTGGAAACTGCAGTAAAGTCATCCAATCAGTTTCAGCTTATTTTGTCTCGCTTCGTTTGTGAATACGTTATGCATGATATTGTGAGTGAATGGACTGGGCAGTTGCCATCTGAAGCTAGGACTTAAGAGATTTAGATATCGCTTCTAAAAAAAAGACAAATTAACCAAATTATAAAGCAAACCCATGTTGTTGTTTACTTGTATATTACTGAATGCCACGCTTGAAAATAATTTAGCGTGTGGAGCTGAATAAGTTTGTTAAATGTATTTCCAGTGTGCTTCATGCCTTTAGCTGCAATATTATTATTATTAGCTGCAAGAACAAGAGATATCACTGTAGTATTGCGGATAAAGTTGAGAGATAGTCATGCACTTTTAATTCTTTCCAATATTCACATGAATGAATCTGAAATTATGCAGCCGCAATCTTTCAGCCCAGATCTGAACCAATTCTGCTCACATTCCTTGTCCATCCATGATTTTCCATGGAATTTAAGGACTGTCGTTCTCGACTTTGTGTCGAGAACGACAGATGGGGTTCGCCCTTGAGAACCAATCAACTCTTACTACTATAGAAAAGGCCAATGAAATTTGGCGAATGAAATTTGCATGCCGGCCTCCGCCCCCGGATATCCGGTATAAAAGGAAACCAGTGTGCAGCATTCATGTACCTTTTGTTCTTCAGAACCTTCGCTCATGACTACGAACAGAACGAATTCAATGAATTCTTCTTCTACATTGCCGGATCTACGACGTGTTGCAGCGGATGGTCCCTACCTGCAGCGACCTTCCCCTGGGTGTCTCGGCGGTTCCGGAGGTGTTAGAGATTTTTTTCTAAAATAGTCCTTTTCAGGACTGACTGAGCATTTCTCCAGCGCGGCATATCCCGCTGTTCTCTTGGGTGCGGCACCCTCATCGAGAAGGGGGATGGACACGATCGCTGCGTTAGGCGTCTGGGCTATCTGCCCGTTATCTGCGGGCAGATTGTCATTCAGAAGTTGCGGTCACAGGTGGCTGTCTTCCTACGGGAAACAGCCACCATTTCGACTGCTACCTGGGCTGTGACATCTGTGGCTACGGCCCCGATGACCACCCACGTTAGCAGCGTTAGTGATATGGGGAACTCTGCGAACGTAAACCCGCCAGCCTAGTCCTCACGGGCCGATCGTGCCCCGATTCGCTCTTCTAAACGTTCCCCAACACACACTCGGAATCGATGTGTGACGTAGATGAGATGTCGGTCGCAGCATCGGAGGGAGACCCTAGCGGTCGAGTTCAGGAGGAAGCAGAAGTGATGTCATCCGTTCTAACCCGGGGAGGCGTGGTTCCTGATGTCGGAGCGCGGTGCAAACCGTGCCCACCCCGGGTGCCATGTTTTTCCCGGAAGGGCATGAGGAGCTGTGTAAAACTTGGAACGCTCCACTCACGGACCGTTCCGGTTCCCTTACTTCCCTCGATGGTCGGGGAGCCAAGGACTACGTCAAGATCCCCCGGTTGGAACGTTCGCCCGCGGTACACCTGTGCCACGGACGGCTACCACCTGGGGGGGAATCGGCCACACCTACCGTCCATAGCACGTAAGACTTCGGCATCACTGGTATCGAAAGCTTGCGATGCCGCAGGCCAGGCTGCCTCCTCTCTCTACGCCATGGCCATCCTGCAGGTCCGCCAGGCCAAGGCGTTGAGAGAGCTCCACGAGGGTAAGGCCGACCCGGGTATAATGCAGGATCTCCGTGCCACCGCTGGCAGAGCTCTACGGGCGACCAAGGCGGTGGCACGGGCCCTGGGTCGGACGATGTCCACGGTAGTGGTCCAGGAGAGACACCCCCGGTTATACCTTGTGCAGAAGGGTGACACCAAGGAAGTCCGCTTTCTTGATGCACCCATCTCGCAGGGTGGGTGGTTAGTAACACCGTCGAGAACTGTGCTCAGCAGTTTTTGACGGTGAAGCAGACAGTAGCAATTAGCCACATTTTTTCACGCCGAGACTCGGCCGCCTAGAGGCCTCCGAGATCCCGCATAACATCTGCTTCCCTTCAACCCAGGACCCCTTCAACATCGGCTCCGGTTCCTGTGCCCCCACAGGCGGCACCCCGGTAGCAGAGGTCGAGGGGGAAACCTCCACCCCATCAGCAATCTTCTCGCGAGAAGGGACACTGACGGGAAGACCCCAGGGAGGACAACATTGGACCCGAACCTTCACAGCCACGGCTCTGATTGGACGGTACGGGACGACTCCGGCCTCGTCACCAAAGCCGGGCCTGGCGCCCACTTACTCGCAGAGTTTTTCCGTCCTCCCCGGGTGTACTTACAGCCGATCGCACACTCCACTGGACTGTGCCCGGCGAACCGACCTCACACCCTGGCAAGGTGTGAGGTCGTACACATACGACAGCTATCACCACTCTCAAACCGACAGTGCGTCCCGTTGTCCCGCCAGGCAGGTAAAAAGGCGGAGCCAACCTTCCCTCCGGGGACCCCCCGAGACAGATGGTTAGCTCCGCCAGCCGTCAGGTGTCAGGATTGGTTCGTGGCAATCGACCTGAAGGACGCTTACTTTCATGTCTCAATCCCCTTGACACCGGCCGTTGTCACGGTTCGCATTCGAGGGGTGGACATATCAGTACAGAGTCCTCCCTTTCGGTCTGTCCCTGTCTGCACATGTCTTCACGAAGATCGTGGAAGCCGCCCTTTCTCCCCTTCGGGAAAAAGGTGTGCGGGTACTAAACTATCTCAACGACTGGCTTATCCTGGCACACTCATGAGATCTGTTTTGTACACAGAGGGACCTGGTGCTCCGGCATCTAGATCGATTGGGATTTCAGGTCAACTGAGAAAAGAGCAAACTCTCCCCAGTGCAGAGCATCCTCTTCCTCGGTATGGAACTAAACTCTTTCACCATGATGGCGCAGCTGTCCGCAGCAACACTTCAGGCAGTCGGCGGTCCCCCTGAAACAATTTCAGAGGCTCCTGGGACACATGGCGTCCTCCGCGGGGATAATACGCCTCGGATTGATGCACATGAGACCGCTTCAACACTGGCTACAGAGTCGAGTTCCGAGGATAGCGTGGCACACCGGCAGCAGGCGCATGGTGATGACGCCCTGCTGCCAACGCACCCTAACCCCTTGGTCTTCCATGACATTCCTCCGGGCGGGGGTTCCCCTCGAGCACGTAATGAGGCACATCGTGGTGACGACGAACGCCTCGCTGCAGGGGTGGGGTGCAGTGTGCAACGGGCACGCAGTAGCGGGACGCTGGACCGGCCCCCGTCTGCGCTGGCATGCAATTGCCTAGAGTTGTGGGCTGTACTGCTTGCGCTGAGAAGGCTCCGGCCTCTAGTGCAGGGACAGCACGTGTTGGTCCTCCGGGACAGCACGACAGCCGTAGCGTACATCGCCAGGGTGGCGTACGCTGACGGCAGCTAACACAACTTGCCCGACGCCTCCTCTTGTGGAGTTAGCAGGTGATCCGTTCCCTGTGGGCCAAACACATCCAAGGCAAACTGAACCAGACAGCCGACGCGCTCTCTCGTTAGTAGACGCCTTGCGGAGAGTGGCGACTCCACCCCCAGTCCAGCTCATTTGGGTGCTGTTCGGACAGACACAGATAGACCTCTTTGCCTCCCATGACACCACCCATTGTCTGCTTTGGTACTCCCTGACCGAGGCCCCCCTCGGCATGGATGCCCTGGTGCACAGCTGACCACGGGACGGGCGGAAGCACACCTTCCCCCCCAGGAGCCTCCTTGCACAGACACTATGCAAGGTCAGGGAAGAGGAGCACCAAGTGTTATTGGTTACAGCGCACTGGTTTAACCACACTTGGCTTCAGAGCTGATGCTCTGGACAGCGACTCCCCCTGAACCATTCCCCTGAGAGAGGACCTGCTCTCTCAGGGGAGGACACGTTCTGGCATCCCAGATCATACCTCTGGAACACCCATGTCTGGTCTCTAGATGGGACGAGAAGATCCTGAGATGGCTACTCCCCCTATACGGCTGAGACCATCACCCAGGCTAGGGCCCCATCTACTAGGCGGTTACACGCCTCTAGACGGTGCCTCTTCTCCTCCTGGTGTCTTTCTCAACGAGAAAGACCCACTGAGGTGCTTGATCAGGATTGTGTTCCCCTTCTCACGAGACTGGAGACTAACATCTCCCCTCCACACTGGAAGTGTATGTAGTCGCTATTGCCACTCATCATGAATCAGTTGATGGAAAGTATCTAGGGCAACACGACCTGGTCACCAGGTTCCTAACCGGCGCGAGAGGGCGGAATCCGCCTCACCTCCGCTCCATACCCTCTTGGGACCCTAACGTGGGTCCAAGAGCCCCTCGGAGGCTCCGATCTTCCTCAACTGAGTAAGACGGCCCCCGTTGACGCTCGCTTCCTTCAAGAGGGTAGGGGACCTCTAAGCATTCTCAGTGTCCCTGGATTTGCCTTGAATTCGGCACTGGTAACTCTCACGTTATCCTGAGACCCAGGCCCCCAGAGACGTGCCCAAAAGTTCCCACTACTCCCCTTCGGGAGCAAGTGGTGAACTTGAAGACGCTCCCCATCGGGGAGGAAGACCCAACCCCATCCGTGTTATGTCCTGGACCGCACGCAGAGTTTCAGTAGCTCTGACCAGCTCCTTGTCTGTATTGGAGGACAGCAGAAGGGGAAGGCTGTCTCCGAGCAGAGGCTGGCGCACTGGGTCGTGGATGCCGTTACGACGGCATTCCGATCTCAGAATCTCCCATGCCCACTGAGGGCTTACTCCACAAGGGGTATAGCCTCCTGGGCACTGGCTAGAAGCGCCTCTCTAGCAGACATCTGTAGAGCTGCGGGTTGGGCTATGCCCAAACACCTTCGCAAGGGTTAACAACCTTGGCGTAAACCCGGTGTCAGCCCACGTCCTGCGTGGCAACATGTAGGACTGGCATCCGGGGGGGCGTATGCCTGCGAAAGCTCCTTCCCACCCTCCAAGAGGTTGGGTCAGTGTGCTATCTACCTTTTCTTCTTACCCAAACACATGGCTAAGAAAATTGGTACCTAACAAACCTTCCTTCTTACCCATACACTGGTTAAGAACAGGCATTCCATCCATCACTAAGCAAGCACCCCCTGGGGGTTGGCTGGGCAGAGCAGCCTTCCCCCTTAAGCCGGGATACCATATGACCTATCACAGATAGTTCTAACCGGACCTGGTGCTATCAGACGCAGTAGCACCCCCACCGTGGGCTGTTCCGTCTGCTATAACCTCATGACAGTAGTTCCCACACATGGTAACCCATGAGCTTCCCCAGGTGGACCTCCACCTCGCGGTTAACTACCTAGTCTGCACGTTCCATGCGTTCTTCTCCAAGGACGAGACCATACTTATATCCACCATATTCCTCCCCACAGGTAGGAGGTGGCCTCTGCAGCGCTTCTCTGATTAAGAGTTACGCTCACCCGGTGTAAACCCGAGCCTGACGGCCTCTCGCCAGTAGAGAGCTAAGGCCTTGTCTGTGAAAGGTTACCGGTCAGGGCTGTACCCATCTTTCTCCAAGAAAGCTCTCGGACCCCCGACCACCACACTGGAAGGTTACAGTTTCACGAAGCTTCAAGCTGACACGCCCAGGCTTGTTACTGTCGCTTCGCTAAGATTGTGACGTGATACAGCGTTGTGGCGTTTTCCATAGGCAACCCCATCTGTCGTTCTCGACACAACATCGAGAGACCGACAGAAAGGGAACGTCTCAGTTCCCTGATGGAGGGAACGAGATGTTGTGTCCCTTATGCCACAAACACGTATCGTATTCTGCAGCAGTCGTGAGAGGCTCTCAGGCTCTTCAGAACAAGAGGTAAATGAATGCTGCACGCCGGCTTCCTTTTATACCTGATATCCGGGGGCGGAGCCCGGCATGCAAATTTCATTCGCCAAATTTCATTGGCCTTTTCTATAGTAGTCAGAGTTGATTGGTTCTCAAGGGCGAACCCCATCTGTCGTTCTCGACACAACGTCTTGTTCCCTCCATCAGGGAACTGAGGTTACATACGTAACCAAGACGATTTCCAGTCACTGTATAAATCTCATGTAAACAGAATTTTGTTTCGAATTTTCATGCACAGCCTGATTTTCAAGCCCAACAGTGTTTTTGGTGAGCTCAGATTGGAGCTCCAGGGGGTTAAGCGGTGCCCACCGCTCTGTTTATGGATTCAGCTCATATTTTCAGCACATGATCTTGCATGCATTGGATCTCCTCCTGTTTATACTTCTGGACGTCGTACCTCGCTGGCCACAAATTAAGGATTCCAACAGACTGTGCTGTTGTGCTCCACAATGACGTGTCATAAATGCTAAATATGTTTGTGTGCCCTGGGCGCCCCTTGGTCTTGTTCAGAGGCTTCATAACTATCCGAGCTGTCACCCCCTCTGACTGTTTAAAACACAATAAGCACATTCATTTTTATTATCATTTCGCAGAAAGAGGGACTATTTTCCAACCTACATATATTTTTATTTTAGTTTGCAGAAGAGGCTACTTGAGTCGATTTAGGTGAAATGAATGAACGTTGACACTAGATAAATCCAGCATTTATCTATAACAAACAAAAAGAAGACAAATGTAGCAAGGACACATTAATTTTTATTATTTCTTGGACAGACCGTAAATCATTTGATTATCAGCGTATTTCTCGTTAGAGTTTACGCTGAGCATGCTTAGAAAGCACAAACAGCATACAGTGATGTATTAGACATGTAAGCAAAACTTAAGAATATGTTAAAAATGTGATTGCATTGAATAACAAATAGCAGACCAAGTGGCATCTGCAAACAGATGACGCTGGATCTTTTCTCATAACTAACCCATCATTTCTGAAATTGTCGCAAACTAAATTATAGGAAGTGTGTGTCGTGCCCCTGCAGACCACATTAGCAGATGATTTTATCACATTTTCCTATTGAAATGTAGTGTAATCATCAAAATATGAGATGTGGTCCATTCACTATAGACTGTTTGCTATTTTGGAAAGTTATTGTTATTGCATAATTATTATATTGCTGCTTTCCTTCTGAAAACATGTATCTCCGTATTTTTAGGTTTGTAAACACCAAATTCAGCAGAGTTAAAATTATGGCGTTGATGGAAAGTTTAGGAGTTTAGAGTTAATTTAACACTAATTAAAGTTAACCCAACACTGTAATTAGTTGAATCAAATGAAGAGTTGGTGTCTTAACAGAGTGTGAAACTTAAATAAAAAATAAGTCCTACTGTGCTCCGTGACTGGCAGTTGTAAACTCTTAGAGCGTTAAATAAGGAACCACTCCCCAACCTCGCTCACAGTCAACCGCGCTGAGACCCTTACGTTACTCATCAGGCCGAATATTCTCTTTCTCAGTAAAAGGTAACGTTAATGGTTTATTAATTATGTTTTTTGATCAATAACATTCGGTCAATATTAGGGATTGTTTTATATTGCAGTCAGTATCATCTTTTATCGTTAATGTTAGCGTATGAATGTTCCGTTGACTCCAGGTGTAAGTTAATTAATTGTAGCATAAACAATAACTCTACGAATTTACTTCATAAAGATTCGCAATGTTATAATTATACTCTGTGTTTTGTGATTGTGCTATTGATCAAGTTTGTTTAATATCAACTCATGCTTTGTGAAAGCATTTTTTAACTTGCTGTCGTCAACTCTCCATTTTGTACATTTTTTACTGAAAAAATGTTACGTGTTTCTACATTCTGGCTGAAATTAGCACAATTAAAAAATATTTTCATCAAGTTAAGTGTTATTGTCTTTGTTTACCATATTTACACTTCATGAAACGCCACAGGAGTTAACAAATTACACTGGGGTGAGCTTATTTGTAACAACCTACATCAATTATTTTACACTGGTTAGAGTTGGCTGTAGTTAGTGTTTAAACTCTCTGTAAGTTTTTAACTATTTAAGAGTGTCAATGTGCCAACACTTTCAAAAGTGTTAAAATAACTATATTGGGAGTGGACCCCATGGGACACTTTCAAAGTGTTAAAATTAACTCCTATAGAGTTATTTTGTGTTTCCATATTTTGCTGTGTATGTTTTGTCATGAATCATTATTATTGGTAAATATAACATCCACAGGTAAGTATAATATCCACAGGTAAGTATTACATGCACATGTAAGTATAACATCCACGGATAAGTATAACACCCACAGGTAAGTATAACATCCACAGGTAAGTATTACACCCACAGGTAAGTATAACATCCACGGATAAGTATTACACCCACAGGTATGTATAACATCCACGGATAAGTATAACACCCACAGGTAAGTATAACATCCACGGATAAGTATAACACCCACAGGTATGTATAACACCCACAGGTAAGTATAACATCCACAGGTAAGTATTACACCCAGAGGTAAGTATAACATCCACGGATAAGTATAACACCCACAGGTATGTATAACATCCACGGATAAGTATAACACCCACAGGTATGTATAACACCCACAGTTAAGTGTAACACCCACAGGTAAGTATAACACCCACAGGTATGTATAACATCCACGGATAAGTATAACACCCACAGGTATGTATAACACCCACAGTTAAGTGTAACACCCATAGGTAAGTATAACACCCACAGTTAAGTGTAACACCCAGAGATAAGTATAACACCCACAGGTAAGTATAACACCCACAGGTAAGTATAACATCAACAGGTAAGTATAACACCAACAGGTAAGTGTAACATCCACAGGTAAGTGTAACACCCACAGGTAAGTGTAACACCCACAGGTAAGTGTAACATCCACAGTTAAGTTTAACACCCACAGATAAGTATAACACCCACAGGTAAGTATAACATCAACAGGTAAGTGTAACACCCACAGGTAAGTGTAACATCCACAGGTAAGTGTAACATCCACAGTTAAGTGTAACACCCAACGATAAGTATAACACCCACAGGTAAGTATAACATCAACAGGTAAGTGTAACACCCACAGATAAGTATAACACCCACAGGTAAGTATAACATCAACAGGTAAGTGTAACACCCACAGGTAAGTGTAACATCCACAGGTAAGTGTAACATCCACAGTTAAGTGTAACACCCACAGATAAGTATAACACCCACAGGTAAGTATAACATCAACAGGTAAGTGTAACACCCACAGATAAGTATAACACCCACAGGTAAGTATAACATCAACAGGTAAGTGTAACACCCACAGGTAAGTGTAACATCCACAGGTAAGTGTAACACCCACAGATAAGTATAAAACCCACAGGTAAGTGTAACACCCACAGATAAGTATAACACCCACAGGTAAGTGTAACATCCACAGGTAAGTGTAACACCCACAGATAAGTATAACACCCACAGGTAAGTATAACATCAACAGGTAAGTGTAACACCCACAGGTAAGTATAACATCAACAGGTAAGTGTAACAACCACAGATAAGTATAACACCCACAGGTAAGTATAACATCAACAGGTAAGTGTAACACCCACAGGTAAGTGTAACATCCACAGGTAAGTGTAACACCCACAGATAAGTGTAACACCCACAGGTAAGTGTAACACCCACAGATAAGTATATCACCCACAGGTAAGTATAACATCAACAGGTAAGTGTAGCACCCACAGGTAAGTGTAACACCCACAGATAAGTGTAACACCCACAGGTAAGTATAACATCAACAGGTAAGTGTAACACCCACAGATAAGTATAACACTCACAGGTAAGTATAACATCAACAGGTAAGTGTAACACCCACAGGTAAGTGTAACATCCACAGGTAAGTGTAACACCCACAGATAAGTGTAACACCCACAGATAAGTATAACACCCACAGGTAAGTGTAACACCCACAGATAAGTATAACACCCACAGGTAAGTATAACATCAACAGGTAAGTGTAACACCCACAGGTAAGTGTAACACCCACAGATAAGTATAACACCCACAGGTAAGTATAACATCAACAGGTAAGTGTAACACCCACAGGTAAGTGTAACATCCACAGGTAAGTGTAACACCCACAGATAAGTGTAACACCCACAGGTAAGTGTAACACCCACAGATAAGTATATCACCCACAGGTAAGTATAACATCAACAGGTAAGTGTAGCACCCACAGGTAAGTGTAACACCCACAGGTAAGTATAACACCCACAGGTAAGTATAACATCAACAGGTAAGTGTAACACCCACAGATAAGTATAACACTCACAGGTAAGTATAACATCAACAGGTAAGTGTAACACCCACAGGTAAGTGTAACATCCACAGGTAAGTGTAACACCCACAGATAAGTATAACACCCACAGGTAAGTGTAACACCCACAGATAAGTATAACACCCACAGGTAAGTATAACATCAACAGGTAAGTGTAACACCCACAGGTAAGTGTAACACCCACAGGTAAGTGTAACACCCACAGATAAGTATAACACCCACAGGTAAGTATAACATCAACAGGTAAGTGTAACACCCACAGGTAAGTGTAACATCCACAGGTAAGTGTAACACCCACAGATAAGTATAACATCAACAGGTAAGTGTAACACCCACAGATAAGTATAACACCCACAGGTAAGTATAACATCAACAGGTAAGTGTAACACCCACAGGTAAGTGTAACATCCACAGGTAAGTGTAACACCCACAGGTAAGTGTAACATCCACAGGTAAGTGTAACACCCACAGATAAGTATAACACCCACAGGTAAGTATAACATCCACAGGTAAGTGTAACACCCACAGATAAGTATAACACCCACAGGTAAGTATAACATCAACAGGTAAGTGTAACATCCACAAGTAAGTGTAACATCCACAGGTAAGTGTAACACCCACAGGTAATTGTAACATCCACAGGTAAGTATTTCATCCACAAGAGAGATCCGCAAGAAGGGTCTGAGCTAGCGACAATAAACAGAGAACTAGACCTGACACTGAACATAGCACAACACACAGTATAAATAGAGATCACGGGTCTCTGGTGCGGGTGTAATAAAAGTAGTGTCCGGTGCAAGGGTTTATGGGGAGTGTAGTCCGGTGGGGAAAACATGGGGAAAACTGCCAGGGGGAACACAAGGGGGCAGACAGAACTGTGACAATAGTGTCATTCAAAAAGTGCACTTTTTTTCTTTCTTGAAAAACAGCAGATTTGGACAACCAAGATTTCGGAAGGACAGCAACAATATGCAAATAAAAATGCCCTTGTGCTGTTTTTTATGTAAAAGCTTCTAAACAATAATTCTGCTGTTATTGCTGAAAAAGCTCTGGTTAGTTCTGATTGGTAATTTAAGGATAGAATGTTGTTAACCGGCACCCATTCACGTCTATTGTGCGTGGCGGTTTACAACATTCTTCAAAATCTTCTCATGTGTTTTGCGGAAGAAATAAAGTCTAACAGTTCTGAAATGATAAGAGGGTAAATAAAGGATGACAGAATTTACATTTCTGGCTGAACTAGCCCTTTAAGAGTATTACAAAACAACACGGAACAATCATGCACATTTAGCTCAAATTCCAACAATCATTTTTTTTTGTAATTTCCTAGTTTTTGTGTTATTTGCTGATTAAGGACACCGTTACAAAATTGCTCGCTATCCCATATTACTTGAAACCAGTTCAGGTTAATGAGCTTTAGGATATTGTTTCCAAAGTAATGCAACATAACTGACTTTGATGAATGCCACAATATGCAAAATCCAATCAATCAAAATGAAATTTCCATTAGAATTACAGGCTCAATCTTTTAATTTCCTGGAAGAGAAAGTATTTCCACAGCTAAAGCAGAAATGTCAGAGGCAAAAATGAAGATCTATGCACTAGAGCAGTCCCAAACCATCTCTCCTCTATAGCATGACTGGACCCACTTCTCCATGGACCAATACATTATCTAACCTCATAGAAACACCAAAATTAAACATTAAACACTTTTAAATGCATCACCCTTCGCCAAATGTCATAGCAATTAAATGTTAATTTATGAAAGCACATATGATGAAGAGAAAGGCTTCACTGAACCTATGCCCTCCTTTTATTTTGAGTTAATTTTATGATACTAATGAGGGATCGTATTATTTTATCCAGAGCAACTTACATTGCATTATCCTATACATTTATACATAGATATGTGCAACCCCCTGGGATCGAACCCACAACCTTGCTCTTACCACTGAACTACAGGAAAGCGTATTAAAAGCCCTAATGAAACGAATGGAAAGATGTTGTCAGTTCACTTGATAATGCCTGTGACCCATTATGTCAATGCTTGAGTGTAACCATCTGCAGGGTTGTTAGGTCTGCATAGGACAACTTTACAGCCTTGTTAAAAGCATTATTTGACCTGATCTCTCACAATTCATAACCCTTTAGATGTGGGATTAGGGAATTTCTTTCAATTTCTTAAAAATCACCCTTTGCGCCATGAGGAAGTATAAACACTGGAAGAAAAATGTTTTGTGCACAGCCAATCACATCTGATTTTGTGGTAATGTAACATGTGACTTGTGTATCAATCTAGGTATTAAGAAACACTCTGGTTTCTTTCTCGTGGGTACATCTGCTTTTTTTTACATGACAGCAAAAAACACCTGATTTGTACTTGACAGATTTTCAACATTTTCTCTTAAAGCAGATAATGAGCATTTAGTCGACCTGTTGGATTCCGGTCACACATCTTACAATAGATATGAACCGCAAAGGGTTTGTCATGCGTGATTTGATGAATATACTTTGCTGTTCTGTGCTCCCCAATCCTAATTCAGGTTTTATTTTAACTGAATGTTCTAATTATAAAGTTATTACGTATATAATGTATGAAATAATACAAATTATTAAATTATAAAAGGTGAGAAGTCAGAGAAATTCTAAACTGCAATGCAATTCTAAAATACTGCAAATTGTTCTAAAATAACCATAATGACTTTTATCCCAGACCAGCCAAACATTCTCATCTCAGGTTTAGAGAATTTCCTGAAATATTGAGATTAGCTTTTTTACAACCTGATAACATGGATTCAACTGTCTGCTTTGATTTACTACAGTATGTATACATTTTAAATATCTTAATATAACTACACAAAACACATTTTTAAGATTAATTTGAGTTATCGAAGCCTTCTGAAAGTAGTTGAATACATCAGGGCTGGGTTTCCCGATAACGTTGTCTTTTAGCGAGCAACGAAGACTCTGAAGGTACACCCTAACTCTAGTTATACCTTTTCCAGGCGTACTTCTAGACGTTTTCCATAGCTAAGAGCGCTCCAGACCAACATTCCAAACGTATGACTTACAGAACGCATACTTAACTAAGAACGTTTTGGGAAACACATATTAACGATATGGTACAGCCTAGCTTAAGGTATAACTTAAGAACGACATAACATTAAGAAGGTTTCGGGAAACGCGGCCTAGGACTTAAACATTAGGATAAACATTTGTCTTACGTTTCCTTGTGAGAATGTGTTGCTGCAGTTCCAAAACATGCAAACAAGTAGGATTTATGAATTTTCTACAGTTCTCAGCCCACACAATTATACAGCACTCAATGTTCAGTCAAACATCAACAGACAACTGAAGAGCATCGTTCTCTACTACTCTAAATCTATGGAGAGCTACAAAATAAACACTTTTATACTAAATGGACATGCAGTGTTGCATAACATCACATCCTCGATGCAGAGGACCCTCCTCACGAATGCCCATGATTTGAAGTAGTCCCTCTTTTCAAAACCAAGCTGCATATCCAGATACTCACCGCATACACAGCGGGAAAACATGTCTACCCCTTTACACAAATCAATGCTGTTTCCAATTGAACTTAACCAAATCGCTGAATAAACCATCTTGTCTGATCTAATTTTTTCAAGTCAAGTCATACTCTCTTTTCAAGAGGAAAACAATATTCTCATAACAGCATACAAATAGCTCTGTGAACACTAAAACATATTTTAACTGATGTCCTTCTAAAACCTTGTTTCTCCATATTCCGTGATGTTAAATCATTACTATTAGTCACCCTTTATATTTTGCAAATATCTAACCAATAAAAAGTAATAAAAAGTGATTGTCAACTTTGACAACACAGTATTTAATCATTTTTAAGCTATAGCGTTTATTTTCCATTTCCTGAAACACGGCGAATTTGGACACCCAGGGTTTAATGTAATGTTTGATTTCATATTTTGTCAGAATTATGTTAACTAAAGAGGCATACATTTCTCAAATTATCATAGATGCAAGCACCTTAAAAAATATTTGTTGTTTTTAGTTGGTTCAACTTAAAAATGGTTGGCTTAATATTTGAAGTTAATTCAGTTTAAAATTATGAGTTAACTTAATTAATTTCTTGTGGAGTTCACAAAACATGTTGAGTTGACTAATATTTTTAAGTTGAATTAACTCAAAATTATAAGACAACCAGGAAACATTTTTTTTATTTGAGCTGAATTACAGTAATTACATTTATTTTAAGTACATTTTTATTTTGCCTAGTTGAGTTTTATGTTTTTTTTTTCTCAGTTACTCTTAATGTTATGAGAGTCAAATATTTGTGTACCATTATGATATGTTTTAAAAAATCTATTCTTGATTGGCTAAATGTTTGACTCAAATTAAAGGAAAATGAAAAAAATTCTGTTCTATTCTATTGTATTTTCCATGTACTCAAGTTTGATTTAACGAAGTAATGAGAAATCAAATTACTTTTTAGAGTAATATAAATGTAATTATTGAGTAATTTATACATAACATGGTCAATATGTATATTTTTTAGTAATTTACCCAACCATGTTTATGATCAATTGTTTATGAAAAAAACAAGGCCTAGAAAAACGGGAAAACATCTCACCCATTACTAATTTACCGTCACATTTACCATCTAATTAATGTGAATTAACATAAATTGAGATGATGTTAAACAGTTAAGAGATGAAAAGACTGAATGGGAGAGTTGTTGTGTTGTGGGTAACCTAATTGCATAAATTTTAATCAAATTAGTATTTATTATTATAATGATTCAATTAAATTAGTTTTCTCACCCCCAAACATCTGAGTAAGCACCACACAATTGATTATATATACTATTAATAACCAAACACTTTTATCTTTATCAGCATTAGCATTACAAAAGCTGAATCTTAGTTCATTAGAAAATACATATTTGTTGCAATGTTGCAATACATGTTGTGCTATATTTGCACTATTTTTTTATTTTATCTATTTATGACCGTGGTAGTCTTTACTGTAAAATCTAACAAAAATCAAAAACCTTTTTTTAAATTTAATTTTTCTTTGTCTCATAAAACCTTTATATTTTTACACCGAGTGGTTAAACTACAGTACTGATTGTGGGCACCAGCATCATCACCCCTGTAGTTAATTTCTAATTTGTGAAACGTGTGGTGTCACAACTCACCTCGTGTTACAACACTCCCCATTCATTCGCTTGGCAGACACTTTTATCCGAAGCGACTTGCGTTCAAGGTCTACATTTTATCATTTTGTGTACATGGGATTCAAAGCCATGACCTTGGCCCTATAGCCATGCACTTCCAGTAAAGCTTCAGAATCCAAAAACTACAATGCCAAAATATTTGCATTGTAACATACAGACATTCTTTTTTTAATAGCATCTTGTTTTAAATTCTTGCTTCTGTAACAGTTTCTCTCAAAATGATTCATTTCTTCACAAGTGTTGGGTGGGACATTATTATTTCCTGTGATACAGCGCTAATGTCTGCTATGAAACTTTCACGACTTACACTAACACATCTTTGTTTTCACCCGTTCAGAAGTGCTACAGTATCTTTACGTATGTGCAATGTGCTACTTTTAAGAAAGCAAATCTGTTAATGAGAAGCGCTTTTATGCGACTAAATCAATACCAGAAATAAATCTGTCGGCTTGAATAATAATTTATTTGTCGCAGCAAACAAGAAAGCAAAACGTGTTAGTCCATAAAAAAATTGATTGCGTTTCCAGTGCTAATATTTTGATACTTAGGCACCAAATGGAGCATTGAATAGCCTAATTCATATCTGCTGAGTGCATTTTAGTCAAGTAAGGTATGATATAAGTCCGTCCCTCAATGAAAAATTATAGTGAAGTATTTTAGAGTGTTTTGTATTATAAATCTACGGGTCTAATGCCTCATGTCTTGTAGATCAATTAATCTTTCAAGTCTGTCTCATAAAGCGCAAACAGCGATTGTATTGAATGAATTATTTATGTTATTAATGGGCCACACAAGCAGCCGCACACCGACAATCTGCAACTGCGAGTTAACAATTTGACAACAGCAATGCTAATTGGTGTAATCGCTAACTCCCCTGCAAAGCATTGATCATAAATGGTTACCCATATCGGCACTGTCGACTATTGACAGTTAACTATGAAATGAAGGCATATCAGGTGATGCGCACCAAAGAAACTTAATAAGTATGCTAATAATCTTTCTTTAATTTATCCTTTTCATAGAATTCATAAATAGTCATATTGTAAGTACATTGTTACGACCAAATAAATCATTCCACATTGGTTGAGTAGGGTATGCATGAGATAATGAATGCTATCTTAAAATATTGCTAATTAGGAATACTTGTGCTATTTTTAAAAGGACAGTTCACCCATATGCACTTTCAAACATGTCCTTGGTCCCCATCCGCTCATTTCATTATATTAAACGAGAAACAGAGCACAACAGGAATTCCCTTGTGTGTGGCTGAAGGACGCGTGTCAAATATCCTTGACCTGTCTACACGAGGGGGTGCAGCGTGATGATCGCTCACGTTTGAGTGAAGGCCTTGTTAAGCAGGTCGTCGTTGAGCGTAGCCCGGATGCCACTTGAGAGCGGAGAGCGAGGCCGTGTCACTCCTATAGCGTTCCATGGATCTCTCAGGACAATCAGTGATACCTGATGCAAAGCAATCAAAAACAAAATGGAGCCCCGTTGGCGTGTATTTTCATCAATTTGAATCAGCAGATTCATTTTCCCCTTCCATTTGCAGTGCGTGTGTGATTGAAAGGCTGCGGTTCTCTCCTCCCTCCGTATGAGGTTAAATAGATTTGGAGACAGTTGTCTGTGAAACAGGTTTCTGGTTACGTTGCTATTTGATTAGCTGGATTCAGAGCTCTGTGTATAGTTGCTGCTGTCTGTAAAGTAGCTAAAAGGCCTTAAAGTCCCAGTTAAATAAAAAAAATCCTATTTTTGCACAAAATATTGCAGCGTTTATTGTAAATAGTTTATCAGTGTGGGTCATTCTCTTTGAAAAAATTGTGTACCCTCATAATCTTCAGAAAATCAGAAAATAAACTTCTGTTCTGCAATGACTATCCATCTTAACTACACTACAAGACTTTTGCTCAGATTTTGCCCAGATTTTAAGTCTTGGCTTGTTGCAGAAAGTCTGTGCCAGTCTGCAGATTTGATCAATCAGTGTGTTTCTATCTCAAACGTTCAAAATGTCTGCAAGTGTATGATGTCTAGTTGAAAAAAAATCTGTTCAGATTTTAAAAGTCTTGTAGTGTATTCCAGGCATTAGATGACTTATGTTAGACGGCTTGGGAGGAGCATCCTTTAACTTTTAACGGTCAGTCTGCTGCCAGTTCATTTTCTAAATGCATCGGCTGTTTTTATACATCCAATCAAATCGCAGAGAAAGACGAAAGCCACGGCCACTGTTTTTTGCATTCAAAATTCTATTTCTCTCGAAAATGAATCGAAATACGAAAGTAAAACCGCAACTTCCGGTTCACGTGGACTTTACCTCTTTTCTAAACCTGTCTCTATTATGTAAATGCATTTCTTTATTGCCAGTGAATCAGCTCAGTCATTTTCTGTGGCCTTGCCCCCTACTGTCTCGTGTTTTGATTGAAACAAATAGCTGGTGAAATTTGTGCTCTTGGTGTAATGGACAAAACGTCAGTTGCCTAATGCCGTTGGATATGCATCGCTCACAATCTCATATGTCAGTTTTAAAAATTTTATTGGCTCGAGACGTTGGAGAAACACTTACTCACCCTGTGGTCATTTTAAACCTGTGTGATTTTCTTCCTTCCGCCGAACACAAATGAAGATATTTCTGAAGATGTTCTTCAGAAGAAAGAAAGTCATACAGGTTTAAAATGACGAGAATGTTTGTAAACGATGACAGAATTTTCATTTTGAAGGTGAACTATCCCTTTAACCCTTCATCATTGAATATGGTTTCTTATCTGCCCTGTAAGCCCAATACGAATGTATATGCGATTGCAGACCCGTGAATACGTGATGACAGCCACGCGAGACGGCATTCTCTTTAATACAGTTAACAAACCGTGCTGTGACGACGACAAAAGAAATCGCAGAGGGGAATGACAAAACAAGAGAAAGCAGCCAAGACATGAGTCTTGATGTTTTATCTACCGGCTTCTCACTTGAGTGCAAATGCAAAACAGCATTAAGTCATCATGCAAGGTTGAGAAATACAACTGTTGTCATGAACCCAGGGTTGCACATTTTTCCCCTGGAGGAAAGCGGCGAGCAGATATTTAACTCAATGGTAATAACAGAGGAGCTCATATTATTCTAGTTAGGATCTTTCAACCGCAATCAATTTGGTTTGTCACCATAAATAATGGGGGTCACGGAGAGCTCTGAGGACCTCTGTGTACACTGTTGACAGTGCGCTTTTGCCAACATTCACCAGACCAGTCACTTTGCATTAGAAGTTGTGTGCATGAAACTTTTTCCGCTTTCAAATCATCTTCTTTGATGAGCTCGGGGATCCAGGCTTTATTATATGAAAACAGTTTTGTGTAATTGGATTAAATGTACATTACCTAAAGGCTATGTAGTGGTTTGTTGATCTGCTAAGCTCTTTTCTCTGGCCGGTCATCAGATATGACACTCATTATTGCTCAGGGGGAACATTTTGCCAATGGCTCAGCACGCTGATGTAAGTGATATACTCTTTTTCACATTATGCACACACACTCCAGAGACCACGAGTTTACATTGTGTAAATTTAGCAAAGGAATATCAATATTAGAGGCTGTTCTAATACTCAATTTCAAGTTTGTTTGTTGATAATTCATTTTATTACATATTCCCTTAAGCGTGCTAATAGCACTACACGTATTACTGTGGGGTACATGCTTTCTACTTTGTAAGGAAGTGTTTTTATTTCCATTTTTGAGATAAGAAATCATCATATTGTGTTTGATAGTGGCAAAAGTTATAATGTAATTTCTTAGGCACTCGTGGCGCCAAGTGGTATTTCAGAACGATTACTTAAAGGGATAGTTCACCCAAAAATCATTTCAATTTCAATTCTGTCATCATTTACTCACCTCAAGTTGTTCCAAATCTGTATAAATTTCTTTGTTCTGATGAACACAGAGATAGATATTTCTTGTCACCAAACAGTTCTTGGCCACCATGGGTTACCATAGTTCAAACAACAATGGTAGTCAAAAGTGCCCCAGAACTGTTTGTTGTCCTACATTCTTCAAAATATCTTCTTTTGTGTTGAACAGAACAATGACATTTACAAATTGATTTTTACTACTATGGAATTAGGAACATTTGGAACAACTTGGATTTGTATGATTTGTGATAAACTAATGCTTAAATAAATTACAGGTTGGACAATGTCCCTTTAAAGACTTACATTTCAGAGTCTGTTCTGATGAATCAAGTTCTCATTAGAAAAAAAGTTTCCATAGTACCACAGAGTGTTTACACCTTTCAGGGAATATAAAAATTACTTTTTCCAAGGTGCTGTTGTGTAAAATGTCATGCATTTAAATGTAAAAACTAGTTTTATTTGTACCTGCTGTTTGTTATTTCACTTGTTTCATTTGCTTGACATTTGGCTGTTAAAGTAGCTCACAGTGTGACGGCAAGAAAAGTTGTCAATTCTTTAAAGAACAAGATGTGTGATCTTACTGTAAAATGAAAAGTAAACCATAGGTTGCATCCAGACATCAACGTTTCCCATAGTCCAGCGTTATAATTTCAATATGCCTATTAATGAAACTATTTACATAGACCTAGATAGACATTGTAATAACCAGTAGACGTTTGTGTGTGAAGGTTACTTCATTTGTGTGAAAGAAGATCGTGATTTGATATGTATGCATAAGCATTTATAAAGTATAAAATGATAGACAAAATACCCAAATTGTGTTGAAATACTATAAAAAAGAAGAAAGTCCTCAACTAAAAAATATGTTGTGACTGGTTGCATCTAAATTTGTCTTTTTGGCACATTTGCAAATTATCTTAATGTAGAAAACTGAAACAATTTACAATTGTTTAAATGTAACACTGAGTTTTTTAACTAAACATCATATGTGATGCTTACTGCTAATTTATTCTCCATAAAAGAAAAAGAAGACGGGCGTTATCTACAGTCTCTCATACTTCCCAAAACCGCACAGCAGAGAATAAAGTGTTCATTTCTATTGAAAATAATCTTTCTCACTAGAAAGCTTACTGTTTGACATACTTATCATCCAGCACAAAGTATGCACAAAGTACAAACTGAAAAAGAGGATTGCAGACGCGCTGTGACGTCCCAGTTTAAAGAGATGTTGTTTTTTGTGCACAGTTGGTGTCTTTGACAGGGTCTTGGCATCTCATACAGAAAAGGGAATATGGAACCTGAACAGTTTATTATGATCATACTGCACTTTAATAGATTTTTATGGTATGATCTGTCGTGACCTCGTCTTTACAACCTTTACAATTCCATACGACCGTATTCAGATGATTACATACCTTGTCAAGCTAATGCAAGCCTCAAGATCAAAAATGTAAATGTTGTATAATGACTCATCATGACTGTGATCTCAGTTCAGGTGTATAATGTATATCATCTAACCTGAACAGCATGGGTTGAGTACTTACAATATGCAGATAGCACACTGCATGTTTCTGAGAAGAGTATTAAAGATTTATACATTGAGACTTCACATTTCACATCAATGCTTAGAAGTCTGCTATCTTCTGACCAATGGGGATTTGTGTCACTTCTAGACTATTAAAAGACACTGACTCTAGGTTGGATGATCAGAATGTCACGTGGTATGCTGAATGGTTTCCTTTCCTGATAACATCGACTGTTGGAAGTTCATTGTGATGTCGCTTGTCTAGGGTTTGATGAAGGGAGCACATTTTTCTCCATTCACCTTTAAATGTAAGAAAAGTGAGAGAAGTAATGGCAGCAGTTTCATCCTTTTTTGTTCAACATATTCAAAAACAATTTCCTTCCTCGTCTGTAAAAGTGTGTGTTAGTGAAAGTGTTTTTTTTTGGATAATCTCCTTTTAAAAAACGAACATTTCTGAGCCTGTTCTGCTGAATCAAGCTGTCATTAGAAAAAAAAGTTTCCATAGTACCACAGAGTGTTTACACCTTTCAGGGAATATATAAATTAAGAAGCATTTATTTGACTAAAACTCTAACCGTAAGTATTACATATTAGAATGCATGTTCAATTCAGCAAGAATGATTCTTTAAATGATAAGGGGGGACAAAGGGGCGGGGCCGCATTTCTGATGGTGGAGATCGGAAGCATAAAAGAACGAACTGACAGAAGGTACGAGGAGAGAGGACCGGGCCCGAACGTGTTTGTATTTGTATTTGTTTTACTTCCGTGTTTCTGTTTTGTTCGCCGGCGGTCGGCCGTGAGGGGCCGCTGGCTGTTATTATTTATATTAAATGTTTAAATGTTTGCCGGTTCCCGCCTCCTTCCTTCCATATCATGAACCCTGTTACACTACTTTTCTATGAAATCAGACTTATACAATCTCATGGAAAAAGCGTAACTATTTTATGAGGTGGCTAATTTTGACTGATTTGTATGATTTCATTCATACATTTTAGTGCGTTTTGCTTTCAGATTAGTGACAAAAGCTTTAGGGGAGGAGTGAGGGGTAATCTAGTAGTCATACATTTTTGTACAATTCACAATTCACGAATTAGCCATTTCATAAAATCGTTATGAATTCCCATGAGATCAGGTTGGGTTCTCACCTTAAAACAGATGGAGAACATCCATAGACATACGTTGAAGAATGAACCTGAGGCGGAACCACCTCCCAATGAGTGTAACTTGTGCATGTTGCTGTAAATGTAGACAAGAGGGCAATTACGGCGGGGCAGCAGTGTTGACAATCGATGAGAAGACAAATTTTGCAACTCATCCCATTTGTCAGCTTCTTGTCAGGTAGTATAAATATTGTGGGATTCGTCTATCCTCTATAGCAGTGTTTCAGATCATGTACTACCTTTAGTAAAATGAGTTGTTCCAAGTACCACCTAATGACTGCCATAGAAAATCACATGAATAAACACTGTGAATCTTTACTTGCCTACTGATTAGATACACCCTGTCCTCCAATTATAATGTATTATTAATAATACAAACCCTTTTTTATTTATATCACAGTTTGATAACCACTGATCTATTGGATGGCATGCTTAACCTTTAACCATTATGCTGCACTGATACTTAATAACCTAATGCACCATTGCATTCCATTTACATTTGATTCATTTTAAGATGTTGCATTTTGGAAATGTTTTGGCTGTCATGTAGAAATGACATGTCAAGTTCGAACCACAAAAGTGCTTCAAGTTGATTAAAGAGTTAACAACTGTTTATACGTAAGTATAAGTATTTCGTCAAGATAACCTTTTCCCCATTCACACATGAAATCCCAAGGCACAGTTTCATATCGCTGCAGTCCTTTTAAACCTAATTTCTCCGTATTCCATGATTTTTTAAACATGAATCACTATTATGAGTCACCCTTTATGTTTGTCACTGGGATTTGCAAATATCTAACCAATAAAAAGTATACAAAAGGGCTTGTCAACTTTGACAACACAGTATTTTAAAAGTACTGTTTTTTACATTTCTTGAAAAACTGTGAATCCGAAGTTTCAGAAGGTCAGCGGCGATATGCTGTACTGGCATAATCTGTTGTATGTAGGGACTTTTTTTGTCATTAAGGTTTTGTTTATACAACAACAATGCATGAGAAATGCAAAGGTATGTTTTTTAAAGCTTTTACAGATGACAAACGTTCACCGTTCCCGTAGCTCCACAAAAAAAAAACTAAAAACTATAAAAAAATGCAGGCCACTAGTTGATAATACAACTTTGTAAAGAAACATATACTATCCGTCCTTCGGATGAGATGTTAAACCGAAGTCCAGACTCTCTGTGGTCATTAAAATTTTACACATTCGCCTCTATATATCATGCCCTCCGAATCATCCCCTTATGTATTAATTGGCTTTGTAACTCTGCCTCCTCTCCACCAATAAGCTGGTGTGTGGTGGGCATTCTGGAGCAATATGGCTGCCGTCGCATCTTCCAGCTGGATGCTGCACATTGGTGCTTGAAGAGATTCCCCCCTTCCATGTAAAGTGCTTTGAGTATCCAGCAAAGCACTATATGTAACAAATTATTCATAAATTTTGTAAAAAATGTGTGTTTTTTTAGTTGTGTATTTATGGACTTATGGACTCGCTAAATGGAGTTCACACAGAGACAGTAATGGTATCCTTTGTGATCAACAGTTTGTTTTACAGCCCTTAAAACATTGTTGCTGTGTAAATAAAAATCTGAAACTCATGAAAAGTTTTAATTTTTTTGTTAAAAATGGTTTTGTTTAAATGGCTCTTAAAAAGCCCAATTTATGGTTCTGCGTCGGACCTATGCCGTAGCCTACGCAGAGCCACGTATCCTATGCCGTAGCCTGACGTGCCAACTCAACGTGGACCCTACACGGACCGCAATCGATGTGCTTGTTCTGTTTGAAACCCTCCCTCACGTCAAAAAACTCTGCCATAGAGTCATGTTTACTGAAACGCATTTCCGAATGAATTATTTTTTATTATTTGTTCTTCTGTATCTAGCATCTCAAATCTTGAAGAAAGGTCACTGTTTACTTGCCGCTATCACTGGTAATGCTTCTCAAACGAGCTGCTTCTTCTTCGGCTCTTGTCTTGGTTGCACAAGTTACACAGACTTGGACACTGACGCCTAGTAGTCATTGACTGTCGATGCGGACAACGACGTAAAAGCATAAATGAAAACCGACACGTAGCCTATGGCGTATAGGCTCCTCTGGCAGATTTGATCTAGCGCCACTGCCAATCTTTTGGCGGTGCTCGAAACATGCTCCAAACATCACAGAATACATTTAGTATTATAAATTCTTGATTTTCTATTTTAGGAACCTGAATAGACTTATCGTCTGGAAATTCATATTTTTCTCCATGCTCAATTTTTCCCCCCATACTAATTCAGACCTGGAAAACACTCAAATCATATTCTATACTTTTCCATACTTTTCCAAAACGCTTAGGAACCCTGAACGGCCCTTCTAGAGATACTGGTGGTCATTGTCAGATGTGTCAGCCATAGTGTCAATCTAAAAATCCCCCTGATACATGTTTCAGTGGAAGAGCAGACAGTATGTCCAGCAGTGTCCAGCTATCTGTAGTCATTCTTGAAGGCCAGAGTCACACATCCAGATTGATTGTGGATAGCGCTATCATCTCCGTCCATCTAGAACTCAGGGGAAATCACAGCTTGTTCTATCAATCAGAGTGAGGAACCGTTTCAACTTGTTCTGTGCCTCAGTGGTATTTTAGGTCAGATTTTTCACAACTTGCCATCAATGCAGAGAGATTGGGAGGGAAGAAAGTTAACTGCACGTCCATGCCCATTTCAAAGAATCCTGACGTTTTTCAAGTCCAGACGTCCTCAAATTCTCTCACATTCTGTTATCTACATTGGTCTGTTTTTAGCTTTTAGCATATTAACGGTCAATGGGTTCTGATGACGTTTGTGAAGAGCAATGGAGTTCAAACAGCGCTGTTTACCTCAGCCAGAGGAAAATAAACATCAACATCAGAGTAACCCCAACAAGTCCGGCCTATTAGGTTTGGACATGCAGCAGGGAATCTTTTGTGGCATCCATGAAAGGGGCAATTAGCTTATAGTGCTCAATGTTCAGATAGCTTTTTATACTTCTTTTTCCGTTATGGATGAAATCCAATTTAATGACAGGAACTACCTCTATGTGTTTTTATGAACCGCCTACATGCTCTTTGATGCATAAGCACATTGTTACAATGGAAGCCTGATTACAGGAAAATATCACATTGTGTTCTGGGGAAAAGTAGGAGTCTAATGACTAATACCGCCAAAACGCCATCCCCAAAATTAACGGCAGTAGGTAGTGATTGTTTTACTTAGAGCAGTACATTAATACCTTGACTGGAAAGGAAGAGATTGATTTTGTGGTTTTGATTGCGAAATGATTATATTAGGCTGCTATTGAGAAAACAAACCTGTGGCATTTCTGAAGCAGCAAAGCAAAACATCAAACGCTGTAAAGGTTATTATTTCATACATACTCTAACAATAATACACAATCACTTTTGATTTTGTGGAAAAACAGGAAAGCCTACTGCTGCATTTACACAATTAAATTAAATACACCAAAATCAGAAGGGTACTCCCGAATAACATAAATTTGTCACTGGGTTTGTTTTCAACCTTTGGTTTTTAATTTCTACCTTTTCTAACAGTTTCCAGTCATCTAAAGACCTTTTTTCAACTATACATTGCGACATGCGTTCCTGGATTTGCTTTTATTCGGACACAACGGGTGATAACACACATCCAGTCTTCCAGTTTAACCAAAAGCTGTACAGTGCGTTTCAGATTTTCCAAAGGTTAAAGTTTGAGGTACATTCAGATCGGTTCTACAAGTTATACCAATTTACCATTTTACATTTTATCAGTGCCTTTACATTACTTCAACGCATCAACATAAGTTAAGCAGCCATTAGTTACAGCACCTCAACTCAACCGTTTGACAAAATATAATATCGTAAGTGAGAAAGAAATGACTTGTAAAGCCAGTTTATTTGTCATATGTACAGATGTCAGTCAAGTATGTACATTGAAATGCTCTCTGTAAAGGCATAGCAAGTCTACAGCAATACAATAACAAGGTTAGCAATAAGCAATAAGACAACAATAAACAATGTGAATATAATTAAAGTTGCACCAACACAAGTGTGTAAAATGTATCCTCTCTGGAATTACTGGAATAGTTCAACCTGATAATTACAAGTGGGAGTCCACAGAGCTTTAGCCACATACTGTACATTTCCAAAAATCTATTTCCATTTTTATAGCTCTTAATTAGTTATTAGTTGACATAGGGTTAAAATCAATAGATTCAAATTTGAACTCCTTTCTTACTTTGTGTGAAACTATTAAATGATTTCCATCACACTCTAGTCAATATGATGTAATTAGTCATAACAATGGTTTCTTCATCTCCTTTGCTTAATCTTGTCACCGGGAATAGATTATCCTTGTTGAGGGCCACAAAGTGTTAATTTCTTATCAGAAGCACTTAATTACCTTTGGCCTCTGCTCTCACTGTAAACTCGGCAGTTCAACTTAGACACAGCTGATTGGTTTCATTGTGGAGGGAGTAAATCATAATGAAACAGAAATCGATGCAAATTAAAGTGCAAGGTCTAAACATGTTATTGAATTCTATTAGCACTGCAAAATTGCTTCCAGGACAGAAGATATCGAGCTTCCCCTTCCACACGCTGCATGCTTCCCATGAGTCTAGATGATATTTGGTCAAAACTACAGAAAGCTTAAAGTTACTAAAGAGATCTTGGTTATTGTGTACATAAGTATAAAAGTTAAATATAAATGCCTTGCATATAAAATCCATTTCAGGACTGTGACTGACATGAATGGATAAGATGTTTTATAAATGAGCATCAATTCTGTGGTGAGACATAATCTAATTAGACATAATCGCTTTTGTAAACTGTCTCAAGGTTTCTCATTATTTACAGATTAGTCTGGAAAATGTTAGGTAGGCCTAGTTGACATGTTTAACCAGCAATCACTTAAAGGTCTAGTGTGTGAAATTTAGCGGCATCTAGCAGTGAGGTTTCAAATTGCAACCAACAGCTCCACCACTCCCCTTCAAAGCATTACGGTGACTGACACAGGACAAAAATCTCGTCATGTTTTCAATTCTTTGCCCAAGGAGATAATGTATTTCGAAATGCGCTATGTAGAGCAGTTTGTCTGTTTAGGGCTATTCTGTAGAAACAACATGGTGAATTACTAGTGGGCAATTCCGCGAAAATATCAACCTTAACACAACATTTTTTTGTTTGTACCAGATGTTTTTACTATGGTAACAGCACAGATTGTTACATTTGGTGGTTCAACCCCCCTCACAATACCCATGTGAAATCTCTCTTCAAATTTGTAAATCATTTGTTTTATTTTTAGTGCATGATTTTTCATAGTCAGGTAAGTGCCATTTTCTGGATTGTCACATACACTGTAAAAAGTAATACCTAGATCTAACTTATAAAAGTGAGGCAAGTGGCTGCATTGGATGTTTTAAGTTGAATCAACTTGCAGCCTTTTTTAGGTATAATAAACACTTTAACATTACTTAATACAAACGCAACAAAATCAAGTTGACCTAACTAATAGTACCAGTATTGCTCAGTTAGATAAACCTACTTTTCTTGGTAGAGGGAACTAATTTATGGCTTGCTACAAGTAACCTGTAATCATTTTAATTAGGTTTTATGAACTTTATGTTCTTAGTAAAATGAACCTAATCATATGTGAATAGACATTTTAATTGAGTCCTTGCTATAGCCTCAAAAAATAAATCTAAATGTCTATAAGCCTACATATTCATCATAAATGGACTCAAGAAAATCAATATAAAGTAATTGCTTTATGTTCTATAAAGAGGCATCCCTTCCCCATTCATTGGGTATTATTGCTTCAGGATTATGCATTTTATTTCACAGAAATCCTACAAAGTTTATCGTCTCACAAAAAACACTTCCTTTTTTTGTCACATCCATAACGCATATTTATTTCCCTTTTCTTAAATTTATTTTTCATATACTAACATTTTTAATGTTAAGACTCTATCAACAAGGGTTCAGTGTTATGTCATGTCCATAACGCAAAATGTCACGTCCATAATGCTGGAATTGCCCTAATGTAAGTGGAACCGTAGTGTATATAGATAGAAATAGCTCATTCTAAGGTAATAAACACTAAACGCTTCATAACGGAAGGTCTTCATACACCTCTGAAAACAGAAGTATATCATATTGCATTCCTGTCAATAAATCCTCCAAAAAAACTGCCCACAGCACCTTTAATTTAACACCAACTTACAGTATCACAACTGTTTCTTTTCTCCATCAAATATCTGTAGAGGTGTAGACCTCGGTGATGTCTGTTTTTCATTTTGAGAAGGATCGTTTCACTCGTGCAAAGTCTAATATTTTTATGTGGGTTTTTCAATCTTTTTATACCTCATCCCTCCTTACACATCCCTTAAGATGGCACCGAATTAAATACTTCATTAGCATTTCATACATCGACGCAACCTGCCCCTTGAGAATCAAAGTAGTAGAGGGCCAATAATACAACGTGGGCTTTTATATTATTCTCTCCTAGTTGTTCAAGGATTCATTGGAAAAAACTAATTACAGATTTTAATTATATTCTTTTTGTATTAATGCTTGTCTGCTGGTTAGAGCTTCTTGACATTTATATTTTTTAAATAACACATTTAATTAATGATATCAGTGGCGTTAACATGAATTAAATGTAAAATGCATTTATTGCTTTGGTTGCAGCCATAAGGCCTTTTAAATATAAAACGGATTTATTCTCAGTTAAAAACATTATTACAATGTGTTTTAATATGCTGTGACATTATAATGTAATGTAATGTTTGATTGTTTTTGATTGCACACTCAGCTTTGACTTTGGCTTTATTATATTTTGCATATATATATACAGTATCGTCTAGCCTGCGGCATGGTCAGTGACAAGAATACTGTATCAAAATGTGTCTTAAAATAAAGCTATTAATATTTCCAGAAAGAGCCCGGCAGAGCGCCAATGACAAGTCATTAGTTCCTGTTTTTTAATTAACAGGTTTTGCTGAGGAACTGCAGCTTCACACTTATGAATGTAATTTGTGTTTTCATTGTGTTAATAAGATGTGTGTTTAATTACTTCATGATTGCGTTCACAGGCACATCACATCTCTTCTCATGTGCACTCGCCTCAGTGGTTAAGAGTTTGATCCTCTTTGTCAAGATTTGATCAATCAATCAGTCATGAAGCCATGTCATGGTTTTGTCATCATCACACACAACGTTTTACTTTGAAGCTTTCCAGACGTCTTCTTTAGTATGGATGTGGCATTATCCAATTACTAGGCAATAGCACTTTTAGCATAGCTTAGCACAGATCATTGAATCCAATAAGACCAGTAGCATCACATTCAAAATGACCAATTAGTTTGGATACTTTCCTATTTAAAACTTGACTCTTCTGTATTTATATCGTGTACTAAGACAGGCGGAAAATGTAAAGTTGCGATTTTCTAGACCGATTTGATTAGGAACTTTACTCCACTATACTACACCATATAACTACAGAAGAGTCAAGTTTTAAATAGGAAAAATATCGAAGCTCTTTGGTCATTTTTGAACGCGATGCTACTGGTCTAATTGGATGCAATGATCTATCCAAAACATTAAACTCAATTTATAAACTCTTGGGGAGCTGGAAAATAAGCATATTTCCAAAAAAAGTGGAGTGTTCCTTTAAGGGGAGAAATCTGCAGAATGGATTTAAAGATGGTAAAATCTGTTCAATGGAGCAGAAAGTGCTACGCTTTCGTTGGTATTCTAGCTGAAGGCATAAACAGAAGTATGATCAGATTATCTTAATTATTTAATGAACAAACATGTCAGGCCCAGGTGATGTGAATGACATTTTAAGTCTGTGTGAATCTGCTGGCCGTTCTGCAAGTCATACGCTCTAAAAATGCTTTAGACAGAACCAGCCATTTGAGTAACAAATGGCCTTTTATTACCCATGCAACCATGGGTTAAAACAACCCCGCAGAGTGTGTATTTTATCATTAATGGCTTGGTTTTTCAACCATAATTTACTACAGTGCTACTGCACAGTGTGTGTTAAAGGCCCCATGTTATTAGATAAAGCATTTAGCCTTTCTTTGTTGAAAAATCTGAAAAGAGCAAAATACATTTTTTATAACTAATAAGCTTTAGTTTACTGTAGCTACAGTCATGAACTGTTATTTTTGTAACTTAGTATTGCTAGTCAGTGGCAGGTCCCAAGTCGGCATGAAATGGAATTTGTGGTGATGTCTTCTTCCAAATCTGGACATATATCTGAGTGTAATGGCTTCTTGAATTTCATAGTGACTTTAAAGGTGTAATTTGGAGATTTTAGCGGCATCTAACGGTGAGGATGGGAATTACAACCTGAACTCTCCCTCACTTTTGAAGCACTACGGCAGCTGACACAAAACTAAGATGTTGTCACATTTTTGTTTCTTTTCCGAATGAGATCATTTATTTACGAAACATGCTCTGTAGGGCAGTTTGTCCGTTAAGTGCTACTGTAGAAACAACATGGCGAATTCCATGTTAGGCAACCTGTGGTGTATGTAGATAGAAATAACTCATTCTAAGGTAATAAGAAAAAAATGCTTCATTATGTAAGGTCTTTATACACCTCTAAAGACATACATGACTGTAGTTATGTATATTTGTATAAAGTTAGGGAGTTAGGTTAAATGGTTACACTTTATATTAAGGTACACAAATTCATTATTATTTGCTGATTAACATCCATATTGGTTGTATAGTGTTATTTATAAATCACAAATTAACGCCTTATTCTGCATCACCATATTCTACATCCCTTAATCCGACCAAAAAGCTAAACCTAAAAAGTACCTAATAAGCAGCAATAAGGAGTTTATTGAGACGAAAGTTGTAGTTAATAGTGAGAATTGGTCCCATTTTTAAAGCGTGACCGGAGAAATTTGTATAAAGTTTTTCTGTATTTGTATTCTTTGTTTTATATATTGTATGAGATGAGTGTGCAATATATTTTGACCAGTTTTCTCAGAATAAAAACAGAAAACATATAAATGACATGTCTTTCAAGTTATTTTTGTCAGCATTTTGGAAAACTCTAGCATATGGATGGCATCAAAGCTAACAGAGAAAGACTAAACGCCTCGAAAATCCAATCTTGTTTTCATGGTGTCTTTAACTACTCAAATTTTCCATGAGAGATATTTCATTCTCTTTCACCTTTTAAAAGCATAAAAGAACAATCGTGCTTAACCTATAAAAATAAGAACGAGTTTCGCATGGTAAAGAATCAGCTTAAATGTTATGTTATCCCCCTTCAAAGGATTACCAAAATTCTGCTGTAAATTGGTCAGGGTGAATTTGCAATTTTTGCCCGGTAATCAATCCCGTTTTCTCTGATGTAAATAGAAATGCTGTCGGAACTTATGAAACCGGTAGTGGTTTTCTAATAAAGGTTTTTGTTCTTTACGTTCCACTGCGACGCTCCTCTCCACAGACAGAACGCTATTGTCACTCCAGAAATGTACTCTGAGAGGAATAAAAGATAAAAGGTGAAATAAATGATTCCTCACACAAGGGAAATGCAGACGCAGTTGTATAATCTCACTATGAAAAAGAAAACATTTCAGGAACGCTTGTTCCAAACCCACAAAACACAAATGCTTCAGAGGCTGTTGTGCTCAAAGAATGTGGGATGCATAGGTGTGACACGTTTGTGTGACTGTACAGAAATCTATTTACATAACTGCACTTTTTGTTGTAGGCCCCTCTTATAAAGTTTTGTTGAAATACAAAGCAGGTCTCAAAAAGCATCATAAGAGAGATTCCTAAAGCAGCTATTTTGATTCAAACATGAGAATACTGCATTTGGCAGATCCTCTGCAATGCTACAAACAATCACTGGGGTCAGGTTTTCAGCAGATGTAGGAATAACTATGCAGGAACAAATGGGGAATTTTAAATAATATATGTAACAGCTCAGTGTAGTGAGTGTGAATATCTATATCTGCAAAAAGATGTGTTAGAGTTTAGTTAACTCTGATATCTTGCTGTCAGCAGCATGGCATCAATAGCATATACAGTAATGTATTTTAAAATGCCATTTGAAGTGTTCTGTGCACTTCACATTCATATTTTCATGATCTTTGCCATTTTTATAGAGTAAGCTGGGTCTCTAAACCTAATGAGGCCTACCAAAACACCATATTCCTGGGGATTTAGATATAACGTGGACTGAAGAAATGCTTCAACATTGGTCATGTGTTTTAATGCTCAAATCAAACCTTTGAAAATTCTGCCATCATTTACTCACTCTCAGGTGGTTTGAAACCTATATTAGTTGTTTGTTCTGATGAACACTGAGAAATATATTTGGAAGAATGTTAAAAAAAATCAGTTTTGGGACATCGTCCAATACCACAGTTAGAAAAAAATATTATTCTTTCATTTGTTCTGTTAGGGGGGCACGGTGGCTTAGTGGTTAGCACGTTCGCCTCACACCTCCAGAGTTGGGGGTTCGATTCCCGCTTCCGACTTGTGTGTGTGGAGTTTGCATGTTCTCCCCGTGCCTCAGGGGTTTTCCTCCGGGTACTCCGGTTTCCTCCCCTGGTCCAAAGACATGCATGGTAGGTTGATTGGCATCTCTGGAAAAATTGTCCGTAGGGTGTGAGTGTGTGAGTGTGTGAGTGAATGAGTGAGTGTGTGTGCCCTGCGATGGGTTGGCACTCCATCCAGGGTGTATCCTGCCTTGATGCCCGATGACTCCTGAGATAGGCGCAGGCTCCCCGTGACCCGAGGTAGTTCGGATAAGCGGTAGAAAATGGATGGATGGATTTGTTCTGTTGAACACATAATGAGATATTTTGAAGATTTCAGGAAAACAACCCTTTGACTACCAATTAATGTTTCCTATCTTTCTCTGTGTTCATCAGAACAAAGACATTTATGCGGGTATGAAATGAAATAAGGTGTCATGATTCCGCTATCATGTCATGTGTATTCTTGGTCTTGCAGCGGAGTCATGGCAAAGCCTTAGGGTTTTGTGTGAGAAAGACATGGCTTTGTTTATATACTGGCTTGCCATGTGCTTTCTCGTGTGTCGTCGGTGTTTCCCGCCCTTTTGTCTCGTTAGCCTTCCCTTAGTGTTTAATCCCCATCACCTGGTTCCTTGATAATTATCCTTTGTCTGTCTCCCCATAGTACTCATGTTTCATTGTCCTGTGTCGGTCATTGCATTTGCTTGTATGTGTTTGCTGTCTTGCCTGCTCCTCAACGCTGTTATACTTAAATGTTTGCGTCATGCTCTTGTTCTCATTGGGTCTCCATCAGTCTTAGTAAGTGTTTAGTTTAAATTCATGTCAAGTGTTATTCAGTTTAGTTTTAGTTGGTCTATGTCCTGTTCCTTGTATTATTTTTTTGTATCCTTGTTTATACCCCCTCGTGGGTCTTTGTTTTGTGTTTCATTGTTTAAATAAAAATCCACAGAATTTATTTTTGGGTGATCTATCCCGTTTTCCCGTATCCCGTCATCATAAACTCACCCTTCAATTGTTCCACATCTGTATACATTTCTTAGTTCTGATGAACACAGAGAAAGATATTTGGAGGAATGGTTGTAACCAAACAGTTCTAGGCCATCATTAACTAGTAAGAATTTTTCGGGTGCATTTCTTTGTTCTGAAGATATTTTGAAGAATTTAGATAAGCACAGGTTCTCTCGGGCACTTTTGACTGTAATCTTACTGGTATCACCAATGTCTAGAGACTAGAATCTTACTGGTAGTTAATGATGTCAAAAAACTGTTTGGTTACAAGCATTCTTACAAATATCTTTCTTATCAGAACAAAGAAATGTATACAGATTTGGAACAACTTGGGGGTGAGTAAATGATGACCGAATTACATTTTCAGGTGAATTGTCCCTTTAAGTGTTTTGTTCACCGGCGCAATGGTCATAAGGGGTTATGCACCACCAACCTTCATTTACCACCTGAGACCATCAAGCTTCCACTTTTAGTCTTTTTTCAGTGGAGACTCTATGAGGATTAAGATTTTAAGATAAGAGAATTTGCTCTCCCAGATGAGGTTTGTTCATTTAATCCTGTCAATCATGAGTATATAAACAGCTGTTCATTCCAGCCACCTCACCATTTCCCCCCTTTCTTAACATTAGATGTATTTCTACATCCTTTATTTTATTGCCTTAATCAGATAGCCTAAAAGAGCCGTGCTTGAGCCCCTTCTTAATGAATGGCATGATTATATCAGTTTACTCCATCATGCTGCACAATAAATGAAGCAGTGAAGTGGGGAGGGGAAAATCGTATTGCTCAGAGGAACTTTGAAGACTTCATGGAGATCTAAGTTACTTTAAGTAAGAGCTTTATCTTAAATGTTTCTTATACAATCAGGTTCTAATCGAAACATCAACAAGAAATGCTTCTGAAATATAAATAGACACACAGAGTTTTGTGACACTGCAAATCGAAGAAAACCAATCTGAAACATTGAATCCTCAGGGTAGACTTGCATGAGACTCTGTTTCTCAGGAGTGACATCTGAGAATCCAGAAACTCGAGCCAAAGTCTCCATTTGATCTCCGTTTAATTTCAATGCTGTCTAGAAGAAACGATTGAGACATTAAAGAGCTCTCTGATTTCTCTCTCCTATGGGCGTGTAGAAAGAGCCATTTCTCTTTTTTCTTATTAAAAGATTTTGAGCAGCAGCAGAAGAATGTTGCAGTAAAGAAGCTGACAGCCTAGGGACTGTCTCTCTACAGCACTAGCTGAGGTGAAATATTTAATTGAACACCCGTTCCTGCTTCACTGATCACAGCTACTGCTCAAATTTAACTTGTCCCGATCATGCCTCTCTCTCTCTCACACACACTCACCCCATTCCAACAACACGTGAAAGCTGAAATTTGAAAGCTGTCAGGATGCCTTTTTCTTCATCTTCCCCCTCTCTCTCTTTCTCTCCGCTCTTTTTCCGTTGTCTGTTTTGAGAAATGAGAACACAGATTGTTAATGAATGGTGAGCTTTGAAATGGATGCTCCTCAGCGCTCAGTTATTCATAGCGTGTCTTTCTCGGTTGTTTTACATTGCTTTCTCATTCTATTCTTTAATTTAAAGAGAGTAAACAATACAAAGTATTTTCCGTTAACTCTTTATTGTAGTTTTATTGATAAATAGTGTCCATCATTATATGGAGTGATGTCAATGATATTAGATATTAACAAGATGCGCCATTACTGAGAATGCAGAGGAAACAAAAACCCCAAAAAACAAAAGTTCTGTCATCATTTACTCACTCTTTTGTCATTTCAAACCTGTATGACTTTCCTTTTTCTGCAGGACACAAAAGAAGATATTTTGAAGAATGTTGGTAACAGAAAACCGTTTTTCCGCATTGACTTGCATTGGTTTTGTTTACATACAGTATAAGTGGAGAAAGAAAGTCATTCAGGTTTGAAATGAGGGTGAGTAAATGATGATAGAATTTTCATTTTTGGGGTCACTTTAAGCTTAGTAAACAAAAGTTATGATACAATTGATGTCAGGTTTAATGGTCGTCTGAAATATTATATGTTATTATGATTTTTGCCAGGGATTTTAGAAATATCTGCCCTCCACCATTCAAATAAATAGGACTGAGGTCTTTCTATGGCTGAAATATTTGCCCGGAGGTGTTGCAAAATGGTCGCATAGTGGCAAGACTTCTGCAAACAGAACTAGATGATTGTGCCCAGTAAACAATGTTTAACACATTTTATGTAGAAATGAATGTCATTTCATGAAGTAAATCTTTATAAACTGAACCATTAAGCACAAGTATTTCTTATTTTACAGAAAAAGTTTTAATGAATGTTTAGCGGTATGCTATCAGGCCACTCGTTGTTGAATGGTATCAGCAAACTAATTCACTACACCCAAGGGTGCAAGTCGTCAAGTCATTTTGCTGATGCATTGTGCTCAAGGCTAATAAATTAGCTAGAAATGAGTGTCACTTAGCCAAATGATGCTATAAATATGTCATAACTTTGCAGTCTGGTGCGGTCGAGCTGCAGGAGGGATTGGACATTGTGGAAAGGCCAAAGCATAAGAAAAGCACCTCATATATCATCCAATCAACACTCAGGGTAATAACCAGTCATTGAGATGAGAACAGGCTACTGGCCACTTATATATAGTGTGTTAAATCAGTTTTAGTAATGGGCCTTGAAGTTTATAGATTTTTGCTATTTTTAATATCCTTGTTTAATATCTTTATGCTAATCACCATGATCTTTCTCTGCTTGGTGTCCTGTTGACTTTGCGCTAGTGTGTTTGTAGTATTTGTGCAGTTATCGGTGTTTGTTATCTGATGGGTTGGGATGATGTCTGAGCAATAAGATGTGTCAGGTTATTGTGATTGTAGTCACGGCTAAAAGGGCACATTTTTAAACGAATAGTACACTCCTGTCACTGAGATTTCAATCATATTACAAATTGTGAGCGACTTTAAAATACCAAAGTCTCCAAAAGAAAGAAAGAAAGAAACATTCATATTTTTCTTCAAATTAAGGATGAATTGTCTGAGCTGTGTTATTTTGCATTTGAGTAAATACATTTTTATTTTTTTCCAAAAATTTCACAGAACCTTCTGAGATAAACTTAATCCTTCGAAAAAAAACACTGTGATATTTGTTGCTTCAATCTCCAAGCAGTAAAATCTGGCTACAGATACAGCTAAAGCCTATTATCTCTACACATAATATGAGGCCACATTTTGCAGAGTGCTCGCCATTTGTCAGGAGACCGAAGGAAAGTTTGGTGCCTAGAGGAGATGATTGAACTCTTCATTATTTGGGGGGGGGGGCATGGGTGGTTTTTAAATGATGCTTACGGATTTACATTTGGCCATTTGTTATTAAAGGTGCAGTCAATAATTTATGTTAAATTTATGTTATGCTGACTGTTCAGGCAACAGTTATGGATTAACACAGATACCAAGTGAATGCTAGGATCATGAAAGAGGAAATGTTTCTGCTGTTGATTAATACATTATAATGAATATATTTGTTGAATTTAATTGTCCAATAACTTTTCGGCTGGTCATGTGATCTCACCTAAGCTCTCTCTGAAATGAATTTGCATAATGTAACATTGGTGATATGACTGTAATGTAATGTATTTAACATTATCTTACCACAGTGGTTCTCAAACTAGAGGCCCCAAGAAGGATCCAGGGGGGCACAGATTTTGTGGCATTTTGTGAAATATATCAATTTTTGATTGATTTTAAGCAATCCAACATCAGAAAAATGAGACCTGTACCCAATAGAATTGATGTTCCAGCATCGTAAATCTGATTATGTTTTTTGTTTAATTTAATCTTTATATGGGGGCCCGCCACAAAGCAATGCACCCTTTACACATGTAGGGGACCTTACAACGAAAAAGAATAACAACCACTGTCTTACCATCTTTTTTAAACATACTGTTCATTATTTGCGTGCAAAAACCCACTGTAGAAAATGGGTAGAAAATTATGGATTGCATGCTTCAAATAGGGAATTTTAAAAAGTGGCAGAATTGGAAGAGACTAAAATATAGTTCACAGTGCCATCACGCATCATGCTTAGCCTTCATGAGATGTTTCTTTGAAAATGCTCAATTACTCAGAGAAAGTCGGTATTTTTTGGAACATGCACAAATTAAGGGTAAATTTAATATAAAATCGGGATCAGTCAATTTTTTTAAGACATTTTTACCATGAGGTAAGGGTATATCAGAGCTTTTTATTCTGCAGTACTGATAACTACAACAAATCTGGTGCTATTATTACTGCTATTATAAGAAATTAAATGATGTTGACAAACGTCATAATTGAGGGTTCCTGATGCTACAGCAACCATTTAAGACCACATTTGCTATTCGGCTGTCAACTCGGTGCTTTTCTAGGAAAGAATGGAGAAAATGGTGCAGAATGGAAATATTCCGTTTGATAACACAAAACACAGTACATATTCTCCTATAAACATTTGATGGGGATGCCTTCAACTGTACCCGCCTGTAATGATTGCTGACAGTCCCTGATAGGATTATTGCAAAAGTGATGTGCACAGCCAAAACTAAGCTAGCACATTTATAGAAGCAGTCATTACTATATGAATCAGTAGCATAATCTTCCTGAGTTTCAATGCGCTGTCATCCTCTAACAAGTGGAACTTATTTTGGCAGTGCTATTACAAAAACACACGATTCTCAATATTCCTCTTTGTCTTCTTCAATAACATCCCAGTACTTGTTGTGTAAATGACACTACCACCCCACGACACCGGCTCCTACATTTCTGGGGCTGTGGCTGCTGAGAGTGTTAAATGTAATGATTCTCAAAAACAAAGAGTCATTGGAATTTCAGGCACATGCCAAGATCGTGGCCTTGAAGCGCCGGGCCTGTGACAATGCACTCGGTATGCCATGTGTTCTAGAATGATTTTACATTCCCTGTCTTTCCTGCCCCAGACGCCCTATGGCAGTAAAGACGAGATATCGGTGCTACAAGATGAATGATGATGTCACTCAATAGAGCCGAGCAACACAATCTCACAGCAAAAACGTGAGTTTCGGCTAATTCGTATGAATTCGTAAAATCTCATTCGTACATTTTTGTATGATTTTCTAAACACGAATACAAATTAGACACCTGTGAGATCAGGTTCAGGGGAGCTAGCATTTACTGGATGCACATATTGAAAGTAACCGATAATATGCTTTATATCTGTAGGCTGCATGATATTTCCGTTTTTTACATTCTATTTTTTTGCTGTAGCGGTGAGATCTTAATTAGATGTTGATGTTTACAGATGACATTTGCTTTATAAAGTTAACAAAGCAAATGTGTTGAGAATTCATTAATTCTGAACCACATTGCCTTCACAGTAATGCATTTATCCCTTCAGAATATTAATAGATATCGATTATATTATTCCAGTTTTTATTCATTTGAAAGTGTTTAAAGAAGGGCTGTCAAACGATTAATCGCGATTAATCGCATCCAGAATAAAAGTTTGTGTTTACATAATATATGTCTCTGTAGTTTGCATATTCATTTTGAAATAATAAACACATAAATATACATATATTCAAGAAAAATATACAATTAATTTTTCATAAAAGTTTTTTTTATAATTTCAATAATTGGTAAATTTAAATAAATACATCTAAATATTTCCTAAACATTTATGATTTTGTGTTAATAAATACAAATGAATATGCACGATACACAGATAAAATTATGTAAACAAAAACTTTAATTCTGGATGCGATTGATCGCGATTAATTGTTTGACAGCCCTAGTTTAAAGTGATTTAAGTGTTGTTTTGTTTGACAGTTTTTAAAGTCCTTGTGAACCGGAAATTGTGATAGTTTTTACTTCCGTATTTTGATGCATTTTCGAGTGAAATGGAATTTGAATGAGAAAAATAGTGGTTGTGACTTTCGACTTTCTCTGCGATCTGATTGGATGTATAAAACAGCCTTTGCATTTTGAAATGGCAGCAGACTGACAGTTGAAGGGGAGGAGTTAACGGATGCTCCACCCAACCGTCTAACATACGTCAATTAAGATGGATAGTCACCACCAGACTGAAGTGCATTTTCAGAATCTAACTGAAATGTATGAGGGCACACGATTTTTAAAAAGAGAATGACCAACACTGATAAACTATTTACAATAAACTCTGCAATATTTAATGAAAAAATAGTCTATTTTATGTTACTGGGACTTTAAGTGTAATTTAATAATTTCTGTTTAATTTAATAATTACTTTGTAATTTGAGTTTAGAGCTACTGTAGAAACAACATGGCAATTTCCATAAGAGGACCAGTATGTAGATAGAAATAGCCCATTCTAAGGTAAAAAACATAACACTTCATTATGTAACGAAAGGTGTTTTGTATGATACATCTCTATTAAATACACCAGAATTTTCATCTAGGTTGAAAATATGTCTGGGTTCTTAAGAATTAAAACTATTATTTATTGTGATGTATGGCAAAACTTTCCATCAGCAAGTGATATGACTTGTTTTGAATTCAATTGAATTGCTGCAGTAGTTTGTCAGTATATTGGAGTTATCATCCTATTATAAACATTTTTTGAGATAGCAGCACTTGACAAAAATTCAGTCCGTGAGACCGTAGAACAGCTTGTATACCTATGCTGCATTTATATTCCAGGCACAGTTGTCAAATGCAGTAGACTACAGGAAGAGCTTATTACCAGCTGTCATCATTTCTTGCATTATACACACTGTTCTGCCCCTTAACGAAAGCTTTTATTTGCTGAATCATTTTTACCTTTTTTATTACTTTCAGTTAGACCCGTCTCTGCCTAGAAGTGTCTCTCAGTGTTGCTGCCGAGCCAAGACTCATTATCCCCCTTTCAAATATATTTTACCATAAAGTGGAATAATTATTATTACAGGCACAAAAAATGACACTCATTGCATGATATAACGCAAACTACTGCAATTTACTTTATTTTTATTTTTATAGATTTCATGACAGTGTAAATGTTTCTAAAGATGCATGTTTGAAAATATACAGCTGAACAATTGCCTAGACGACTGAAAAAGAACCAGCTTTATGCATCACCTCTTTTCATCTATTCTACGTTAATTTCACAGACCAAAGGTAATTATTGTATGCGTTGGTTTTCAAACCAAAGAACCAGGAATATAAAAAAAGCAATTTGCAAACATCAGAGAGGTTACTCAGTGTTTTCTCTGCCGAGATAATTATCCTGTCCTGGAGTCTTCATCAAGACTGGTACCATTTCACCGTGTTTGACTAGCAAATCAGTGACTGAAGAGGGGCATGTTTGCTTTTGCAGATACTCTTGCATAGATGTTATGAGCAATCTACACTGTCAGGATGGATTAGCCAGAGCATGATGAGTTTAAAACCGAGGCCATTTTCAAAAGTGTTGCGATTCTTCATCGACTGCACAGACACGGCGTGACAGCGCCCCATCACAGATGTTTGTTTAGGGGCTGTGCCAGTGTTTTTGTGAGATTTGCATTCTCTTGTTGTGCCTCTGGCCATCCTGCTTTTCTCTAAACAGCTGCTTGTGTTCGTCAGGAAGGCTTTCGGCTTGCGTTTTTTAGGACAAGTGGAAGCTCCTGAAAAAATGAATCTCATAAACTTGAGGGTTTAGCATAAATCGCCGGAAACAAATATGGAAAAACTTTCTATTTACCGCCCTTGGACAAGTTACGTACATATTTGTATTTATGAGAAAATCCATCCATCCATCCTTGTAGGGTGGATTTTTTACATTTGTTTGTTTGAAAAAGGGGGCTACTGTGAGGCTGGTGGGAAAAGTAAAAAAATCATCATCAAATATACAGTATATATATTCGTATATACATGTATACTGTAATTGCACAGTCTAAAATTCTTAAAAAATACTCTGAAACCAGATTTTTGTTTATCACAACAAACAGCCAATGACACTGACAGTGGTATGAATCTGGTCATCAAACTATCCCTGTAATATATATAGACCCACTTATTCGGTCCACTCGGGAGAATCTGTGACACATTTTGAAAATACTGTTAGGTTTTACAGAGTTGCACCATCAGACTATCGGACATGAGAAATGCATTCAGCCTGACCAGTAGGAGGGATAAAACATATCCCCTCCGGTGATGAAAAATGAATGACCAGAGGCAGTGAAACTCCCCCATCTCTCCGGTTTATCACACTCTCTATCTACAGTATCAGTCTGTTTATCACAGCAACAAGAACAAGTCCTTTATAGCTGTACATGTTGTTGCTATCAAACGTGTAGACTGAAAATAATCAATTCATCTTGGAAAGCTGTTAGTGTGATGAGATTATCTATTTTTAGATTAATTTTTGGTTCCAGTCAATGAATGCACCAATTTTCAACTCAGAGCAGACAAGTGAAGTAGAATATCTTGTGTTTTATGTAGAAAAGAGATACGGTAATGTCTTTGTACACAGATGTCCAATTTTCAGAATTCACAGTGGAAGTGTAAAACACTGATGTGTAGTAAATCACTTGGATGAAAGCTAGTTTGGCTAGGAAAATTAAAGAAGATTGGGGAAGTCCATAAAACATCCAATGTGATCTAAAGTAATGATTTTCTTTAAGATAAAGATAAATGAATAGATGTCTCTTCCTAATAACTTTGGGTCATTGATATAAGTAGGAAAGAAACTGGGGACCCAGAATCTGCTTCACTTTTTGACCTTCCAAGCATTTATCTATAAAAACACTGCATCTTTATCTGTTTCGGGAAAAAAAGAATGCCGTTAAATTCCTAAGCAATCCATTTATAACATGGACATTTTTCAGTCTTCATAATTGTCCCTTGAATGCACTTGTACGCTACAGCCATGAGAAGGCATTCATCTAAATAGGATGAATAAATTGGCGCCACCCCCGCAGGGATTATAACTGCAGTAATCTAACTGAGATTACTGAAAAAGTTTTAAAGCAGAGGTTTATCATGCAAGTCCTTTCTCTGCTTTTACCTTAAGTGTGGAATTTGTTGTAAATTGGCTTCATTTTGGCCATCTTTGAGTAAGGGACAATTGGGTTCATCTCATAAATATGCATCACTAGTGTGCGTGTTTCCTCAACTGAAAAACAGGTGCACGCAGAACCATTTTATGATCATTTACATGCAAGAAGATTAGTATTGCAGTAAAAACATGAAATATTGCAGGGCATCTGTTGAAAGTCATCTTGGTTTTATTTGTGATTGTAATCATAAAATCTATTATCTCTTTGCAAAACTGGAAAATCTCAGATCGATATCAATAACAGCTCTCCAATTGAGCAAGTCAATGGCCCAGCAACGTTGTTTTAATGTTAGCCTGATTCCACCAAAAATACTGCAACATGAGTCAATAATGGTCTCTGGATAGTATCTAACATGCAGTTGCTTGGAATAATGAAATGCCCTGTTCACAGCAAATAAACTGTAAAGATAACGTTTTTCCAGAAATTTAAGAGAATGGTCCACACCACAACTATGGTAGAGTAAAAAAATGAAACTGAAAGATAAATTAGGAAACGACATCATTAGGATCGATGGAATTTTAAAGTCTGAGTAAAGTGACATTAAAATATATGAGGTTCTGAGTTTGGAACACAACAGAATAGTGTTTTATGAACCACCCATCCAAATTTGAATGGAGAAAAAAGCATCCATGTAAATAGCATATATTATCAAAATCGGGGAAAACTAAGCAGGCTCTCTGCTCTCGAATGCTGGGGGTGTGTCCGCTGTTGGCACTGAAGCCACGCCCACTCGCGTCGCTCAACCCACGTCGAGTCCAAGGCCCAGTAGGCTATATGTGAATTATGTGCATACGTTTTATGGAAGGATTTGAAATCAAACACGCGATTTTCATCAATATATATAATTCACGAGTACGCCTATGCAGATAAAAATGCAGGTTAAAAGGAGGTATGCGTATTTGGCGTGCTGTCCGGGGATAGTGCTATGAGTCTGGCAGTTTCTTCCGAACTCGGACTACCTGTCCGGTGAGAGGGCTCCAGGCCTGGTGTTAGACCGAACCCAGAGCGCTCCCCCGTTGTTAAGCGGGACAAACCGGTCTCGTGGTGAGGATCCGGGGTGGTGGAGGGATGCCTGAAGGCTGTAGTGAGAATGCAGTTAAGACAGCTTTGTCTATTTGTAGTGGTTCTCTCCTCCGTCCATTTGCGTCTGCGTTATCATTTGCTTGTTATTTGTCTCGAGATTTGTTTAGTTGGGCAGAGTGAGATCGTGAGAGAGCTTAAAAGCATGAGATCTTACAACCCTGAGCTCTTCATTGAGCAGAAACCTGATGCTAGGTGCTCTTGTGATAGGGGAGGGGTTTGCATGCTCCAATGCTCCATTGCGTCATCGATGCCCCGTTTTAGCCCCGCCCAAAAAACAACGGCTTAACTACACAATTCAGAACTACATAGTTATAAAGTCTTGGTAAAGTGTTTCAGCAATACATTTCTAACATCTATAATGTGTTTAGAATTCAATTCTCAGGATTCTCTTTACCCGGACTTTAATAAATATTTTAATGTTTAAGAAATATAACATTGGTTTAGACGGTTGGTGTGGACCCTATGGGCTAGTTGCACGAAGCTACCATATTAGATTTCCGATCAGCGGGTGTGGGCAGGCTTATTTCCAGTCGTATAACACAAACACTCTTTGGGAAAATAAGGATGCCAAATATGAGCGTTTTTAAGATAAAAAGTAGAAACTAATTTATAAGCGATATTACAGAAAATCCTCTGTATATAACGAGTACCTTAAGCCAGAACAAATATCATCGCAAAAAAAGGCTGATGATGTTTTATACCAGTCTGTGCACATCCTATGTTTCTCCCCATATCACCATCTTCATTAAGCAAAACAACTAAAATCTCGTATTCACTGCTCACACTGCTAGTAGACACGTTTTATGTCTTTTAACTCATCGTTACAAGTTCTATATGATGACATCGTTTAGGGAAAGCACCATTATCGCTTACAGGTGATCAGTCGTGTCGTGTTTGTGATGAGTTTCAGTCATTTGCGTCTTTGTCGTGTGACTCGTGTCGTACTGTGAAAGAGTATTAATACAGTCATGACCAGGTAGCGTTTGTATTACATTCATTGTGCAGTCAGGCGGGGAAAGCTCCCGGTGTGGAGAGTGTGTGTAGCTGTTTCACATCGAAAGAGGAAATAAATGCTTTTTATGCTTTTCTTAGTACCCCAACTGTCACAACAAAACACATCTGTAGAAAATATACAACACACACGCTGGCTTATGTATACAAAAATCCTACTTTTCCCATACAGTGTTATACGACCGGAAATAAGTCTGCCCACACTGCTGATCAGAAACCTAATATGGCGGATTCGTGCAACTAGATTATTAAAATGTTTTAAATGGAGTAGGCCTGAAGTCTTATCGACACCATCCAAACCACCCCCCCACACCACAGATTTGTGTTTATTGATACAATGCAAGCTAATCTCGCTTACTCAAATGTGCATAAAAAGTGTTTTATTGGAGGACCTACTGACAGAGATGCAATATAAGTCAATGTGTTTTTATTTGAATAGAATGAGCTATTTCTATCTACATACAACGTGATCCCCTTACATGTTGTTTCTACAGTAGCTCTAAACCAGGGATCTCCAGCCCTGCCCCTGGAGAGCTACCGTCCTGCAGATTGCAGCTCCTGTTTCAACACACCTGCTCTACAGAGAGTGTATTGTAAATGCAATATCTCATTCAGCAAAGAAGTGAAAATGTGACGACATCTTAGTCCTGTGTCAGCCATCGTAGTGCTTCGAAAGAGGGGTGGAGTAAGCCGTTGGTTGCAATGTACAACTTCAATGCTAGATGTCGCAAAATTTCATACACTGGACCTTTAAACAGATCAGAGCTGTCATTAATGAATGATGATCAAATGGTTGTGCATCTTCGTGTTAAACTGGGACAGAATAATTTTAGTGACCATCGAAAAAATTGATTCACTGTTTAACAAAATTCTAGCAGGTTATATAACAACAACTGTGTTACATGACTTGTGTTGTCTCCTGTCTGAAGGAACCACATCAGTTTAATACCACATCATTATAAAGTTGCCCAAAATACATGATGTACGAAGCTTTACATAATGTTTCAAGCACAATATAGAGAATTTGTGTTTCACAGTGCAGCATTCACCTCATGCACCAGCAGTTGACTGGCATTGGTTGGTGAAGGGGATCATTACTGGATACAATTTCAGTGGTTCACTGGTCATGGATTGTTTAAATCAGCAGCAGTAAAATGCAGAGGACCCCTGACTAAATCTGGCATCTGTCAACCTTCGTCAGAGCCTCCATGTGTGACTTACCGCTAACAACCACATCAGTGTTGGGGTGTAGATCCTTCAAGGCTCTGAGAAACTCATCACCTGGCTCTGGATGTGCTTCAGCTCAGCCAATTCAAGGTCACTGGTACTGATGACAGAAAAGTTAAGAGCTACCATTTTTTCCTGAGAGGCAAATCTTTTCAAAACTAGTCAAAAAGCTGGGAAATGCCTTCACCTGTGCTTTGAGAGATGTCACGTTTAATCCAGAGAAGCGGTCGGGAGGTAGTTTATGACCAGGAATATTTCAGGCATGCAGCTACAGGTAAGACGTTCTTCTAAAGATACTTTAGCACTTTCTAGTATGCAGTTCTTTTTGAATTCTACCTCCCGTGGCGTCGATACAGCATTGCCTTTGACAGGAAAAAGATCAAAAACAAGCCAAGAGTTCAGGGTTACTCATGCTGCCATACAAAAAATTAAATGTTCTCGTTTGGGTCTATCAAGTCCAGGTCTGGGAAGCAGAGATGTAGTCAAGCTGTGGTTGTAACACTGAGTGCTGATTGGGTTAGTTGTTTCTGGAGGGGCCAAGCCCTGCATTCAGCCATGCAAATTCAATATTATGCTACACTGTATGCTGTATGCAAACAGCTGTGTGAGTAGGATGTCTATACAGTATTTTCAACCCTGGACCACAAAACCTGAGATTTATACATCATCTGAAAGCTGAATAAATGAGCTTTCCATTGATGTGTTATAAGTTATAGGACAATGTTTGGAAATCTGGAATCTGCGCATGAAAAATAACAAAAATTTTGAGAAAATCAACTTTAGATTTGGCCAGGTTTGTTTTAATGCTCTCTTCTGGTTTACTGCTGTAATGACATTGTGGAGAGTGGACGAACCTGAGTTTCGGGCCAATTTGTTCTCCATTTTGCTGCATCCACTCACTAACATAAAGTTTTAATATATTTACGGGAGGAAATTTACAAAATATCTTCATGGAACATGATCTTTACTTAATATCCTAATGATTTTTGGCGTAAATAAAAATCTATAATTTTGACCCTTACAATGTACTTTTGGTTATTGCTACAAATATACTCATGCTACTTATCACTGGTTTTTTGGTCCAGGGTCACATTTTTGAAACATTTAGTTGCATTTAGAAACTTTGTATCAACTGCTTTTTTAAAGACCATAACCCTATTAAAAAATCACAAGCAATTTATAACCATTTTTATGTCAAAGAGTAAAAAAACTTTTTTTAAGTTTTTGTCAACAAAAGACCAGTTTAGGCATTCAACCAAAAATCCCTAAAGTGCTAAAATGCTAACTCATTTTGGATTTTCAAGCTTCTACTTCCAACAATCCAATCAGTTTCCGTTGTAAAAATTCAAGTCCCATCCTAAACTTTTTATTCCGTAAACCGTTTTATTGGATACATATCACAAGGAGATAAAATACCATAGCAACATCTATTTTAATGCTGACTTCATACATTTTTCATATTATGGTTCTTTAGCTTTCATGGTCTTATAGGAAAGCACATCCATTGGACGCACACTTCAGAATATTGCAAGATTTGATCATTTGAACATGATGATGTCAGAAATAATGCAAGATGGACATAAATCTATAATAAAAAGTGGATGGAGATTCATTCATGGTGCAATTACTTACCAGGAAACATGTTTTTAAAAGAGTTGATGTTGGTCACGTTAAAGTTGAGCAACCTTGGCGTAGTCAGTTTAAAGCCTCATGTTAGCTTTTTACTTGTGCAGATAGTATTTAGTCTTCAAAAAGGACAAATGTTGTGTTCATTCGGATCATAAACCTTTTTTAATAAATATTTATAGCTATCTTCCAATACCCTGTGTTGGAAAATCCTTACGCTTTTGTTGGAGGAAACCAGTGTGCCGCTAACTTCCTGGTTGGCCTACAAAAATACTCTGCATCATCCCTGCGGCACTCTAATGAACAGTTAATACTGCACAATCCCAAATTAATGTTGTTGAATTAAGATTATGAGAGAACACAAAATCTGATGGCGCCTCTGAAATGAAAAAGGTACCAAAAAAGTAGTTCCTAGGCATTATATTGTGCTTGTTTATACAGTAATAAGACTGAATTGTTGGCTTTTGTGAACTCACTGAAAAAAAGCCGTTCCAAAGATGCTAGTTAGCATACTGGGCTAATGGCAATGAACTTAATCAGCACGCCCACAACCTGCAAGCAGATTTAGGAAAAGAACAGAACAGACCGCAGCCTGTAGTCAACAAAACAGAATCTAATGAGCATCAGTGGTAAACAGAGCAACCCATTAGATCCACCAGAGATGCTTTACGGGTTTCTATGGCTGTGCATTAAAGAAATAAATACAGCGTGCTATTGTTTTGTGGATTTATTGTTAACATTTCAGCATGTGCTCTAAAATATCATCAATATCATTTTAGCACGGCTCATTTCTCAGCGTTCAAAAAGTGGACAAGCAACACAAATACATTAAAGTATAAAACATTAGGTCATGTGTGGTCATTTGTGACAGATTACATTCAGAAAGACAAAAGATAATCACAATTACGGGTTCATTTCACAACTGTTTTTGGAAAGTGTTTGCTGTTATGGATCATTAGCAGACCATGAAGATTAGAGCAGCACATATGAATAAACATTTCCTATTTTGATTGTCTGTGTTATATTACATTTGTCATAGACACAAATATCTTCTTGGTTAATTTTAGAAGCTCTGCATCCTCAGCATCTTCACATAATGAGCCCCAATGGTTTAGAGAAATTCCCATTTTCGCTGTACCCTGGCAATATTTTACCAGGCTTTTACACAAATTGCACACAAATCCGTAAGTCCCACAATGTGTTCCACGGATGCAGGTTTCAACAACAACATTATCACAGTACACTTAAAGCACAATATCATCTTATTAATAATTTACTTCAAAACATAAAAGCAGGCTCGAGGATATAAATGAAAATTCCTTCTCCATATAGGCACACTGCATACTGCATATATAAAAACTCTGACCAGCTCTCTTTTATTAAAAGCAGCTATGCGCTAGTCCCTTAGTTATTGCTTTGTGTACATAACCCAGACAGCCATATATAAACACCGGCGGCTAGTATCGCCATCAAATGGTCTAAAGGCTGAAACGTGAAGTGGTTTAGCAAATAGGCGTCTTGCAAAACCAGATACAAAACATGTCAAACGCTGGAACACTTCCTGTGCTCACTCACTGTAAAATATCAGAGGTGTTAGATGTTGTTGCACAACAAATCAAAGCCATTTTAACAGTCTTCAAACATGTCAGATCTCACCGACGAGTGAACAGTCCAAGAAGGGCAAGAACAGTAGTCACTTCCACCACATCCAGCATCGTGAAACAATTGTAACGGGTCACACATAGAGCAAAGTGGTAAGTTCAGACCGATGGAACTGTTGAATAGAACAGCATTACTAGTCACCGGTGAAATGTAGGTTTTGGATGGCGTCCTCCAGTGAAGGATGATAGTGTGCCCTCACAGATGTCATTTATTCACCCTCATGCTGTTTCGAACTGTGTGCCAGTTTTCAGTAACACAACATGTCATAATACTGAATATGCATGATATTGTTATTCTGCACACTTTAAAATACTGTAAATAATTAAAAGTTGGCCGAACTGAATAGTTTTGATTTGAAGGAAACACGTTAGATAATTTTTCATCAACCGGATCAAATTTACATATTTACTGTATGTGTGTGGTGTATAGACCTCTTTGGATGACGTAAACAATGCTGGTTCTACTCTGGTCCAATAGAACTTCGTGTTTCAGTTCTTTAATACTACAAACATGTTTGATCAAAATACAACAGAATATTTGAAGAGTTTATTTGCAAAATGAGATGACTCTTTTTTATTCTTTTTAAATCATGTGTTTTTAATGTGCATTCTGAATAACATCAATCTAACTGTAGTTGGTTTCTTTTGATTTAAGCATTAATAACAAAAAACACCTACAGCTAACTAACACAATAAAAAACGACAACATCAAAAACATGATTAAAAAAACAGAGTCCTCATTCTGGAGACAAACTCTTCATTTATAACTGAATTAAAACATTTAAAAATGTATGTAAAATGTAATTATATATGTTGGATTAAAATATTTCAAGTGAATAAATGACGAAACGAAAAGTGGTTCTGGGCCAATCATGCAAAGTGTTCTATATGTTGACAACCTCTTTTACTACTTCATAAAAAACACTGTTTACATTTTTTATATTTTCTGCAGTAAGATATACAGTAAATTAAATTAACTCTTTGTTTTTATGCAGATCAGATGTTAGACCTACAGTAAATCCATCCAGTAGGCCATGGTCCTACATGAAGACTCACTGAAAGTCCATCTTTTCTTAGGAGGTCAATGGAAGAGAATGTACCCCATGATTTATCCTCCCTAATCCAGCCCAACATTTCTCAGCTGTCACCTGTAACCTGACTCAATACCGCTGAGTGATTGGCTCAGACAAGGTCAGTTCTTTTAGATACTGCATCAATGCTCTCCTCAGCATAGCACAGCGCACTTATTTCACAGAAATCTTCAATCAGCTAACAAGCAGACTGAGATGATCAAACCATTGGCCCTACAACCTCTTCTGACTGGACTTTCTTGCATTTATATACAGTAAATAACCAATCACTGCTCAACAGATTCCCAAGTATTTTACTGCAAAGTACATTTGTAATATACACTACAGTTTTTTTCAAAGACTGAAGGGAAGCATAATTAAACTACCATCTTTTTCTTGATTCCCAGGGAAAGCACCGTAGGCTTATTTATTACATGTACTGTTGCTAAATCTTGGATGATCTACAGTAAATTTAATGTAAATTGCTTTGAATTAAAGCAGCTGTTAAAGGGTTTTTGTTCATTCACATCAGACGTGATATGAACAGACCCGAAAACTTCCTGAAGTGGCTCAAATGTCATGAGTTAAGGATGGGACTTTCTTTTGCCCAACCAAGGAAAAACAGGAGATGATATTTTGTCGCTACTTCATCTGGTGACGCTAACGCCACAAAGATTTCACACTTCAGCTTGAAAAATATATATTTATTCAATCTAATATTACTTGTGAGAAAAAGGAAAGAACTATGTTTCAGGGACACCTCATATTGAAGCACAAAATAGTTCAATAGGTGCTTAATACTGACATGAAAGAGCTTTGCCAGACCGTGGCATTGGTTAATGTGCTTCAAAAGCATCTTTTATCGCAGGTAGCTATTTCGCTATTTTCAAGGTAGAGGTGAAAAAGAATACTTTAGACACTTATGTCAGGGCATTCTCACTTCCAAAAGAAGTATAGTTGCTAGGATACGGAAAAGGTGGCATTGGTTAGATCTGAAGTATGATGAGGAGATAAATGCCAAAACAAAGCACCCCAACAGAGAGAAATGATTTTACTGTACCAGCAACTGTTTATTTTTACAACAGATTGCAATGCCGACTGGACATTCTGTTCCAAACTTGAGTTATGACAACAGATATAAATGTATAAAATATATATATCTTCGTAATAGTCAGTTTTTGTTTATTTAATAATAGAATGGCCAGTGCTTTCTGCAGATCAGATGGTCCTGTGCTACTTACAGTGTGTGATCCTTATACCTCATAAACCTGACACCATCCCCTTTTCTGATACAGTGTGCATCAAACATATTTAGATGTGTCTTTGTTCCTCCTCTCATTCATATGTTTTCCAGCCGCATGTGAAAGCTGGATGGTAGTCATCGCCTAATTTGTAGCTTGGAAATCCGACAAGAAGGCTAATGCCATATGGCATCATTTAGAAATCTGCATTGTATAAACTCAAATCATCGCTCAGAGTCAGGGAGATATCTGCAGAAATTCACATTACTGTTTATAGAACAAAAAAAACTCCAGGGGCTTCATCTAGAAACATGGACACATTTAGTTGTAAAAATGCTTCTTGTTACAAGTTGTATTTGTCCTTAGAATGTGCTAATAGTTTGACAATTACAGTACATCCATCTGTTTGTTCACAACCATGTTTTGTACTGTGTACTGTATAACTGTTGTGAACTAATAAACATCTTTTTTGAGCTGACATTTTTGTTTTTTTATCCCTACTTACTTTAATGCAAAGAAGATTATCCAGTTGTTAGTTACTTCATAATTATTTCTAATTAGAAATAAACAACCCATATATTTCAGAATTTTGATTGAATTATTGTCATGCAGATTCTCAAGTTTTAACAGTTGTTGTTAAGATGTCTTAACCTTAATTGCACAAAGCCATTTCAATTCGGCATCTTTTTTTGGCACGGATAGAGAGACGTCCCATAGAGACTGCAATGTGAAATTGTTGTTGATCCTCACCTTCCATGACAAAGATCTACATAATATGTTTGTCCAAATATCACAAGTTGAGTAAAAAGTAACACAAACTGTGTTAGCCAAGAAATAACAGAGTGTAAGTGCTGTCCTTAACTGAACACAAAATGTGTTGTATTAATACAACTGTTTTTAGAGTGTACATGCTGCTACGAACAGTCCATTCTTTATTGAATAGGGCGCTAAAATGGGCCTGACATCTTAAAATGAATTACATTTTTTTAACTTTTTAACAAATTTTAAGTGAAAGAGCATTTTTGATAAATAAATGAATAAAATTGTATGTCGATTTTCTTACAATAATGCAGCTAACAGTGTTGAATGGTTGAGCTTAATGTGCACGAAAATGTTCATCTTTATTGAAACTGTGGATAAATAAATACATCTTTGTAAGTAAAGTACATACAGTACATGGTCATATATAATGTGCGTTCGTGTATAATGTAAGCCTACACTAGATCAATAATATACAAGCATTGTGGCTCTTTTAAAATGATGTTGACACTGAAGGTTCGGAGAGCTCTGAAGTGGACTTTCTCTGTATGAGACTTCACTCTGTGTTATAACGTTATCCCTGTTTTCAGTCATTGAAGCATTGCATCTGATGTATTTTCTGTGTACAACCAAAATAACTTTTTAGAGTCTTCAGTTGTAGAGTAACACAAGATGAGTTGAATCTGCTGTTTCTACCAAACAATTTGGTCTCTGGAGCTCAGTAAATGGCTTTAAATGTTTAAATCACTTAAGTATATCTGTAATCTCAGAACAATGTTGATTACTGATGAGAAATATTGAAATGTAACTTTGAGATATTCAAACCGCTCAGAAACTCTGCAACCTGATTTACATTCTGTATTTGTATCTGAAGATTCAATCTGGATTATCCTCTTCACATTGATTTTTATAGCCTCTGAGAATCCTTGACGGACTACATGTTGCTACTACTGCAACACTGTTTCATTAAGAATCTTACAGCAACTTTCACGTTACATCACCAAAGCATCCCTGTCACCTATTCAAGGTTAAAATAAACATTTTGACACCGTTTACTCAGCATGCCGTTCACTCTGCGTTTGATTTTCTGTCTGTCTTCACAAATGAAGGTTTTTCCGCATGGGGTCTGTGTTGCTTTTTCCATTCATTCAAACATTCAAAACATCCTGCCTTAAGGAACACTGCATCAAAATACCTATCATGTAGTAATGTCTAATTCCACAATTATTTGTATTATATTAATGTGATTATAATCATTCATCATTCAAAAGCACTCATTCAAGATATGAATTGCATCAGTTTGTGTGTTCCCTGGGAATCAAACACACAAGCAATGCTCTTCCATGATGACATGAGGAAAACATCTATGTTCATGCCCATGATGATATACACCGACTGCAGAGGCTTTGACGGAATCTTCCCAACTGACATGGGATTATAACTAATGTTTTAATGGTCTTTAGTAGATAAAAATTGCAAAGGCTGACATCCCCTAATGACACTGCCCTGCCTGTCATCATCAAGTTGAACAAACCAAAGCATGTTCTCATTTTAAGCCATTAAAGCGGGCCAAATTTTTGACATTTGGAGTAACATTCTATAGACAATCTCAGTCTTGATCCAGCCAAAGCATCAGGCTTCAGTCTCTCTCTGTTGGCTGGTGAGCGAGAGTAAAACACTTGGGTAGAGCAGCAGTGTGCTGCCAGATTTGTGCTGACACTGTGGGCAAAACGCAGGTGCATTCATTATCCTGTAATTACCCCGCTGTTAGTCCTCTGGTATATTATTCATTACATGCATTCTCCACACTGTGCAGTGACAGGGTGCAGTGAGTCCACACTGCAAATGGATGAGCACAGATCACCAGGCTCTGCACCAGCTTATATCAACCAACACCATCATCATTAATACTTCAGTAAAGGTGAGAGTTCAAGGCTAACTGTGAACAACCTTTTTTTGCTTTTGGTAGAGGAGAAACTGTCCTCTCTTTGTCATTTGCATTTCACTATTAAACTTAATTGTTGTAGGAACCATACTTTGTTTCTAGGAGCGCCTCATCGAGAGGAAAATATTTAAACTTTTCAGAATGCTGCACGCTACAGGCGACCCCTCGATGAGTCTGGGAGGCGGTGGGCCCGAGGTCTGGGGTTGGAGAGAGGAGTGAATGACAGGATTGATTCTAGATACGTGAAACATGGAGTGAATTCTCTTAAAAATGTATTCTCTTGGCGATACGGATGTACTCAAGATTGTTATGCTCGGTCCAATGCAGAAAAGAAACTCCCGTACCCTCCAGCCAGTGACTCCACTCCTCCAATGCCTTTACGAGGGGGTAAGATGGCTAGAGAAAAAAGGGTAAGGGTGTATCTTGTCGTCAGCGGGTGATCTTTTGGGACATAATAGCCCAGACTGCCGCCTCTGACGCCTCCAAAACGAATTCACGAGACTGGTCCGTATTAATGAGAATCAGTACTGAGACAAAGCGACCCTTGAATCTTTCAAAGGCCTCCTGAGCCTGTTTTGACCAATAGAAAATCTTAAGTGTGGAGGTGAGATTAGTCAAAGGCAGGTCGATTTGGCTAAAACCTTGAATGAACCACCTGTAAAAATTGGCAAACTGCTTCCACCTTGGTAGGGTCCATTCAAATGCCCTCTGGTGACAAAATAAACCCCAGGAATGGAACTGACCATGCGGGGATCTCCCACATCTCCAGTTTGGTGAATAAATTTTTTTTTCTAGAAGCTGCTGAAACACTCGTCGGACGTGCTGAACATGGTCGCTCTCCTTCTGGAAGAAGATAAAGATGTCATCAAAGGTAAACAAACACAAACCAGTTGACCATGTTTCTTAACATATCATTAACGAGTGTCTGGAAAACCGCAGGTGAGTTTGAAAGCCCAAAAGGCATGACCAAATATTCCAAGTGATCCGTGGGGGTATTAAAGGCAGTCTTCTATTCGTCTCCCTTTCTAATGCGAACAAGGTGATAAGCTTTGCATAGATCTAACTTCGTAAAGATGGTTGCCCCAGGTAAGAGTTCGGGGGCAGAGGACGTCAGTGGCAATGAATGACTAATCTTGACTGTGATGTCATTCAAACCCTGATAATCGATACAGGGATGGAGTGACCCATCTTTCTTCTCCACAAAGACAAACCCTGCCCCAGCTGGGGAGGAAGAGGGACGTATGAGCCCAGCTAATAGAGAATCATTGATATATTTCTACTTTCTACCTCCTTCTCAGGAAGTGTTTGGTAATAAATCTATCGCAAAATCCTATGGGCAGTGTGGAGGGAGAGATGAAGATCGGGACTTACTAAACACCGCTCTCAAGTCATGGTAAGCCACCGGAGCATTTGCCAGGTTCACCAGCTCCTCCTGCAACACAGAGACATACATATCAGGGGATGCAACAAATACTTAACATTGAGACAGACAAAATGGGCTCCATTCAACTACCACATGGTGAGCCCAATCAATCATTGGGTTATGCTTGGTAAGCAAGGTGTGCCCCAACACTAAAGGAGTGGAGGGGGAGTGAAAAAGGAAAAATCGATCGTGTGATTGCCAGATGTGGTTAGGTGAACGGATGCAATCTTTGTGTGCGGAGTTCCGTAAAGTGTTCTGGCTGAGATAAGTTCAGCTCCTCCAGAGGGAAATTGCCTCTTGTGAATACAGACTGTGACAAAGTTCCCTGTCTCCCCGCAAAGAGGCACAACCAGGTGCCAATCCAATGCCCTCATTCCCAGCCAGAGAGGTGAGCGTGGCAGATCTACATTGGTTCCTCTACAGCGAAACCAAGCCTTAGCAGCCCAACGCCACTCCCGCAGGGTGCAGGTCAGAGCTCTCCTTCCCAGCCTCCGTTCGGCGGTGTTGTGAGTATCAGGCGGAAATCAACCTGAATGACGAGTTCTACCAAGCCACCGGGTGCAGTGGTCAGTTCCAAGGAGTATATCTCATCGGATAGACCATGGAAGAAATGGTCCCATAACGCCTTGTGGTTCCAGCCTCTGGATGAGGAAAGCGTGCAGAACTCGATGGCGTAACCTGATACCGGTCTGATTCCTCGACACAGCAGTGAGGGTGCCCGTGCCGCTTTGTTGCCCAGAGATGACGGTCAAAGTCCTTCTTTAACTCCTGGAAAAAGCTGGTGTAGGAGCAGCAGCACTCACTTTTATTGTCCCACACCGCTGTTCCCCAATGTCTAGCGACCCCAGCCGGATGTATTATGATGAATGCTATCATAGAGAAGCAGGATGGCTGTAACAAGAAGGTCAGGGAGCATTGTGACAAGAAAGAGCGGCATGATGTGGGCCCACCCGAGTATGGAGTAAGAGAGTTAAGGCGAGGCTTGGATCGGCGTGCACTACACTACCGATACAGAAACCACGGGAACACCTGGTGGGCTGGTCTGGACCTGGTCGAGGCCCTTGAAGATTGCTGCTAGCTGTTGTGACAGGTTAGCCATGACCTGATGAGACGCTATTGTCTGCTCCTGTTGACATCCAAGGAGGATGCCCTGCTGAACGATTGCTCTGCAAATCTCTAGATCTCCAGTCCATAATTGGTGGGTATGTTCTGTGACGAAACGAAAGGACTCAAATGCAGTTTCCAACTAAAGAGAAAGTTTATTATAAATATCAGAAAAACAAAACAAATCAGATAATACAAATGTCACTTGGAAACAAAAGGTAGTGAAGTGGCCTAGGTCTCCCAGTGCTCACATCCACTGGAACAGAAGGCAGAGAGGATAACTAATGGGGTTCAGTCTCTCACTCCCAGTCAGGCCTTACTGTCTACACAAAAGGAGTAATTAAGTCCTCGCCTGAGGGTCCTGGACACAGTTCAAAAGGGGTTAGAAAGGGTGCACGAAACACTGCAATACGGCACACAGCACATAAGACATACCCACAGCGACAGAAGACATGGACAGGATAATATAAGGGATGGAAAACGAGCGACAGGTGCAGGCTGATTGGGCGAGTGGCGCTGTGAGTTAGTGCTGATTGCTCCACGACATGTGGGTAAAACTGACAGGACCAAAACAACCACATGTGCAAGTGACAGTGACAGCAAATCACGAAGTAGCACGATCATGACAGCCAGGAGAGCGCAAACTAGGCACTTTGGAAAAAAGGAAAAAGCAGTGTGGCTCGCTTTTTCTGCATGATTTTTGATGCGATATGTGAATCGCCCCTTTAGCTGCATCCAGCGGTGAGGTTGCGAAATGCAACCAACAGCTCAGTGGCTGGCTATGGTGTCTGACACAGGACTAAGATATTGTCACGTTTTCACTTCTTCTGTTTAGGGCTTCTGTAGAACCTGCATGGAGGATTCCATGTAAGGGCCCTATAGATGAAAATGTGAAATTTTTAAAAGACCTGTTATGTTAGGCTTCCCTTTGATTGACTGTTGTCCCTCAGGTTGGGTCAAATTGCTGAATGCACTGAAATATAAAAATGACGATTTTAACATTGATTTAATTTTGAGTGCACTAGAGGTCAAAAGAGTCTGAGATCATAATTACATTTTTGTCTTATGGGATGCTACTCTTCATAATAGTCTTCAAAATTATGAAAAAACATTCCTAGTTTCATAACCCTCTTCATTGACAAATGACTATCTGACAAATAAAACGACTGGCTTTCGGTAATAACATCATTCAGAATGTTCATGCATATGCAATAAAAGACTTTCACAGAATCTCCGTTATCTTGCAGGAAATTGTTGGGTGTAAGTAAACATGACATGTCAACATGAATAATAGTTTCACAAGCCTTTTACATCCAACCTAGCATTTTCCAGCTTACATTGTTTCGGAGGCGGGCAGCAGGCCACCAAGTAATGCGTGACAAGCTGGAGAAGAGAGTGTTCTGAATCACTCTGGGGAGATCACAGCACAAGAGCAGCGCTTTCCTCTCGGTACAGCATGGAAAACAAGGGACGCCAGAGCCCCCGAACCTAAAAGAGAATAAATTGAGGATGTATCGATCTCATGGCAAGTCCGGCAAAGAGTGAAGTCTGCAGCTCAGGGAAGAGTCTTATCAACTGCAGGGACGTAACAGTACATATGAAGAAAAGGACAGGATTAACCTGGTTGACCTTTTTCGAGGGAAAGATTATCGGTGTGTAATTTCAGTTCCTTTTTGCAAATGGCTTCAAAATAGCTATTTTGATATGCTTTTGCATCCTTTTTTAAGCACAAAATGTCCAGTCATTTATTGTAATTGCAGGAAACGACAATTCTTTTGTGTTCCAAAGAGCAAAGAAGGTAATATGGGTTTTGGTTAAATTTACCTGTATAGTCAAATTTAAATAAAGCGAGCCCACATACATTGAAGTAAATTGACAAAAATAACAAAAAGAAAACCTTCTAAATTTGATCAAATTGAAATAATTTGACAATTATTCTGTTACACTACTCTAAATTGTTCTGTCTAGAAAACTGTGTGCTTCCAACTTTGTTTAGGTTTAGCTTTGGCCCTTTTTGCTCCATCATGACAAAGCCCCTGTGGACAAATCAAGCTCTATAAAGAAATGTTTTTTTCAGTCTGGTATGAAAGAACTTGATTGGCCCCATTCAACACTTTTATTTTTAAATTGGAACACAGACTGTGAGCCAATTAAAAATACATTTTCCACCAGCACATGTAGGTGCAGTGTTCATGTTTCCATGTACTTTTGGCATGTAGTTTAATGTATTGTGGGAAATAATGACATTCTGTTTGATTCCTTTAACACAGAAGACGAATTAAGTGATTTTTCATGTGATTACATTCTAGTATAGCTCTCCTCCATTCGGGGCAAACAGAATTTAGAAATGAGATATATCTTTTTATGTTTTTTCTAAGTAATTCCCATATATATTAACATTTTATGGATGTCAATTCTAATCCGAAATGATCCAGAATAACGCGGATGTAGCTTAAGTCTAAAAAATACAATTTTTTTCTTGATTGCTAACAAACAAATCACTATTTTCTCACACCTATAAACACATTCTCAGAACAATCAGTAAGTTTCTCTGTTCTTCTTACGTGAAAATAATGAACGGAATTGTCACAATGTAAACTCAAATAGCACACATTTATCCATCAGTAAACATTCAGTAGCAAAACTGATGACATGAACCGGAATCTATACACACTTCACAAAAGAGAAATTTCACTATTCTGTAAACTGAAGCACGTTTACAACCTCAAAGTTGTCATTTGTCAAGTTTTTTTTAATCATATTTTAAATCTTCTGTTTTTTTGCAGAGTTCAGAGACAACTGCATACAAAAAAATATTTTGTCAGAGAAGACAAAGAAATTGCTTTAGTATCCCGTTACGAAATAGGGCCAAAGGTGCTGCCATATTTAGTCACACATTTATACAATTGTATTTGGTTTTGTGTTGCATACCCGGTTTATATTGTTATTTGTTTTTTATACTTTTCTTGTCTTTTATCTACATCTAATCTAAGAATACTTTACAGTAGTAGTCATTTTTTATTTCTTCCTAAAGCTCATTGTAGCAGTTTGCTCAATCTGCAGTCTTTTAGGTTGTATATTGTAATAGACACTGCAGCTGTTAAATGACTATATTCTTGAATCCCAATAATAGGTTTTAGGAACAGTGTTTTGAATTGATCTCACCAGTGTCTAAGAGTATGTTCAAGGAGCCATAATTTATAAAAAAATGTGTTTAAGCAATCATGAAAAAAACTAAACATCTCAGAGCCATTGGTCAATTGTCCAAATGAAATAAATCTGTAAAAATGCATGCTATGCACCATGCAGTGCTGGCATCTGACGCATGAATGTACATGTAATTAAAGTTTCTGCTTTCTCTTCAGAGCGTGCTGACATGACATGCACGCACGAGCACTGCCGAAGCTGTGCCGCTCTGATTAGTCTCACAGCCATTTGCATTTAGCAGTCAACATTTCACATTACGCCTTTTGAGAAAATGACAGCGTGCTGTTTTAAAGTTGAATTTAGATTTAAAATGATAGGCTTGAGGCATGCTTTTAGTGAAGTAATAGGAGGCACTGTGCCTTTTATTGTGCCGCTAAGGTTGTCATGGGCAATGGGCTTAAATGCATTAACGGACTCTGCAATTACACTGATACACCAAAGAGGTATTAGATAAAAATGACAGTGGATTCATGATGACGGTGGAATGTGTGACCTATTGTGTAACCTGCCACATAGCAGCATGTCCTCTCAAAAAGCTCATCCATCTTTGGCACATTTCATGAATACGGTACTCTTCGCTGTCCTATTGATTTTTAACAGCATTAAAGACACAGAAATTTTGTCATGTTTTATAGATATCAAAATAAAACTGACTGTTTAAAAAGAAGTTTAAATTGCCGAGGTCCGTGGATGCAGATGCATAAAAGCACAAAATGTTCCCCCAAAATTACAATGCTTTCAAATATAAAATGTAATATCTTGAATTTCTTGAATTAGAGAAGTTATATAAAGTCTGTACGTTCTGTATTCTTAAGAGTTTAGCTGTCCCATCTTTAGAGCTATTTTCATTGGAGATACTTGAACATAATGTAATATACAATGTGTTGTCCATACATGTGTAACAACACTGGTAAAATCAGGTAACATTTTTCTAGTGACTGGTTACATCTACATTCAACTGGTACAATTGCAAATAATCAAATGTTGCAACAGTCTATTTCTTAAATTTTCAAAACTTTAACTAATCCAACTGAAACATTCAGACATTCAACCAATCACTAGAATATTTTGAGATGAGCTCTGACTTTTTGCAGTGAGACAAGGTTGAATACAGTAAGCATGCAATCATAAAAAACACATAAAAAACATAAAAGTCTGCCTCACGACTTGCATAACATAAAGTACATAAATAATAAATGTCACACATCCCACACGTGTTGAACAAGACTAGCGACAGTAGCCGCTTCATTGGTCAAACAGAATAAGAAATGTTCATCTACACCTTGCTTTGCTTTGTGAACGTGTACATGTAGAAACATAAAAATAAAAATGACCCTGAAAGAGCAGAGCATCATAACCACCTGCCGGTCCTCTCACAGTCTGTTATGAAATGAGCCAGAAGACACTCAATGTTTAAAATGACACCTATAGAAATATGTATTCAATAGGCTTAAATATATATACAACAGTTAAATTACATTTTACAACCAAAGCAGCTTAATACGTGTTTTCAATATCTCTTCTCTTGCTGCAACTGCAACAACTAAAACTGGGGAACTGTAAATATTGTTATTTTGTCAACATCAAATAGTTTCTTATATTTCAAGTTTATATGCAGAGATCAAGCTATAAGTAAACCATTTGTAGGCTGTTTTCCTCCAAAAACTGTAAATGCTGTGGCTTTGTGCTGTTTATTATGTGATATTTTATTGTGATGCTAGAGGCACAGAAATGACACTTTAATAGCCTGAATCAGTATCTTTTTATTAAGGTAGCAACACAATAAACACTAGGCATAATGTAATGTTTATAGGCTTAGGTTTACTTTCCTGTTTCGATTCACTCCGTCTCATACACTCTTGAGCCTGCAAGCCTTTCAAAGTACACTCATTGACAGCAAGCACAGATGGATGTGTTTAATGCATGTTCGTTATAACTGCGTTGCCAAAATCAAACATGTCTGTACTTCTTTAAGGTCCAGTGTATAAGATTTAGCGGCATCTAGAGGTGAGATTGCGAATTGCAACCAACAGTTCACTCCAGCCCTCCCTTTCAAAGCACTACGGTGGCTGACACAGGACTAAGATGTCGTCACTTTTTCGCTTCTTTGCCAAAGGTGATTACGTATTTACGAAATGTGCTCTATAGAGCAGTTTGTCCTTTTAGGGCTACTGTAGAAAAAACATGGCGAATTCCATGTAAGGGGATCCCGTGGTGTATATAGATATAAATTGCTCACTCTAATGTAATAAAAACATAACACTTCAATATGTAAGATCTTTATTGACGCATAGTTACCTATGTTATATTGCATTTCTGTCAATGGATCCTCCAAAAAAATACACACAGCACCTTTAAGACTGGAATTGTCCATGTATCTCCTGATCATTTTGCACAAACATTCGTCAATATGGCAGTCCTTTGCTGACGTTCGTCACTTTATTTGTATTTTCCATCCTCATGATGTCATTTCCTCATAACAATTGAAATAATAGCATTTCCTCAAAATGATTTAACAGGTTATATTTTCTGCACAATCACATCTGTTGCCCCTAATGTAGCGAAGCCACTGTAGAACACATTCATATTCATTTTAAAAAGGGTTTTAGATGTTAATCTTTAATGTTTTTTCCTTTGTTTTCGTATGTCTGCTTTAAATGATCGTTTATGAGCTGTTAAGTCCAGAGCACAGTGAGAGACTGTCTCTCATCTCAACTCCAACCTCAAAGGAGACGACAATAAATTAACTTTGACTTTACTTTTTCTAGAAGCGTTGAATTAAGGTCTTAAATTACTTAAACTACAACTGACTCAAAGGAAACGGGAGAGCGAGTGTCGTAACACATTTTGTTTCCAGGTCTGTATCCATGTATCTCAGACCTTGATGTAATATTTAATTTTTTCTCTGCTCAGTTTTAAACGCTACCACTAGGTTTTAGACAAAATACAGAATGTGCAGTTATCATTAGCTCCCTCTGGTAACTTGTTGGCATCATTGTTAATAGAAATATGTTTTAAACATGTTGCATGTTTTTTATATGCATAGTCATGAACGAGAAAATAGAACAGACTGCAGTATATGACCTATATTCAGGCTAAAAACAATTGGTGGGGGTGAAATCCTTCCTGTTATTCACAGCAGTGTGAAGAGACAAGTTAATATGTGCGTGATTCATTCATTTCATTCCTACGGGGAGGCCTGTCACCACCTGTCAACATATCCCGTCACCTCTGTTATTCCACATCCTCCCTCAATATTCTCGTTTTTGGCTCGCTTTGACTTATTTGGAGCTCGAGTTGGCGAGAGCTTTTACTCATGATGCATATCTTTAAATGAGTGAATAAATACAGATGTGTAGCCTTCCTTGCAGCTCACTTTGGTCTACATTCAAAATGGATGACTTACCAACAAGAGCTTTCGACGGGCATCTTACTCTTGGCTTTAGATAAACCTCACCAAACACTGTGGCCTCTCTTGCAGAAGAGTTTATGGGGCTCCAGCCTTTGAGAGCTTCAGCAACACAGCTACATTTATATTTCAGCGACTATATATGAATAATGCACAACAAAACAGTATGGAGGAATTGTATGATGCTTTTTTGGTAGGGTCTGCCTCAACACATCCTTTCTTCTCACATGTTTGGTATAGTTTAGCTTGAGGATCGTGCTGATGTGAACAAATATTGACTCTGTCTCTCTTATGTGGGGTGATCCGGTGGTCGAGGTTTAGCACTCTTGACATATTGATCCGTCCTAACACATCTCATATTTGATTTCTATTCAGTAATGAAATGCATGGAAACCTGGGTACATCAAACTAATATCAAAGACCATTAGACTGAAGCTGTGTTTGACCTAACTTTATACATTAAAAAGACCAATACAATATTAGTACTGTACAACTACTTTTTTGTCATAAAGTTAAGACGTAGGTATATTGTAAACGGACAACACTCTGGAAAATGTATTGCTGTATGATTAAGAGATAGTTATAAAACTGTTTGATCCAGTCATTGATCCTAATTCTCATTTGTCAACAGCATTTTGCTTTGATTTCTTTGTTGCATACAGTATAGTCTTGTATACACATAAAACAGGCAAGCTTTGCACCTATTGGTCACATTTTAAGATTAGGGGACAAAATTCAGTATTGTTGAAATAATTGCAGGCTCCATGGCATTTTGGGCCTAACATTATAACAAGTGAATTGACATTTCCGGGCAATATACAGGACATAATGCACTTAAAATCAATGTTTGGACCATAGGGTACAGTTTTTAATAGACACTAGAAAGTCTGTGCGCCATTTAGGTGTAACATTATTTTGCAGAGATATGCAGTACTAAAGAGTGGAAGCCAATGCTTATTCTGTATTTACATATTTAAACATATAGTCATTTTCATGTTGGGATGTGGACTGTAAATGTTCTTTTAGTATTTTTAATGCACAATAATGTTTAGAACAAAGCCGAAAACCAAGAGCTTGTTTTAATGTGCAGTCTTTCTGTTGTAGAGTCTTTGCATTTTCTTGATAAAACAAACAAGCACAAAACAAACAGTGCCTTTATAGATCCTCTTATTAAGGGTATATACTATTTAGAACTGAATAAGAAGGCCAGATCATTTCCCAGAGTACTCAGTATTCTGAATAGTTTTTTAAGTTGAAATTTTGATGTAAATTGTAGTCTTTTAAAAGTAACGTGAAACCAATGTGGTGGATATTTAATGGTGTTGTGTGGAAAAATGAATCTCTCTTGATGGTTTAGTGTACAGAAATATGTCTAATTTGTACAGAAAAGCATTTGTTTCTTTAAAATCTGATCAATGACCTTATGACTGCCAGCAATGTATTTAAATTATAATTGGGGGAGAAACACCAACTTGCTGAAAACAATCTGCTAATGCCATACTTGGCCCAGTGATTAATGATGTAACAGTATGTGTATCTGGTAAACACAAACTATGAGAGAGAGAGAGAGAGAGAGAGAGAGAGAGATTGTTATTATTGCTTCTCTTCTGTTACTATATGGTCATAAAATTTTCATGCACCCCTAAGGTTTGCTCAAGGTTTTTTGAAACTTCAAAATCCAAGTACACATTTTGATGCCTGTGACTCTCATTCTCAATTGAAGAAGACATTGGAGTGAACGGATTGAAGGATTTTTAGGGATTTCTTCTTCTGCATGTCAAACTCACGATCTCTGGTGATTTCCTCGGCAGACTGTTTCCATTGCAATTAAGTGATAAGAGCCGTTCCAGACCATCCACATACCACGCAGGAATATTCTGAATTCATGAATTTAACATGGCGGTATCGAAACACAGCAGACAACAGTATTCTTTTGGTAGACTCACTCTTTTCAAGTGAACGCATCTCATATTCTGTTTGAGAGACATCTTTTTGTTCAAAACAAACAGACATGGGCACATCCTGACAGCCGCTGCAAACTCTCACCCTGAGGCGGACGTGAATTTGAAACAGAGTAATTGAGAGAATAACAGTAATGCGCTGCTCGGAAAACACATGAAGTCCACAAATACTAATGCGGCTCAAATTAACAGAATCTACCAGAGATAATGGGTCAGGTTTTCTAGCTAAAGGACCAATGGACTGCCTCACACAACAAAAAATAGATACTTGAAATAAAATAAAACAAAACAGATTTTCCCATGTTTGCAATTGTCATTGAATTGAATTACGTTTATTTATCACAATGCTTTTAAATGGATGGAAGAACTCAGCAAACTCATAACCATTTTGTTCTTGTTTTAATTTTTTGTCTTTTTCAGAGTTTTTGCACAAATTGTTGCAAACGTCAGAATAAAGATTCTATAATAGACATCCTGGATGTCTTAAAATTGATCTCACACAGCTTCATTAATAGGAAGGCTATTTTAAACGTCCAGTGTATGAAATGTAGCGGCATCTAGTGCTGAGGTTACAAATTGCAACCAACGGTTCACTCCACTGCTCACCCCTCCCTTTCGAAGCACTACGGTGGCTGACACAGCATTAAGAAGTCATTATATTCCACTTCTTTGTCGAAGGAGATAGCTTATTTTTACAACGTGTTCTGTAGAGCAGTTTTAGGGCTACTGTAGAAACAACAGGGTGAATTCCATGTAAGGGGACCGGCAGTGTATGTAGATAGAAATCGTTTATTCTAAGGTCATAAAACACAGCGCTTCATTATAGTCTTTATACACGATTTCTGTCAATATATAGAATGCGTTCTTAACAAAAACTGTAACATCGTTTCCTTACGATAAGACCAAAAAGATGTTATATTTTGCTTTCTTTGGTAATGTCTTATCTCGCCTAGAGCAACAAGTGAACCAGAACTGCCACTGGTGCCCCTTCAAAACAAACAGGTGCATGACGCCTCGGGTAACAGGGCAAGATCTTACAGCTTGAATATGAAGAGAAAGGGTTGTTAAGTTGTTCAAATAGTAATGCTGAAAGAAATCTGTGTCTTGGAACAACAATCTACACTCTGTAGCTAAGCTCCATAAGCTTTTTTTATCATTTCAGCCATACTATGTGTTCCTGCTTCATCGCAGACAAAATCAATATACCACCTCATTAAACGTCTTTACAGAGACTCAAGACTCAAGGACATTCAAGATAAGATCTATAGGATTTATAAAACAGCATGAAGTTCTATAATGTCCATAGGAATAAAGTTTTTGAAAAATATGAAAAGAAAATTTAATTAAGGTGTATAGAGACAAGGCTGAAAGCATGTGTGGTGAAAACACAGAACAGGTTCATTCATTAAAATAAAGGTTTTCTCTCTGTGAAAAAAAGGAAATCGCTTTTCTAACATCTCAAACCAATTGAATGAAAAACTGATCCGATGTTATACAAGAGCATGTAAACCTCTATTCAACAACTTATTAAAATTGCTCCTTTGAGGCAGGCACACATACCAATCAGAGGTACCGTCTCTTTGTCTTGCATCATTTATGTGATGCAGGGGCAAGATACAACAGTGATACACAGCCTATTGGCAAGGACCTGTGCCGTGTTTTGAGCAGTACTGTGGATTTCTTGACTATTTAATCAGGGTGGGAAAGTTACTGCTCCAGAGGTGGAATATATTTGCATAAAGAAACTTCCAGCGTGACCGGACTATGCAGCAGACTGTTCTGACACTGAACACCAGCACCAGCACCAATATAATTATTAATTAATTTTGTTCACATGCATTCGTGATTTACGTTTTGGTTGTTTATGGAGTCATTAATGTGGGGTGGCCATATGAAAAAAATGCAACTTCTGTAAGACGGAGAAATGGCTCATATGGTCACCATAATCAATGGAGACATTATACACTCAAAAAAAACTATTTAAAAATAAAAAAGCTTTATTAACTTGACAACATCTTTTACTAAAATTAAGGGATTTTTGGAGTGGGACATATAAAAAATGATTAAAAATCCAATAGTTAATTTCTCTAAATTTACATTATTTAATTAACATTAAATTTCTAATATACCCCTAATATTTTTGGGTGAATTCTAATAGAAATATTTGAGCAACTCAAATTAACTTAAGCTTTTCAATTCTTTTGATTTATTTAAACAGTATATTTAACTGATTTCACAGCTTTAAAATGTGGTTATTTGTCAAATGTTTCAAAATAGTACACAGTTTTGTTGTCATTGTTCTGATATGTTTTAGTTCTGATTTTGGTGTCTGTTCATTCCTGTGTTAATAAGTCGTTGTTAGTTCATCAGTTTCACCTGTGTTTCATCAGTTCATTATAATGAATACTCAAGAAGTTCAAATTAATTGTCCAGTACTGTGTTGGTTGAAATGGTTGGTTATGATACATGTTTTAAGGCTATAAAGTTAATGACATGTTTAATGTTGTTGAAAGCGTTTTTGATGTTTAGATGTGTTTTAAGAGTATAAAAAGATATCTTTTGAAAAATGCGCTATTACTTAGTAATTCAGAAAGGGATTGTTTTAATGTAATGTTTTTATTACATGTTGCAAAATTGAATGCAATGATTTTGAAAAAAAAGGCTCAATATTTGATGATTCTTGCGGTTTAAAAAACGAAATGTTAACCTTTTTCAGATTTCTCAGAATGCATCCTGTGATGAGACATTGGATACAAATGCTTAATATTGATGTAAAAAATGTGAGATTGGAATATTTTTGAATGTTTAACAACTGTGAAAAATAAACAACATTCTGGCCTTTTCAATGTGCTGTATGGAGCAAAATAACCTCCACAAGGTACAAAAGACTTGTCACTGGGTCACTACCCTTAAAATGACAAACTTACACCTTTTTAAAAGGTACAATATGGTACCATGGCAGTATAAGGAAGGTACAAATTTGTAATCAAATGTACAAATTTGTCTTTGAAAGGTAAATGCTTTCAGGGTACTGAAATCTACCCTGAAAATATGGAATAATTTAACAATAAAACCACTTTCCTCACACTTTATGGATCTAATCTTACATGTATGACTTCACTGGTGGTTGATATTTCACATGTAGCGTGCTGATGAAAATTACATTTCACCTACAGTGCAAATTACTTCACCTTTGTGAAACGACCTACTTGAGTTAAATTTACATTATACATAAATTACCAAGAAAGAGGGACGTAACAACCAAAATATATCACGTTAAAACACATAAGATTCAGTTTGGTCTGTAATACCTATAACACATAAACTGATTAAGTTAGGTCTATAATACCTACTCAAAGCCATAGCAAAGTAAATGCAAATTTACAAATAGTATAATAAATAATAAATGAGTCATTTCTGAAGTCTCCAAAAACCCTTTGAGGACATTACACGGTGACTGTAAACATAACATCAGGAAAAGTAACTGGTTAAATATTAAAGTCACGCTTCAGGCGATGTAGAGTGGAATTAACTGCATTTTACATTTCAGATATCTGTCTTTATTTCAAGTTACACATACAACAATAGACATTAATGCTATTTAATAATTGAGGCTTCTAAAATCATTTAAAAGGCATTATCCACGCTCATTTAGTTTCCTTTAGAGCTCACGCTGGCTGACCTGAGGAAAACTGCATTATAGCAGGTGATGTTTCTAATGCATGAGGCAATAATGGCTAGTGCTTAAAATTACACATGAAGATGTCATATTGTGTGCTTTTGTGAATGTGTTAAAAGCATCCATAATGCAATGCAACGAAAGAAGAAACACGATCACTGCTCATCACACATCATGCGCTGTTTGGCCTGAAGTGTTTATACACTGTAAAATTAATCCTGTTTCCATATTTAAAATGGAAGAAATGGTTTGGATAGAAACTCGAACAAGAATACATCATTTTATCTAGTTGCTAAGGTGTTGGAAAAAAGTCAATATTTTCATTTTTGTGATGCACCTCACCATTTCAATGAATTCCAGATTTCTGAAAGGGGTGTTTTTAGGTTTCATAAAAAAACTTAACCAGAATATATGGTGAAAACAGTTACTCTGAATGGGCTTTGAAAGGAACCCTTTTGCAAATCTGGACCTAAAAAAGTATATTATATTCTTAAAAACATGCTTGTGCTATCATTCTTAAATTTAAATGCTTCCAAATTTTATCATTTATTTAATACCCGATTACATTTTAAGTGCAAACAAGTATCCAAACGCTGTTCGTGGCTTCTGACATTTAAAATAACCTGCTGTTTTATATTTAAATATTTCTCATTTATTTTACTCTGTAAATTTCTTTATCAGCTTAAAGACTTTATTGACTAGAAAAGAAGGGGGGATGACAGCAACAGAGTAAACAGGATGCAGGTCAGATCCAATCCTGTCTTGACCGCCTGAGCACCACTATTCAATGTATTATGAGGACATGTGCCAGCTGCTTTATGCCACGGTTATCAATACCCAGCATTCATCTTTTATATAACATATTTTGGTCACATTCAAATCCAATTTTGCTGCAGAATATGCACTTCTAAATAAAAGGGAGACAAAATGTTCCAAGGGCATTTCGGCTCTATTTCTGCATTTTGCTGCAAAATGAAAGTCTTCAACAGCAGGAACCTGCAAATCTACAAGCATTCCAGCAGCTGCAGTGTGATATCCTCCCGAGTGTCATTTGGTATTCCAGCATCAGACTCTAATAGAACACACCTCTCACAAACATAATGAATGTTTACTGGCTAAAGGTTAATATCCACTCGGCGCAAAATGAATCAACACTCTATTAATGAGACTATTACCAATAATGATGGATGAAGGAACTAGTCACCTCCAGAGCCTGGATCATTTTGGAGGTATTGATTATAGGGATGATGCATTTTTTAGACATCACTGTCTCGGTGGCACGAGGGTTAAACCAAAGGTATTATATGTTGCTATATATATAATTCTCAGCTATTCTTATGAAAAAAAAAACATTTTCTTTGTTTTTACTTTACAATTGTTGAATTAACTTGTAACTAATAAGTAATCTTGACAAGTAGCAAAATTCAAATTTTCAGTGTTGAGTAAATTCTCTTAATTTTTTCTGTGAATGTATGTAGTGTATTTTATGTCTTTGTCTTTCGCCCATTGTGCGTTTCTCATTCATACAGGCATTATTAATTTATTTAGTTTACTATCTGACTGCGTGCTCTGAGAGCATCTCTAGTCAAGAATCATGTGTGTGCATGTGTATGAATACTTGGCAAAACCTTAGACCTGATTCATTGAGAAGAGCTGATTCGTTTGCAAAGGAAATGGCTCAAAAGCGTGATTAATTTATGAATCAGCCATAGCTAGCTTTGAATTTAATCAGCCAACAGATATCAAAAACACACAATTATATTTCTGAAAAATTGTTAAGGGAAATAAGCTACTGCTTTATTTAATCACTTAGGCTACTGCCCAACACTAATCTGAGAATTGTGCCAAATATACTAATGTATTTAATTGCTCTAAAATCTCTGAAATGGTTTCAATTTGGTGTTTTTTGAGTGTAAAATTCATCTCTGATGGAAACCGTCTAACATTTGCCCAATGCAGCGCATCCAGTTGATGAACCTTTCATCATAAAGTATACTCTCTGCAAAAAGACTTACTGTCCTCTAAGGGTTTCAAGTCCTATTGGCAGCCTTTTTAAACTCTTCTATATGAAAAAACTAACTCAAGTTTCACGCAGTCTGACATTATTAGAATGTAAAGTAAATGCCACCAACTAAACTTGCTGGCCTGTGCTTTACCATTCAACAGGAAACACATTGATTTCTGAAGCTCGTGAGGGTTGTGGCATGCCAACTGCAGTGGCTCTGATAGAAAGGAGTAGTCTAGCAGAGATCAGCCTGTCTGAGAACCACACACCATAAAACCCCCATTGGGAGAGGCAATTGGAGGACAGTTTTGCATGTCTTTTATCCAATAGATATCTGGTAGGGTGTATCAAAGGATTATTTCTTTGAAAACAGGCACTGCGTACCTGAGGGGTTGAGCAGAAGAAACAGTTCAACTCGAAGGCTACAACTAAGGTTGTAAGATAGCTTTTCTAAGGCATATCAGGTACGGTATTGGAGAATTGGTTTTTTTGGTGGAATTGTGGTGTTTGTTCTTTTTAAAACAAAAAAATGTATTTGTAAGAATGTAACAGTTCTGGGACACTTTTCACTACCATTGTCATTTTTCCTACTATTGTAGTTAATGGTGGCCAAGAGCTGGTTGGTTAATGAGATCAAAGAAATGTATAGAGATTTGGAACAGCTCGAGGGTGAGTAAATGATGACAGCATTTAAATTTTGGGGTGAAATGTCCCTTTAAATTACAGAGTAAGCTGAGACCATTTAATATGCATCATTTTATTATTTAAATGAAGCTGTTGTATTCATAGTGTGGATACATTTGATCAAATATTTTCCCTGAAATGTTAGCCGAATGATTCATGCTACAATATGTTTACCTGCTATGATTCACTTACCAGCATGAAGACAGAAAAACAGTCCAAGGTTTGTGAAACCACAATATTTACAGTGATATTTTTCACACAGGGAATCTCTGACTCCAGCATGCTGAAATTCTCCCTCATATGTCTGACTCTGTCAGAAACTGATTTAAATGCAAAACCTCAGGTTTAGCTCTGGAAAACAGTGTCAAAAGGTAGGATTTGTGTTATCCCCCATTTACGCATGATTTCAGAGGACACCAAAGAAGAATGTCGGAGTGCGAGAATGAGAGACTGTAACGTAATCGAAATTTAATTCCTTTCAAGTTTCGTCTGTTTTTTTCCTGGATTCTCAGAGGTTCTGGTTTCTGTTTTCACTGCAGTTCTGAGCCCTTAGAGCTCTTGTTTCTATCTCTTTACTCTCTGAGTCAGCAAAACCAGAACACAACAGCAGCTTCAAACATACACACACACTTACACACACAGGAGGCTGAGATCTCACTGGCTCTCGTTCCACTTTTATTTTCTCTGTTTGAAAAAGAATTCTAGCTGCATATGTACATTATACACTTCTGATATTTACATCATAGCAGAGTCATTTTTTCTGGGTCCGATTTTTGTGCAAATACATAGAATATTGACGAAGCTGTACATTCCAAAATATCTGCAAAAACCCGCTGCAGCGTCTTGTGTATTTTCATACTCAGATCTTGTTCTTTTTTTCGTCACAGTGTGTTGATTGTAGTCTCGTTGGATAATTATCCTTATAAAACTAAAGCAGAGGTTTACACTGCGTCATAACCAGGTCATGGATGATGCTATAGCGACAAGCAAAGATGAAAAGTAGAAAGGTATAGTTCACACAAATATGAAAAATTTAATTTCAAACATGCACAAATTACTTTCTTTCGCAGAACATAAAAGAAGTGATTTTGAAGAATGTTGTTGGTCTCCATTGACTTGGTTTTGTGTCCCTACAATAGAAGTGAATGGGGGCAAATGCTGTTTGGTTACCAACATTCTTCAAAATATCTTCGTTTGTTTTCTGTGGAAAAAAGAAAGTCATGCAGTCTTGGATTGACAAGAGGGTGAGTAAACGATGACACAATTTTCTTTTTTATGTGAACTATCACTTTAAGTATATGCGGGGCTACTCTGCCCATCACAAAACAATGGACAAACTTGTCCGGTTGCTCACATCAAGTCTTTTAATAAACCATATATTGTTGCGTCGTGCCTGGTTAGGATGCTGTGTTATAAAAACAATAATGTAGCGCTATTCATTTTATGCTTAGTTTGTGCAAATGGTAAAATTATAAAAGACACACAAAAGGAAAAAGCAATCAATCAGGAGTTCCTGTTTCACCTCCACAGATTCATCGTTGGGGAAAAATGATGGTGTGTCACATAGAACAGTGAAAGTTAAAATCAGAGAGCTTTACAGCGGTGCACCAGGGGGATTGCGACACAGCTGAGGCTCAAAGCAGAAAGGGTGACTTGGGATATTGTGGTTCAGGCTCTAGTGTTCAGTCAGGGGGATATAAAAAGGGCAGCATAGCGATTACTCTGATTGAACCAATTGCACTGTGTAACTATCTCTCAGGTCTGCCATTCCCCCAGGCAAAAAACACACCAGCTCAGCACTGTGTACATAGAACAAGCGGCGTATGGCCGGAGCGGCGTGCATGGGGAGGGTGGGGGATACACAACCGTATCTGTGGCAGTTCGGGATGTGTATGAAGTGTATTGATTTATTGACTGCATTGATTGTCGTAGTTGTTAAATAGCACAACAGACTCAGTGGAGAGGTATTTAAAGACCTCTTGTTGTTTGAAAAGCATGTGAATGTAAATGTTATGTAGAAAGAATATTGAGCCGGCTTGAGTTGTGTATTGTTCAGAGCCTGCTCCATTCCAGTTTAATTCCTGATTAGGAGTTGAGGTAGGAAACATAATGGTAATTCAAACGTGAGAAAGAAGAAATGAAATGTAATGAAATGCAGAGAAATTCATATAACTGCTGTATGCGTATTGTTTAATGAGTCATGTCATATTCAGTATGAATTAATCGATAAACATGTTATTATATACACAACATGGGTTATTTTTAGAAACATTAATTTTTAAATACTTTTTTAAATTCCATTATATTTTATTTCATTAAAATAATACCAGTTTAATATCTTCACTTTTATTTTGTGCAATATGGTTAGAATATATATATATATATTTAAAAATGAACTAAAATGCTGTGTTCGCAGCAAACGTGAAGCATCGGATTCCTCGATCATTATTACATGCGGTATTAGTTCTTTATATTTTATATAATATTATTTATATAAATATTATTATACATATCATAATAAACATTGTGTGACAGTGGGTGTCAATGTGCTCTTCATGTGAATTTTTTTCATGTGAATTCAACTTGCATGGAAGACGCCGTGTTTGACACCCAATGCTCGTCATTCATGTGAGTTTTTGTCTATTCGAGTCTTTGCATTAACTTCTTATGTAAATGACTTTTTGCAAATAGTTCTATATGCGTTTGGTGTGAACACAGCCTAATGTAAGTCTTTCAACTAGCCAAACATGAAATAGGCTTAAAATGTATTGATTCAATAAACTTCAATTTTAAGAACAATTCAAATCAAATGTCAATGCCATGATATTACATTACATATATATCATATTAATTTTATATAGTCTATCATTAGACATTTTATTTAATCTGCACCTGTGTCCATATTTAATAAAGAATATTTGATAAGAGTTTGGTTCCAAAATGAGAAAACTCAATCTTTTTTTTTTAAATCATGTTTTTTTATTGTGCATTCAAATTGATATGAATCAAACTGCAGTTGGTTTATTTTGTTTAAGCCATAATAAAAAAAGTACATTTAACTAACACAATAAAACATGATAAAAACATGATAACATAATAAAAAACATGAGTTTTGAATGAAAAAAAAGATTTATCTCATTTTGGAATTAAACTCATTTGTTAATAAAGAATTGTGTTTGATAAAGATTCCTTATTTTCTGTTTAGAGAATACATTTTAAAGAAAAGGCCAATGAGACCCTTCTTGTATCATTTTATGGAGGCTTTGTGATGGTTTACTTTAAATGTCATAGCACAAACGTAATTACTGTTTCCTTAAAATGATCCAACGTGTTGTTGTTTTTAATCACGGCTTGCTGCTCATGTAATGCTCTATTCAGCTGAGATATGGAGCCATACAGCATAGTTTAAATGAGCAGATAACATAACACAGTTAAATTAACTCTCTCATCTTCATAAAGTAAACAAGTGTAAAGTGTGCAGTTTTAGGCTTGAAAATGTCGTGTAGTCGAACTTTCCATTACATTTAACTTTATGACAACACCATCTGAGATTTATGAATGGTCAGGATTTATGATATTGCCAGATTTACACAACATTTGGCTTCCCGAATCACGTGATATGCAACAGATGCGGCTTTTTGGTAAAGAAAAAACATCTTACAACAAAATCAGCAATGCAGTGATACCAACCGACCAGTCATTTTCACAAAGCCGCTCTTGGAAGTGATGTGTCCGTCAACTAAGTTGCAGGACGGAAAACCTTCTGTTCTTTATGAATCTCACAGGCACCTCTTTAATGTCCCATTTGTGTATTATGACAGAGGACTTTGTTATAGCAGATGTTTGGTAACTCCCTGCTGATCCCTCCAACAGCATTGCTGCTAGACTCATTATCATGTTTCTCTATCACTACTGAAGCAGCTGCATTTGAAAACAATGTGGCGGTTTAAACCCAGGAATTAAGCATATGTGCAGTGTTTTTGAGTCAAATCCTTGGGTGTGATAATGACAGTTTTTTGTTGGTGTGATCAACTCACATAAGTTATGGGATTAATCTCGAGCAGAAAAAGCTGTTTATGACAATAACATGGTTCACAAAGTGATTAATGATTCACAATGTTCCACAGTGTCAAAACTTCTAAGAATACTAAAGCCTTTGATATTAAAGAACATGATTTCTGCCTAAATGCTCCCATACGGTATCGTTTATGGTTTTACCATGATATCTTTGATAAAAACTATGGTACTGAATGATTACAAGTGTTGGGAAGCTAAACTGTATTGTAATAATAGCACAACTACATTATAACATAATTTATATTAATTCAATAAAATTTTATATTTTGTAAATAACTGTATAAATAAAAATGTTGCTTAAATATCCTATAAAATGGCTTGATAGCTTGTTCATTTCGAAACCAAATGTTAGGCAGTGTGTTTTTTATGTGACAGTATTGATGTATGACTTGCTAGTCAATTACCATTTCAGAAAAAATGCACTCTGAGGGTACAATTTTGTTCCTAGGGGGGGGAAAAAATTACCTTTAAAGGTACACAACAGGTCTTTAGGGCACAATTATGTACCCAAAAGGTACAAGCCACCTGTAGAGGTACAAAAATAAATCCTTAAGGGTACAAAGTACATATAGTAACATACTGTATGCTACACTTGTGATGTCATTGGGGCTTTAAAGGAACATTTCGCTCAAAAATGAAAATCCTGTCATGAATTACTCACCCTCAAATTAATCAAAATCTGTATAAATGTCTTTGTTAGTTGAACACAATGAAAGACAGTTAGAAGAATGTTAGCAGGGGCTACCATATTAGAATAAATATTGTATCCTTTTTGTTCTGTTGAACACAAAAGAAGATATTTTGAAGAATTTAGAAAAGCAATTCTAGGGCACCTTTCACAACAGTTTTGATTCTTTCCTACTATGCTAGTAGATGGTTCCCCAGAACTCTGTTACTAACATTCTTCTAAATATTCAACAGAACAAAGAAATGTATTTTGGTTCGGAACAATTTGAGGACGAGTAAATGATGACAGAATTTTCTTTTGGTAAACTGTCCGTTAAACAGTTTGCTTAAATTTGAGCTTGGAACTTCCGAATCAACAGTTTCTCTTTCCCAACACTGAATAAAGAATACCATGGCATTACCATGAGATGTCCAAAACTTCATGGAACTTTAACCCGACCGAAGAAAAAAAGCATACAGTGCATGGCATAACATTTTCTTTAGCTAATTTAAAATATGTGATTTTGTAGCCATTGAGTAAAGCTGTGCACATAAACCTGGGAAAGCTAAAACATTCTCATAACTGTATCAATAACTCCTACTTGATAGTAGCTGTTTAGAACCTTCAGAGTTGGGCTAGTATATCTGAATCAATTGCACTGCACCACTGCTGGTGTGCGAGAAAGAGAGAGTAAAGATTAAAAATAAAACCCTCAGGGTGACGGTGGGTAAGGACACTTAACTTGTCGCATGCATCATCTCAGAAGACATGATTGGTATGGCAACTCTTTCCGAAACAAAACCAATAAAATCCTCTTCTCTTCACAAATATAAATATATTTTATGATATTATGTACAATAAGGTTTGCCATCATAAACACTATTGGTATCGGGGGTTGACAGAGCAGATTATTACTCTTGCTATGGATAAACACACTTTTTGCAAAGACAGCCATGACTGATTGACGAGTTGAAGCATATTCTGAAGAAATTATTTCTGCTGCGAGAAGGCTGGTGGTGCGTCTTTTAGTCCCGAGAGCCGGGGGAGGCGCCGTCCTCCTCCAGTTCCCATTGAAAGTTTTGCCCTGTCATTTGGTAAAACATCATATTAAAGGGCTTGTAGAATTTGTGCAGTCTGCGGATGACGTCCGGGTCTATTTTGGGGTGAGTTCTGCCCTTGGATTTGCCCAGACACCGCGGGGTGCTGCTGTCCTCCGGCTTCTTCAGGCACGGGAATCCCTTGGTTTTATTAAAATAGAAATGTTTGTCGGTTACAATGCGCTTGAGTCCCAGGAAATCCTGCACCTTTGCCATCTCGCCGGCTGGATCAACGATAAGCCCCTCGCCGCTGACAAAGTGCATCTGCGAGAGGGGAAAATACTGCATCCAGCTCTCCAGGTGAAGCGCGTAGATCCCTATTCTCAGCGCGCTCCACGATGCATCAATCAGACCTAGCGTACGATTCTTGAAGGCCAGGACTTCGAAAGTGGGAATCTCAGGTCTCTTGGACAGCGTCTGAGTATAGTCTGAAATGGCTCTTGTCACCGGATTGCGTACGACTATAATTAGCTTAATGTCCCTCGCCATCGTGTGGATTCGCTTGGGAGCGCTGTTTGTCACGAAGTAGCTGGGGGTCTTCTCCATCGTGATCTGTCCTTCCAGCGTGGAGGGCATCAGCTCTCTGCAAAGCAAGCGAGAGAAGCAAATTAGCTCTAATCAGTTCAAACGGCAAACCTTCTTTTTTAACAAAAGGAACACGTTAAGTGGGAAATTGAAACAACTATGTAGCAAAAACACACTTGATTCTAGCGGTTATCATCGCTAGTAATGTTGCAGTAAGGAGCGTACAGCTTATTAAACCCGCGCAGCAACATATAAAAGATAAAAGAGCGAAGATGAAACGATGGTGTACAAGCATGCTCATTGCTTAATTGACTCCATCTGTATTACTCCTGGCGCTATTTCGGTATTTTAGTAATGAGTTCACTGCATATCATTAACACTGCTGGGCTTGAGGTATTGTGTCATACAAGAGTCCCACTCTTTATGTTCCTTCACACATCTACAGTCTCTCTGGCAGGGACTCATAGCCTAACCTGCTCATTCTTCTAATTAAAAGGCCTATCTGGAGACCAAACATATTCATTATGACATTTCTATCATGAGGAATGTGCGTGCTTTAAGCGATTTCTCTGAAGATAACAGGAAACGTTTGTCACCACATTAACCTTCTATGCTCAAGATCAAACTGGTAGAAGACACATGATTGGAAAAGAGTCATTCAGAATTTTTTGTTTTGAGGAATTTAACTAAATATTTTTCACTTTGAGTTTATATTTCATGCGATTCATGCCTCGGGAGCGCAAAACAAATGAATATTTAGCATGTTGTCTGCTGCTCCATGATCTATTCATTTGATCTATTCAGTATGGTCCCTCATTAAACCTCACAACAAGAATTTGACCTAAATGCACGACTACATAATTTATTTGCCTTCAGTTCTGTGTAATTGACACAGAATATGAAACCTTTCGGTACGATCAGAGAGTACACAAATCCATCACAGATGTCAAATTAAATGTAACTTCCCATCAAACTAGCCAAAATGTTCCTTTAATGTATTACATTTCACGGAAAAACTGAATATTTATTATTTTACTTTTTAAAACTATCAATGCTTTAAAAACAACTTTTGTAACCTAATGTACAGTTCATTTTGTAATAATAAATCACATTTTTGTTCAGTTTATTTAAAAGTAACCATGCAATGCACATTTTAAGGTGACCTGACAAAACAAACCCTCACAAACACTAACGTACACAATACCAGTTTAAAAAGCAACACCTCATGAGAGAAGCTAAGAAAACCTCACCTCCCAGCTAAGAAAACCTACAATATACATGTACATTTAGTTATTTGGCAGACGCTTTTATCCAAAGCGACTTACATTGCTTTATCATATACATTTTACATAGGTATTTGCAATCCACTGGGATCGAACCCACAACCTTGCGTTGTTAACACAATGCTCTTACCACTGAGCTACAGGAAAGCTATATACATTAAACAGAGATTCACCAGCAAATAAACTATGATTATAATAAATCTTAAAATAGTAAGGTAACATACTTAACGCATGGAACTGGCTGTAGTAAATAAACCATTTATCTGATAAAATGTCCCTGTTATGCAGAATAACAGCAAATACACACAATATGTTACATTTAAGACTGACCAATCAAAATCACTCGTCTCAAATTAAGCAAATTAAGCAACCTGAATGAATTGAGGCACGGTTGCCATATTAATCATAAATAACTTAACATTTGATGATCAAATTACTTGATAACAAAGTCTTCCTCCTGTTGTTTTGAACAACGTTTTACTTGATTACAAAGTTTGTCCATTTTGGTTTTACACATTTCTTCTTCTTTTATTATTTGGCAGTTGGCGAACCTGCTTCGGATGCTTCTTCCACTTTACGAGATCACCGGTGAACAACCCCCCAGATGGCAGAAAGTTCCAAAAAACAGAGCCATTGTGAGAGAGAGTTCTGCCAACTGAAGTCCAAAATACTGGAGCGTCACGTGATTCCAGGAAGTTATGTTTTCTCTTTAAATGCTTTATGTCTTTCATATTTTTTGTCATTAAATGGCTTTCGTCTTTAAATGGGTAAGAAGTTTACCTCAGTTGGTCTGTTTAGTCGCAGCTAGCTCTATACGTTACTAGTAACTTCCAGGAACTATCGAAACTGTGAAAAAACTGTTCCATTAGAGTCAACGAAGAAGACGCGATTCTCTCTCAATGGCTCTGGAAAAAACTAAGCGCGCCCATCTTTAGAAAGATGATATGATTGGTCAGGTTTACTGTCACTCAAAACGAATCTCTCCCATTGATTTCATTTAGTGTCAGTCAGCATGCTAATTGAAGGTCGCCCGACTGAAGCACATGACTTCGACTTCTTTTAGCATGCGCAGGCTGACTTTTATTGAAAATAATATTTAAAAATTGTATTTTTTATTTTTTTATGATAGTTTAGGTCAACACAGAGGGCCTAGAGGGCTCTGAGGGTTCGCTACTGGAAATACTTCATTTATATAAAGACAAAACCTACAGAGACAACATTATCTTGTAAGCTGTAGCATATTCTTTTGCAGCTGGTCTCAACACAACAAATCCAAATATATACTTTTGTTTAGCAATTTGTGTTAAATGTAGTATTTAACGGCATCATGGCTCTAGGGGACAATGATTAAAGAGCAGGCTTTTAACTTCAGCAGAACCCTGTCAAAATTGTTCCACATTGATTGTAACATGTCATTTTTTTCACATGTTTGCTGTGTTTGACCTTTTCCAGTATTAGCTGAGCATTCACACATACTACAGAAAAAAATCACACCTTCAGCACACCGCAAATTAAATAATGATTCTGTGAACCACTTGCATCCAACTAGCCTGAAACTATCCAACGACAGCACTATGAATAATGTGTATCACACTTTTTAACCACCTGCTATTCCTTATTATCACCAAAAACAAGCTCGGTGTAAGAGCTCAGGTTCTCAAAGCTAACCTTGCTAGCATCAAATTATCTCATATATTCACAAGTGAGACCCTGAGGATTCCTTCTCTGTCAGACATTCGTAATGATCTGGATTCACTGCAATGACATTAGTTCTGTAAGCAGTACTGAGAATATAGGCCTACAATAGTTTTCTGCTATAAGGAGATTCCCGACTTCATGTTAACAAAATCAGAAGTTCATCTGCACTTTTTATGGGCACCCCTCCCCGCAATGATCTGTTTATCCATATCCTATATGATTTGATCTTGCTATTTTATCTAATGGAAATAAAATATTTGCTCATAACATACTTTAACAAACTAAAACAACTTAGAAAACATGCCTTGTGAATCCCCAAAAACAACATATTTTGAATACACAATTTGTTGTTTTATCTAAAGCACACTAGGGGATGAATTGGAAGCCTGGTTGACAAGCAATTCCACTATTGCAACTTTTTCACCTTAAAGGGACAGATAACCCAAAAATATAAATTCTGTCATAATTTACTCACCATTGAGTTGTTCCAAATCTATATATGTTTCTTTGACATAGAACATAGAGAAATGCATTTGGAAGAATGCTTGCAACCAAACAGTTCTTGGCCACAATTGACTAGAAAAAATGACAACGGTAGTCAAAAAAGTGCCCCAGAACTGTTTGCTTTCCTACAATCTTACAATGGTCTCATCATTACTACGAAATGTAAATAGTTTTGTAACAAATCGAGGGTAAGTAAATGATGACAGAATTTTCATTTTTGGGTGAACTGTTCCTTAGATATGTAGGTACTATTGGAAACTTGACAGAACTCACCCAACATCCTTTACTACTTGATTAGCTGAACTAAATTAAATTGAGCTCCAAGACTCATCATGCTAAATGTAAATCTCTTTAACGCTAAAAGTTTTGCAAGCAAAATTATTATGCAATCTTCTAAACAAGCGAAGAAACTGCTGACTTTTGAGTCTTCATCTGATGGGACAGCTGTCGCCTGTCAAACAAAAATGGTGATGCACGAGACAATCAATCACCTCATGTTGGACACATTTTAAATGAGCACTTCTCCGGGCCAGCGTCAAATTCTCCTTGTGGAACACATCGAATGAAGTACATATATCCTCCATGCCCCTCAGCACACGTGTGCACGCACTCACTCACAAGTGCCTCTGTAATTTCATTTCGGTAACAGAACTGCACTTCTGATGGGTAATTTCCCAATGGATTATGCTTTCCTCAACACGTTATAGAGCCGTGGCCTCTTCTAGACCAGTAATGGGATATAAAACACATCTGTAGATAGCACTGTGACTAGAAAGAGTATTAGTTTTCATTCCATTCCATCAATGTTCTCCACTTCCTCAGTGCGGTAATGAATGGCTAAAGATTTTCCTCTCTCAAGGTCTTTGAGAGGCGGCTATATAAAGAGTTCCGAACGCAGGTTTGTTTGCTCACAAGTTGAATTAAATAAATAAATGAATTTGAAGAAGAAAACATGCTGAGAAGGGAACTAAACCTGAAACATCCCATAATGTATCACCTTGGATTCACCTATGTAAATCAAATCCAAAGTAGAGGCGCGGTGAGCGGCGGTGCCTAGATGTTTAATAATAACATGTCATGCTTCTCGGGACGAAACGTTCAGTCAACACGACAGATGACTGATGCTCAAGGTAACCTTCTTCATTTAAGACAAGCACATAACCGGCCATTGTCCTCATCAAGCCCCATGCAACTCATTATATGTATAATTGCGAAAATATGGAGATTACGGAGGCGCGATACCTTCATTTGTGATTGAGGTCGAACTCATTTCGATTGCGAGCGAATCAGTCATGGTTGGTGTACATTTAAAAATGTCAGAGGGAGAAAGAGGTGGAAAGGATAGAAGAATGCTGATAAACAAGCTAATTTTCCTACGCGCCGCCGACGACTCGCCTGGCCTCGCACTCAGCCGGAACGGCGATACACAAAACGAATGGTTAACAATTGCTTATGCCTGCATGAGGAGTGCATCGTGGCATGGGTCATTCAGGTAGGCTGGTAAATACAGCATGCAGGGCTAAAAAGGCATCCTTCACCATCTGCTGTTTACCTGCTCGCGCAAATCGCATAATATACCGGAGCTATTTGTCTACGGACCTTGTGAGGCTTGCATAATGCTTGGAGAAACAGGGTTAGGACGAGTTGACTTAAACGAAATCAATTTCCCAGGATTCCCGTGGACCATGGATACATTTTTGTTCGATGTTGTTACTCACAGATTAATAAACAAAAAAGAAGCAGAAGGTTACGTTGGGCAATCTGACAAGGTTTTAACATTCAACTGACATGCTGAGAAATGGCAGGTGGGCACAGTTAAGTAAAGCGAATAGCAGCTTAATGAATATCATTTTGGGGGAGCGTTGCTTTCAAAGTGCAAAAATACATCGTCTCTTTTGTGCTTTGAAGTTAAAAGCATTCTAATTGCCACTTGCTGGGAAATAAAAGATGGGAGACGGATAATGTATGAAGCAGAGGTATTATCTGACACAAGTATTACTATGGTTTATCTCTAAATGCATCTTCTAAGCCACTCTTTGGCAGTAAGGCACTCATGAGAAATCCTGTAAAGTCATTTGATGGGTCCAATGCCCTTTCAGACGTGAACTGCAGCGATCACAGCTATTTCATTCTTGCGTATGGAACGTTTTTAACACTTAACATCCATACACTACATTTTGAACTATCTTATAGTTCGTTTTTAATCTTAGTTTTTTTTAAACACTATTTTATTCACATTCTGTAGTGCTGGACCAAAACAGGCCTATACTATTGAACAGCAGTTCATGCTACTGCTGTACGTGTGTAAAGAAATATTTTTGACTCTAAATCTCAATGAAGGATTATAGACTAAATATACTTTGCTTTCAATGGGAAATTATATAACAGTGACATCACTTGCATGTTCTCTATTTAATTTGGAAAACAGTTGGTGGTTCTCGTCTCACAGTGAGATGACACTACATTTTGTGTCACTTTCATAAATCTAAATGACTGCGCACAAGAGGATAGTTTAACATTGGTACTGATCAGTTCTGACTTCTATTTCTTCTCTACTCTTTATAATAGTAAAAAACTAAGCTCTTACTTAGCTCTGTATACTGTGTTAAGTTATATGAGACCAGTCTTCTTTTTTGATTGCACTTATGCTTTTGTTGTCCTTATGCTGTCCCAATTGCTTCCATTGCCTACCCCACATGTAAGTCGCTTTGGATAAAAGCGTCTGCTGAACGACAAAATGTAAATGGTACACTGAAAATAATGTTCTTTAGACTAACTTATTACAATATAAAAAAAATATTGTATTAATTTGTTACATTCATATGATACATTTTTCTCAAATTATGGTTTAACCCTTTACTCTGCATTTCATAAGAATACAAATGTTGTTAAAGTGTTTCATTATTAACGTTTTTGCTTGTGTTATGCTATTTAACACATTATGTGTCATTTGTCAAGAGGGACAAAACTAGCTGTTTTATAACTTTATAACAATTTATTAACTTTATCAATCTCAAGGTTCTTTGCTTAAAAAAACATCAAAGTTACACACAATTTACTTCATTAAAAACAGGTTAAACAGAAACAATGATTTTTAATTAGACCAATATAAAAATACTATTTAAATAAATAACAATCTCATTTGACTTTTTTCAGTGTAGGGACCTTAATGAACCAATACTATCAAAATTTAACAAGTTAAAAAATATTCTTAGATTCCCTGTAACATCTTGTTTATAAAAACAAGTTAGTAAGCACTCGTGTATTATTTGTAAACTGAATAAAAACATCCAAACAATACAGTTAATTATGTTTTATAAATCACAGCAGTTTGTGGGCGTGAAAGCAAGTGAACAACTGTTCATTTTATTTATAGGGGAAATAACACACTTTCACCTTACATATGAAAAAATGACACAAAAACACACTCCTCATTAAAAATATTTGTGATTTCTAGAAATAGTTTTAAGATTTGGCCCGTAGCAAACCCATTTGCCGAAAGTTTAAATAACTACACAACATCGCACAACAAATCTCCCATGTTCCCGAGTTGCATCAAAGGAAGGTTTCCTTTCTAAAAAAAACAGTTTGTGAAAAAGAGGCATGGCAGACATTGAAGCGGCAGTCAATAAGAACAGAACAGAACTGTTCCTGAAAAACAAGCCAATGAACAAAATGATGAAGTGCCTTAAACCGGAGTTAAGAATCAGCAGGGACCTGGCAGCAGTGCATTATATCGATATCTGGGTCACAAAACGGCATTATTGCTATTAATTACGTTTAGCGTACAGTAATTCAAGCCTGTGATGTATTTCAATCTTTTACTCGCCGTAACAAAGGTGGAAATTGTGTGTCTCGTCTTCAGGGCTGAATAGAAATGTTCTCTAAGAGTCTTGACAGGATGAAACGCATACCACAGTTCCCAAGACAGTTTCTTCCCTGCATCCTTTTGGCTTTCAACCGCCTGACTGATGCTGCTCTAAGAGGGCTGTTGAACGCCGAGTTACAGGCCGGAGAAAGGTGAAGAGTAATTAAAACTACAACGCATCCTCCCCGTCGCCGAACGCCTCCCGCGAACCGCTTAGGAAAGAACTGACAGCTGGTCTTGATCAAAAAAGCTTTTCTCTTCTCTCTACCCGCGATCCCCAGAAGGCCGTTCTACGTCCAACAGAGAAACAGCACAGCGCGACGCTATCTGCCCCGCCAGACTGCTGCACTTAGATCTGAAGCTATGTTTATGAGCCTCTTGGACATGCTGAGCATGATGAAAAGAAGCAGAGGAGAGGCTTTATGGATCCTTGGAATATCACCATAAAGCTGATAATTGCTCCATGAAACCACCCTGTATATCACCTTGTAAATTAGCTTGTTTTCCCTCGCAACATCATTTTAACGAGAAATTGCAGAGGAAGGCGCCACTCCTCCGAGCGTCAGGCTCTCTTTATGAATTCAATCCTGAGGGAAGTGGGGGAGAAGCATGAACGCCTTGCCGTTTTATCACTCGCACGAACTGGATGGCTCTAGGAACCTGACATTTACCAGAAAAATATGTATGCGGCTACTTTTACCCAGCCTGCATTTGTTTACGCTTCTTTCGACGGGGCGACCAGGGTGCTTCAGGCAACGCGCGTACAATTTTCCCACAACGGCCCTCGAAATGCCGTGATTGGTGTGGCAATTACAACAAGTAGTCGCCACATTTGGCTCCGTGCTACGGAGAGCATTCGAGTATATGATCAGTCACTCTTCGGGCTTTTCAATGTCATTTAGTATTTTATTGAGAATGTGTGGTCGTCTGAAAAAAAGCAAGGTAGAAGTGACACCTGGGTACAACAAAGGACTATAATTTCTGTCCAGAAATTCTCGCTGATATGGTTCAGTTAAGCAGAACTGATTAATATGACAGATTGGATGTGATAGATTTTATTGCCGAAGAGAAACAGCAGTGAGCACTCATCCAGGTTCAGGGAGAGATTGCGGCGCTGCCCGTGAATGATAAAACCACAGCTTTCCTGCCCTGTATGACTGACAGGAGTTACAGACATCCATTAGTGCTGAGATAACCGCAAAGACCTAGACATTAAAACCAGAGCTGCCCATATGGCTCCCATCCACGCTAACAGACTGACATCAGAGAAGAAATGTACCGTGAATCCGTCCTGTAGTTCATTCCACATGTTCACATTAATGCATAATGATGTATGACATACACTCTGGGATTCAAGATCGAAATTTAGACCTAGAAAGTTTTAGGATTTTCAAATTTCGTGGATATGAACTTTTCTTGTACTATTAAGAGTGTGTCTTAGATAACCATTTTTCAAGTGTTTCTTGAGACCAGAATCAAGAGGTTCAAGACCCCCAGCCAGAGTACATTTTGTGTTTGCGCTAGCAAAGATTTGAAAGAGAATGAAAACATTTCGATGTATAATCCTCCCTTATTTTCAATGGACCATGACCATTTCACCATTGTACAAAAGGTTAGATACGTTTAGCCTTGTCGAAGCATCCAATGCTTTTTGGAATGCACGTTTTGAGAAAACATGGATTATTGGGTTCTGCACCATGCAATAGGGCTCATATAATGACATCCCGTAAGTTTACATTCCTCTTACATCATTTCACTCCCCTCTGTTGTTTCATGTCATGTCTCCAATGGCAGGAATAAACATAACAGAGCCATGATGCAACATCAAAACTTGCTTGCGAAAAATCTTGCAAGGTCACAGGTTCACATCCTGCTCGCTGTCCCTCCTCTCTATACATAGTCATGTCCTGTGTCTCTGTATTCTATTATTTAATAAATGGCAAAAAGCCCATAAATAAAAAAAGAAAGTATCAGTCTGCCTCAACAAACAAAAAATACCTAAGTACACTGTCTTATGTTGTTGTTTGTCTGGTTCGCTGAAGTCCTGCGAAGCACGGCAGTACTTTTAAAGTGCTGTTAGTCGGCAGCCACTCCACCGAGCCTCATATTTGCTTCAGTCAGCAGCACAGGACCCCATTTGTCCACGGCACGCACTTATAATAGCTTTGTGCAAACCAGCATTTGGGACCAGCAATAGCTCTACACATTTCGTGAATGACAGTTTACCGGTCTAACATCACGTACAACAGAACATTTCTCTCTCAGATAGTCAAACATGATGTATTTTCTCAATTTTCTGACTCGGGCTCGCTAGATTACTAGCCTTGAGAGATTTTAGGCCCAGTGGAATCCAATATCCACGACGGGTGGCCGATTCACGGTTGCTGTCATTAGGTAGGGTATCATTAGGGTATCAAATATTCCCTCACGTTGGGTGTCTTCTGCCTTTTGTGTGTTATTTTGCAGCATGAAAAAGAACTCATGGCCATATTTAAATTAAAATATCTCCTCCTCGCTTGCTTTTCTGAAGCAGTTTTTCTAATTCCTTTAAATGTATCTAAGATTCAATTTATTTCTCCATCTGTGAGGAAGGCTCGGGCCGTCGCAGTCTCCAGAATATAGCACACACCCGCCTTCGCACGTATCATACAGCATTTTGAGATACGGAAAACCTGGAACATTTTTTATTCAAGAGCGAAGCAATTGATTTTTATTCACGTGGATCTACTTCATATCTTAAACAACAAGGCAGACTTCATTTCCGAGGTGCCTTGAGGAATGTGGTAGAAACAGCGCGTTCCCCTGCCTGTTCGTAGATTACTCTTATGTAGAGTCACAAAGAATTTCCCACAATGCACCTTACTCCTGCAAGCTTATCCATCACCGGCATGCAACCGGCATATTGTTTCCACAAATTCACTTTTTTACCAGGAAGTGAACACTAACTGTCTTAGACAAATGGAAACGTTTGAAACTGTTAAACTTCTTTCGAAGCAGCTGTGAGAGACACTTTGCGCAAGATATATTAGCACACCACCACTTGTCCAATTAAATCCTAGGCGCATAAATGTTGCATAATTTAATGTATCAATTATATATAAACACATTAACATTCACTCATTTCCATTATGACCTCAACAGATTCATGCACACGTCTTAATTTGATCACCATGCTTTCTTAAGGTAAAGTTTTCATGTATCACTGTCTGAACATTCCAGTACAAAGTGTTTTTAAATTCAGATTTAGAGACCAAAAAGCAGATTCTATAAGTTCATTGCAAAATGAAGTCATAATTCACTTGAAGACAGCCGTACTCTCTATCCGGATCACAGAAGTGAAGTGGAGTGTTAGTATAATCCTTACATGAAGCGATACAAAGGAGAACAGAACTAAGACGGAAAACTGTTCTCAGACTTCACTAATCCATCAAAGCGCAGTGTACGTTCCCAGGCTCTAGTGTCAGTGCATTGACCTTTGATATGCTTTAAGGGCAAAAATATGAAAGCGTTAAGAATGAAGTAGAAGCACCAATGCTTGGAGCTAATCTGCATGCAGTTGTCATTCAACTCTGAAATGTCAACGTTTCTTTATCTACCGTGTACCGCAACTTCAAGAGAACATCTTCGCTGTGTGGTTTTACATAGACCATTGTGAGCGCAAATTACTGAAGTATTTCCTTCTACTCACAGCTTTTTTTAAAGGAGTCCACCTGCATTTCCTTCATAGAAACACAATAGTTTCAAAGGGGGACATACGCAGAAATATGTTGAGCTAAGCAGGAAAAATGCATTCTTGCTTTTCTTTACACAGAAGCTGCATACCTACACCAGTGCGGGTCTAGATCAACTTTTCCTAATTAAAGAGCACCTCGCCGGTGTAAACAACTTTTTTTTAAGACCAAGATAATGTGGGTCATTAAAAGGCAGGCTTGAACAGCATTAGCTTTCATGGAGACATGATCGCACAGTGGTGTTTATTTGTGAACATCTGGCCTCGTGCTCACAACGCTCTAATCACGTACTACAGGACTAAGCTGCTCCATTAAAAGCTAAGTTTCACTATTACTGGGACATTTGATAATCCGAATTGTGCTTTTGGTGGAAAAAATGACATAAAAAACAGTGAACGTGAAATATTCAGGCTGGATTTTACTTGACGATGATAATATGTTCGAGATGAAAACTCGTAGTAAGCTGGTGGTGTGTGTTCTTAACAAGAGCTGCAGGTGCAATAGTAATTATTTTCTGGATTGTTGAAGATTTAGCTGCTGTCTCGCACATGAGACACTTACATAAGTGTAAAACAAACTCCACAACAGTCACACAACACATCCGTCAACGGCCTGCAGCAGCATATGGAGAACAACTTCTGTTTATTTCCTGTTGGCCAAATGCTCATTTATCAGTAATTGCTGCTCCGAAAGATGTACCAAAGCATGCCAAGTATTAAACAGGACTACATTTTAAAAGACCACATAAAAATTGCTTGATGAGTGCCGTTTTCTTTCATGTCTTGACACATTTTCTATTGAAACATGAGTCTGCAAAATGTTGGATCCATTATCTCAGTTGTACTTCTTGCGATTCTACATATTACCCACTTGTATGCATGTTTAAATATATTCATTTAAACTATAAACTACATTATTTTTTATTTTTTTTATGTTGTTTTTGATTGGCTTGCAATGTTTTAATAAGTGAAAACCAATTAAACGTGACCCTGGACCGCAAAACCAGCCCAGGTATATTTGTAGTTATAGCCAATAAAACATATTAAAGGTTAAAATGATCGTTTTTTCTTTTATTCAAAACATCATTGATTCATTTAAAAAAGATTATGTTCCATAGGATATTTTGTAAATTTCCTACTGTGAATGTATCAAGATGTTTGTGAGTGTCACTCGCTGCTTCCCGCTCTTTGAGAATTGCCCTGTCAAGTTTGGTATCTATGTAAAGCTTAGAATTTCGGCTTTCAGGTTAATCTACTTTCAACAACGTCATTACAGCGGTAATCCAATAGAGAGCGTTAAATTATCCTGTTCCTTCCTAGCAACGGTCTGCCATAGTATCTCTGATGGACAACTTTTAAGGTGATTTTCTCAATATTTAGATTTTTTTGCACTCCAGATTTTCAAATTGCTATTGTCCCCAGATATTTTCATAAACCATACATTATAGGAAATCTTATTTATACCCTTTTTAGGGTGATATTATATTTTATAAAATTCTGTAAATTCATTACATTCATGGGAACCACAACAAGTTATTGGAAACAGCAACAGGTTATTGAACAATTCCACTAATATTGTAAATGTTATAATAACTAAATTGTACAAATGTACAGCGTTTATGCCACTTGACAACTTGCCCCAATCGGATATGTACAGTAGGGAATACCCTTGTCCTAAGAACACCGTTCATTTCACAATTTACCATATTTGGATATCGATTGATTTGTTTACTTGCGTAAAAGTAAAACAATAATCATTTTGGATAATGAAAATTATTCTGAACCAACATACAAAACCCAGAAAAACAGCAACAACTTCCTTGTATGACAAGTAGCTCCAGTTTTCCCCTTTCATAGCTCTACCAACCCAGGATGCATGAGTTTACAAATAAAAATACTGGCAATAATATTAAATATTTAAATACTAAAAACACAACATAAGCGTAATATGATTATGTTACCAACCAGATTCAACCATCAATGACCAGCGTAATTTTCCATACTCATTCTAGACAAAGTATAATTTGATGATGCTGTGGATCAAAGCAATGAACTCTAACAATTCAATTCAAATACGTCACATGCATGTCCTGTCTGTCGAATATTGCACTGCTGTTACGTGCCGGTTTCACACAGCGGATCCCTTGTCAAATTCTTGCATAATTTCATCTAAGCAAGCTGTGTCAGCTCAATAAACGGGAAAAATCATTCTTTATCTTCAGAGGGAGCGACACAAAACATGCCAACTGTGAAATGACTGTCCCAAGTCATTGAACAGTTCACTGGCTTGCGGTTCGGGAGATGGGTCTAGATATACGTCTGCAAATCTGGAAAGGATCTCAACACAGTTCTCAGAAAGCCTTGGGCCAATGAACAGCTTGTTTAAGCACTTCCAATAAACCTCTGCACATGTCTGTAATCTCCTCATCAGAGGTAGTTTCGCATTATGTGAGAATCGCCTGCGCAAATGCGGGATAACGTTTTACGAGATATAAAGATTAACTTGTGTAATCTGTACTGCCAAAAGGAAGATTTTAACCGGATGTGTGAATGTTTAGGCATTATGTAAACCTGAATATTAAAACCTCGTCTTAAGGGTTTCGGTTCTGGTTATAACCTTAAAAGATTTGTATCTGTTATGAGTGTCTTTTTGAGCATATCTCACAGTGAATCGCATGCATTGTTCTTAAGTAATAAATAAATAAAATGTTGTTGTGCTTATGAAAAATGGCTGTGAACTCAAGGTTAAGACACTGCTAAGTATAAATGATGTTTATGTGGCGACAGCTAGAAAGTAACCCATTTCTAAATTAGGAAGAAAAGGCAACACCCAGCATCTGGTGGCAACAGTGAAAATGAATCTTGTTTGATAAATAATTTTAAATACTTTAAAAAATTAAACAGTGTAAAGATTAAACAATGTGATCCGCCCCGGTGATGTGGGACGCCAGGTGGGGCAAAACCACTGCCCAGGGGCTCTGAGGGAGGCAGGGCTCCAGTAGCACTGTATATCTAAGTGGAAATAAGATACTGCAGGCGTAGATCTAGAGTCTCTGATGGAAGATCCTGTCCTTTGATCCCCAGCTGCACATCCAACCTTGAAAAAGCTTAATTTAGGCAGCAGGCAGAGGAGGATGAAAAATTATACTTTCAAGCAACTCTGCCATTATCACCTCACACATGTAAACAGAGGCCATATACTTCGAGAGAGAGAGAAAGAAAGAGGGAGAGAACGTGTGGCGTCCACTGACAAATCCATATCAAGATTTAACTAAATGGGAAAAACATCCAATCGAGAGCCTGCATGCAGATCTCTGTAAAAATATGTAACAAGGTCACTGGCATAACAAACAGTGCATCGCAGCACAGAATTAGGCAAATATCCATTGATCATAACGATAGAAAGAAGGGCGATCAAATTCATGGAAACATCTAAAACACTGTGACCCTCACTCATATCATTATAAAGGCCTGGAACACCACAATAAAATAAAATAAATGAATCCTCTCTGACAGCTGGTCCAGAGCTTCAGTCCTGATGTTTCATTCCTATACTGATGCTCTCACCCACAACAGTACTGAAAAAATCAGACTTAACCAAATTACAACACAGATGCATCTAAATGAATAAATGTAAATTAAACAAATATATCACTCTTTGAGAAACCCAAACAAAACAATAAAGTAAAATGCAATGTTATTTGGCCCTAGAGAGAGAATACAGTATGGCAGACTGTCTGTACACAGTGAGAGATAAAAAAAACTAAGAGCCAAGTTGACAAGGTAAAGTGGAGATAAACTCACTATAGAGGTGGGCAGACACAGACAAACATGGCTGCCACAGGACCAGAGATGCGTCCACACTGTGATCTCGACAAAATTAAGACGGAACTCAATTTCCTAACAGAATGCACAAAATACACGGATAATGTTTTATGGAAAATTCAAGTCCATATACCAGACGTTTGCAAGTCAAACGATCAGAAGCTTCCGAGAACACAAGGACTTCTGTGTGTCACATCGTGTCTACACCAGATGCTGCGCAGCGCGATGCGTGCGACAAGAGACAATAGAGCGCATTGGAACCCATTATAATTTTAAATTTTGACCACGTCCGGTGTCCGTCCAACAAAAGAAAAAACAATGAAACTGTTCTGACCTGATGTTTCCAATATATGTACATCACATTATATTATTATATCTCTTTATTTTGCTACGTAAATTTAATATATTTTGCATTTGTAAATCTTTGTTTAAACTACACTCTATTTCTGTTTTTATATACAGTATTTACATATATTATAAACCAATTTAAGTTGCACTACATACATCGCACTTTATTTTATTTTATTTTATTACTATAATTATCTTTCTTTTCGTGTGTACATACTTGCACTTATTTGTATGCAGCCCTGCTGCAAATGCTTTGCCAATGTGAATGTACATTTTGTCATGTTCACACAATAAACACACTTTGATTGTAATTGAAATTGAGAGAGAGCGAAAAGAAAGCAGGATTCAACAAAGCCACCAACATCCAAGTTTCCTTGAAACCAAAACATTGTTCCAGTGTTGTTATAATATATAGAAGCTTTGGCTTATTATTTATGAGTCACAGCATGAACACAACAATCACTGTAAAGAGTGCTTATGTACAGCCTTTACAACACATTAGACAACTTGCTACCATCAGATATGTACACTTAATACCCATGTTCTAACAATACAGCTTAATGCTTTGGTGAAAATAAACCAACATTGCTTATTCTTCGTCATGTGTGCTCGACAAGACCATTTTGTGCTTGAGCGCAACCAAATCACGTTTTAATGTAACTTCAGCCGCTCCAGGCACGTGAACAAAAGCGACAATCTCATTGTTCGGCCAGTTTTTAACGTGTCGAGCCCGAGCTAGTTTTTTTAAATACAACGCTTTAACACCTGCCGTTTTGCACATCACTGTGCACACTCACATTGGCGCCCTATGTTTAGTCACGAGGTGTTAAACGTCTACGATAAATGCACATGATTATCGTCCTGGTTTGGACAAGCCTTTACAGTAAAACTATAATGATTTTTGTAAAAAAAATCCCAAAGTTCTTTGTGACAAATTACGGAGCCGTTGAAGGGACATTGGCGGAAAAAAAATAGATTGGCGAAAAAAAAAACAAGACTTTCTCGTGCGCACGCGAAAGTTTCTCGTGAGCACGCGAAAGTATCTCGTGCGCACGCGAAAGTATCTCGTGCGCACGCGAAAGTTTCTCGTGAGCACGCGAAAGTTTCTCGTGAGCACGCGAAAGTATCTCGTGCGCACGAGAAACTTTTTGCGTGCTCACGAGTTACTGTCTGCCTGTTATGCATAAAAAGGCCTTTAGATGGCACCATTAACAATATATGTATTTAAATAAAAAACGGTTTAATTTGTTTTAAAACTTCATATAATTCGCACAACACAGAATTGGCATGGATATAACATGTAATATAATCTATACCGTCAATATAAAGCTTATTGAAGCTTCATGTATTTAACACATCGTAATGCAAGCTTGTCATTTTATGCGCGCAGGTGGATCGACCCTGCAGCGCGTTGTTCAAACGCTGCCTTCCGGTCTGTAGGACAATGTACAAACACTATACGCGCTTATGAAATAACCGATTCGTCAACGAATACCACGATCACTCTAATTTTTATTATACAGACATGAACAAGGCCACCGGGATTCTTCCCATACATTATAGACTAAGTATTTGGCCCCTAAGCTGTGTAATGAATTTAGCCTTTTAAAAGTTACTGCCTTCATTTATTAAAACACGTTGTGCATGTTTTACATCAGACGTTTTAAAATATCCCCTCCCAACTGCATAGACGTACCTATTCATTTCTCATTAATCTACATTTCATTTAAACTGGTGCCATCTAAAGGCCTTTTTATGCATAACAGGCACACACTAACTCGTGAGCACGCAAAAAGTTTCTTGTGCGCACGAGATACTTTCGCGTGCGCACGAGATACTTTCGCGTGCTCACGAGATACTTTCGCGTGCGCACGAGATACTTTCGCGTGCTCACGAGATACTTTCGCGTGCGCACGAGATTCTTTCGCGTGTTTTTTTTTTCGCCAATCTGTTTTTTTTCCGCCAATGTCCCTTCAACGGCTCCGAAACAAATAGCTTCAGTCTCCCAATTTTATAAAAACTATTTTTGTGTCTTTGTGAAAATATCTATTACCCTATATAATAAATGACAAAATGTAAGTGAAAAAGAAACAGAATCAAACTCGGTATGTAAAAGTAAAATTCATAGTACAAGTGTATAGAAACATTACCAACAAAGGTTACCATGACATTTATTCTTCCAATATTACAAGAGTGCAATTTTGTAACATTTGTGTTTAGCTACCTTCAGTTTTATTCATGAAAGGGTTCTCAAGTGTGCATTTGCTGTCAAATTAGAACAAACTGTTGCTGGAAGCGAATCGTAATTTTACTGAAATTATCAAAATAAGCCTTTGGCTTCGTTTTATTTGGTACTGAATCTGCCACTCCTTGAAAATGTATATTTCAGTTTTGTGATATTTTAACAATGTGCCTTTGGAGTTAAGTTATCTTGTTTTTACATCTGACCCTCACATAACTTCATCATGCTCCAGTTTAAGGTAACTTTAACCGAATCAAGCATGCTTGCTTTTTTTTGCCAGTTTCTAAAACTTCAAATTAACCTCAGTATACGGGAATCAATGGATGCAATTTCTATTAAACTCAAGAGCCCCACATGATTATTGTGGCGATTTGCGAAATCTCATTTAAAAACAAATTACACAAACTTCACTTGGCTGTAGTAACGGTATCGCTATTTTCTTGGTTTTCCTCTATTCTGCTCAATTTTGCAAGGTCAAGTGCATTCAAATACTGTACAAACACGTTGTATTCCGTGGCTGCTGGTAGAGATAAAGAATATTTTCAGCCACTTAGAAATTATGGGATTAAGGTTGGGTCAACAGTACTTCTTACACCCTATGTGAGACGTGCAAATAGACTGTATCATCAACCCACGAGGGGTTTCTCTCCAGGCTGCTATAATCACTGCTATAAAGAGACTTACAGGACACCGCTGGATAAAGCCGCACTGCTACTTCTGAATGCACATGGACAACTCACACAAATCTCTAAACTGCCTTATTTGAGGGTAACTTTTATGACTCTGTTGAGCACCCTACGTTACACACATTGTTCTTTATTTCACCCTTATTGTCACCCAGATAAAAATATCCTGTAAGACACACCGCAAACCCGGCAAACACTGACATGATCTGAGCTGTAAGGTGTTCTCCAGCGCTAGACATGGTGAAATCTGACCTATTAATGCACTCCTGACGGATGAAGTCCTTTATTAGTTTCATGCCGGTCCAGACTGTTTTATCCATATTTTGAGTAAGCACAAAGAGATGATTAGCATATCTACAGCGAGTATTGCAAACTAGCATGTCACTGCTGTCTTTCTGAAACCTTGTTTATCCATATTGGGTGATTTTTATTTGTTGCCATAAATCATTAGTCACCCTTTATGTTTGTCAATAGGTTTTGCAAATATTTAGCGAATAAAAAGAGCTTGTCAAAATTGACAACATATTTAATCATTAAAAAAGTTCAATGTTTTTTCAATTTCCTGAAAAAATGTTGACATACAATGTTTCAGAAGGACAGCCATGATATTTTAAGGTTATGGGTTTGAGCCCTATCGAATGCACATATTGATAAATGAACAGTTTAAATGGATGGTTTACCCTTAAATAACAATTCTGTCATCATTTAGTCACCCTCAGTTTGTTCCAAACCCGTGTGACTTTTTCTGCTGAGCACAAAGGAAGACACAACAACAGATCTCCTCCCCCATTTACTGCCAACAGGAAAATAAATAAATGGGAGTTAATAAGGGATGAGATCTGTCTGGTAATTGACATTCTTCCAAATATCTTCCTTTGTGTTGACAGAATGTACATTTTTTGGCTGAACTGTCCCTTTAAATGCACCACGTGTGTCATTGGATAAAAGTGTCCACTTACTGCACAAATGCTTGTCGTTCGAATTTGTATTAGATTAGACTTGTAGAGATGACATTAAAATTTTGTCTACTGGCTGCCATTTTGTTAACAGTCAATTAAACCTTGTGATTTGACACAACAAGCCGCAATGCAGCCTTTTCGGTCTCTTTTACTGTGAGGAATCCTAAACAGATGTTATTTCAAAGGCAAGATTTTAAATGAACAAACAAGTTGGAGCTGAATTTGCAAACTGTACATACACCACACATCATTTGACATGCAAAATTGCCTATGATGTTGGTCGAAATGACATGTATTTTTACTCCTGTTTAGTCACAAGACTAGTTCAACATTTATGTGAAGGAGACATGCAGACCATTTCTTGAACCAAAAATTGATTGAAACAAGTCGTGTATCAATACAAGCTTTTTTTAAGAAATGTTCTCCATTTATAAGCTCCATAGTGCCTCAACATTTAAACCTAAGAATCAAGTTTAGAAATAAGCTGTTCTTCATGTATCATAGTTACACAGCTATCTCTGTACATTTAACCTTCTGCACAAATATGTGTTGATGATGACTACTGTAAGAAAACAAATTCGAAATAAAAGGATCCAACAAAAGAACCGAACGGTTTTATCAAATGACCTTGGTCAATAATGCAATCCCAATGATTAAAGTAAGAAATTTTCCCTGAATGAATGAACAAATTACTTTCAATTTTACATATGTATAGATAGACACAACATCAGAAATTTCATTGGCTCCTGTTTTAATGTGATTCATTTTCAGTCTATTAAAACGTGTCGGAAGCTGAATGTTTTTGAAATGACAAGTCTAAATCTGACAAACGGTGAAACCTGTGAGCTGTTTTGAACAGTCAGGCTGATTAATAGCTATTTAAATGCAATGATACTGTACAATTATGTATGAATCACAAATACATTTTAATAGCACAGTACGTTTGCTGGTTAGCTGCGCTGGTGTTGAAATTTAAATTGTTATTCTACAGGATCGCAGTGTTTGATAATTGTCAAAAAACCCAAATGACACAAAAGAGCACACATTGTCCATTGTCATAAAATCTGTATTTTAGGATTTTACATTAAAATTATTATTTTTGCAGTATAGACTCACATATTATAAAGGAAAGTTGTCCGTTTAAAGTTTTCTGTTAGAAATGTGCATAATTTATTCAGTATAAATGACAAAAACAATTGCTTGATTTTCCAAAATGTTTGTAAATTTTGTGTAGTAGCCTATGCTGTTTAATAGCAATTCCATATGTGACCCCATGTATATACTTCAATAAATCAAAAACTGTATAAGATGTGATCAATACAATATTTTTCTCTAAGATCATTATCAAATGCATACTTTATTATTCGTGGCCAAAACGTTTAAGATTTGTCTCCATAAAAAAGTCAACTTTCAAAATTAAACCCACCCAAAAAGCATCTCTCCCTAAAAAAACATGAAAGGGTCTTTCTTTTCAAATTCCCACGAGCTCAGCTGAAATAGAAAGGCGCCATCTCTGTTTGTTTATGTATGTGCTGTTTGTTTACATGCAGAGCAAGGTGAAACATATGAGCCGTGCAGAGCCTTGGATGCTTGCTGAGCGCGAGCCGAATGCGGCGTGAGGACGGCTCTCGATTGCAAATGAAGAAAAAGGCCGGCGACGATCACATTATTAATGAATTTTCTGTTGTCATGGAGCTAATCTGCTATGATTACTGCCCCCTAAAAGCTTCATTATTTTTGCGAGCGATTGATGCAGGCACCTTGCACGATTCCCACAGCGATTCTGCTGTGCCTCGCTGTCCTCACAGCTGCGTTAATACAAGATAAACTAAGCTCGCCATTTTCATTGTAAACACCATACGTTTTTCAAGCAGATGGGATGCATTTCTATCTTTAACTACGTGACTTATCACCTCAATACCTAACTTATCTGGTCATCTAAGGTCTCAGCTGACAACAGAATGTATGGCTCTTACCGAGCGTGCCCGTCTTAAAATAACAGAGACACACAAGCCACGGTCACTCAGGCTGTTGTTCTTGAAGGCATTACGAGGCCAGTGAGATATAGCCGCAGTGGGGGGCCCGAATGTGTCTTTCATTATTAATAAAGATGTGACTACAGTGTCTGCCTGACAGCCCTCAAGTCCCACACTGCCTTAATGTGCAGCTGGTGACAAGCTGAGAGCAGAAGCGCCCACACACACACTCAAGGCCAGGCTGTTGTCACACCATCCCACCATAACCTGTAATTATTCATGCAGCCTAAGTGCTTCCAACCAGATATTGGGATCATTTGTTAGGTGAGTCTAGTTTCAGAGAGAGAGAGAGAGAGAGAGAGAGAGAGAGAGAGAGAGAGAGAGATAGAGAAAAGAAAGTAAAAGGGGGTGTGTGTGAAAGGGTATAATCCAAGCTACTGCAGTGAAAGTGTCCCCTCTCTCTCTCTCTCTCTCTCTCTCTCTCTCTCCTCCCTCCTCTGGTTCTTGATTGATTTGAAATTACTACTTGAGTTGTGAACCAGAAAGGCAGATGGACTGAAACACTAATTCAGAACATCTCATTTTGGCTGATTTCAAAGTCCTGATGTTTTCTTAAACATGCCACTCAAGAGACTGGCAGCGGTTGAGGCTCTTGTCAGAGCCCTGGTCTCTCAGCTCAATGTTCTGCCTTTTATTGTTCATCAGACAAACGTAGTCGCTCAGACGTAGCGACTGCGTCTGAGACAAGTCGGTTAAGACACAGGCAGACGTGTGTTTTCTATAACAAATGCTTGACGGCGATGGCTTTGTAAATATTCAAGCGCCACAGCGGAGGGATATCACAGCATGTGTTTTCGATAACAGTGTCATGCCCATTCAAATGTGCTCCTCATCCCAAGGCAAACCACTTGCACATTTTATAAATCGTTGTATGGTGTGTTGCATACAGCATATGTTGTTTCACGTGACAGGGCTTTTTTTAGCATGATGTTTCACTGTACGTCAATGACAAGACTGGATCACACAACCAAGTTCGATTTAAAATTTCACTTCGGAGATATGGTGGAGTGAAAAGAAAGTGATTTGTTATGAACAATGTATATGAGAAGTATTTCTCAATTCAATTCAAACTTGTATCTTAAGCAGCTTTACAGTAAATGTGTATTATTACAGCCAGCTGTGACATTAGGAAAAACAAGAGATTATGAAATGTGTTCAACGTAATTTTGCAATTTTTGTATCTTTGCAATAGCAACTGTGAAAATTGTTGGTTTGTAGTCAGGCCATTTATATATGTATAGGGATAATGCAAGTTTGTCATAATATACTGTATTTTGTATACTGTATACTGGATAGTTGACGAATCAACCAAGTGTGTGTCTTTGGTGTGACAGAGCAAAAATAATAAATATTAATCGTATTAATTAATATGTTAATAACAGTTTGTTTTAAATTTTGGCTGTCACACCACAAGACACATGGTATGGTTTATATACTACCCTACTGTACAATATATTAGTGATACTACAATGGGCCTACCTGTAAAAATAATTGTCTTTTGGATTGTCTATGGTTTCTGAACACAAAATGCCCAAATTAATGACATTCCATTCTCTACCGCTTATCCGAACTACCTCGGGTCACGGGGAGCCTGCGCCTATCTCAGGAGTCATCGGGCATCAAGGCAGGATACACCCTGGATGGAGTGCCAACCCATCGCAGGGCACACACACACACTCATTCACTCACGCACTCACACCCTACGGACAATTTTTCCAGAGATTCCAATCAACCTACCATGCATGTCTTTGGACCAGGGGAGGAAACCGGAGTACCCGGAGGAAACCCCCGAGGCACGGGGAGAACATGCAAACTCCACACACACAGGGCGGAAGCGGGAATCGAACCCCCAACCCTGGAGGTGTGAGGCGAACGTGCTAACCACTAAGCCACCAAATTAATGACAAAAAAACAAATTTAAAACGTTTTAGTAAATGGGTGTGTGTCAGAAATATCCACAGGGCATTTCTCTAAAACATATTTTGTTCACCCTGTTCCACAGATGAAAATTCTGTAATCATTTACCATCCTCATGTTAATTTCAAATACAACACAGATGGGGTTATTATCAAAAAGTCAAAAACACACTTCCCTTTCTGTCGGTCTCTCGACGTTGTGTTGAGAATGACAGATGGGTTTCGCCCTTGAGAACCAATCAACTCTGACTACTATAGAAAAGGCCAATGAAATTTGGCGAATAAAAATTTGCATGCCGGTCTCACGCAGAGGCAATCCAGACATCTATCAGGTGTCCAACGACTGGCTTATCTTGGCACATTCGCGAGATCTGTTATGTACACAAAGGACCTTGTGCTCTGGCACCTAGATTGATTGGGACTACAGGTCAACTGAGAGAAGGGCAAGCTCACCCCAGTGCAGAGCATCGTCTTTCTCAAGACTTGAGGGCTGTGCTACTTGCACTGAGCAGGCTGCGGTCTCTCGTGCAGGACAAGCACGTGATGGTCCGAGGACAGTACGCCTTGGCCCCCCAGTGAGCCTCCGTGCGCAAACACTGCGCAAGGTCAGGGAAGAGAAGTACCAGGTGTTATTGGTTGCGCCACACTGGCCCAACCACACTTGGCTTTCAGAGCTGGGGCTCTGGACAACGACTCCCCCTGGCCCATTACCCTGACAGAGGACCTGCTCTCTCAGGGGAAGGGCACGTTCTGGCATCCCAGATCAGACCTCTGGAACACCATGCCTGGTCTCTAGATGGGACGAGAAGATCCTGAGTTGGCTACTCCCCCTCTATGGCGGAGACCATCACCCATGCTAGGGCCCCATCTACTAGGCGGTTATACGCCTCTAGACGGCGCCTCTTCTCGTCCTGGTATCTCTCTCAACGAGATCGTTCAGGATCGTGTTGTCCTTCTTAGGAGACTGGAGAGTAACATCTCCCCTCCAAACTGAATGTGTATGTAGTCGCTATAGCCACTCATCACGACTCAGTTGATGGAAAGTTTCTAGGATGACACAACCTGGTCACCAGGTTCCTATGGAGCACGATAGGGCAGAATCCACCTAATCTCCGCTCCATAACCTCTTGGGACCCTAAAGTGGTCCTGGGGGGCCTCTGGGCCCCCCAAGAGCCCCTCGGAGGTTCCGATCATCCTCACCTGAGTAAGACGGCCCTCCTGATGGCGCTCGCTTCCTTCAAGAGAGTAGGGGACCTCCGAGCATCCTCCGTGTCCCCGGATTGCCTTGAATTCGGCCCTGGAAACTCTCACGTTATCTTGAGACCCAGGACCGGATGCGTGCCCAAAACGTTCCCACTACCCCCTTCCGGGGCAAAGTGGTGAACTAGCAGCCGCTCCCCATCGGGGAGGAAGACCCAACCCGATTTGTGTTGTGTCCAGTACGTGCCTCTACCTGGACCGCATGCAGAGTTCAGAAGCTCTGATCAGCTCCTTGTCTGTATTGGAGGACAGCAGAAGGGGAAGGCTGTCTCCAAGCAGAGGCTGGCGCACTGGGTCGTGGATGCCGTTACGACGGCATTCCAATCTCAGAATCTCCCATGCCCATTGGCAGTGAGGGCTCACTCCGCACGGGGTGTAGCCACCTCCTGGGCACTGGCCAGAAGCGCCCCTCTCTAGCAGACATTTGTTGAGCCGGGATTGGGCTAAGCCCAAAAACCTTCGCAAGGGTTAACAACCTTCGCGTAAACCCAGTGTCAGCCAACGTCCTGCGTGGCGACATGTAGGACTGGCATCCGGGGGGAAGTATGAATGCGAAAGCACCTTTCCACCCTCCAGTACGTTGGGTTAGTGTGCTATGCTATCTACCTCTCTTCTTACCCAAACATATGGCTAAGAACAGGTATCTCACCAACCTCCCTTCTTACCCAAATACTGGTTAAGAACAGGCATTCCATCCATCACTAAACAAGCACACCCTGGGGGCTGGCTGGGGAGAACAGCCTTCCCCCTTAGGCTGGGATACCATATGAACTATCACAGATAGCTCTAACCAGACCTAGTGCTACCGGATGTCTGTAACACCCCCTCCATGGGCTGTTCCGTCTGATGTATCCTCATGAGAATGGTTCCCACTCCTGGTAACCCATGAGCTTCCGCAGGTGGACCTCCACCTCGCGGTTAACTACTCAGCCCGCACGTTCCATATGTTCTCCTCCAAGGACGAGACCATACCTATGTCCACCATATTCCTCCTCATGGGTAGGAGGTGGCCTCTGCAGGGCATCCCTAATTAAGGAAGTTGCACTTACCCGGTGTAAACCCGAGCCGGACGGCCTCTCGCCAGTAGAGAGCTAAGGCCTCCGTCCGTGAAATGTTATCAGTCAGGGCTGTACCCATCTTTCTCCAAGAAAGCTCTGGAAGCCCCCGACCACCACACTGGACGGTTACAGTTTCGCGAAAGCTTCGAGATGACACGCCCAGGCCTGTTACCGTCGCTTCGTTAGAGATTGTGACGCGATAAAGCGTTGTGGTATTTTCCATAGGTAACCCCATCTGTTATTCTCGACACAACGTCGAGAGACCGACAGAAAGGGAACTGAGGTTACAGAAGTAACCAAGACTTTTTCCTTGTACATGTATGTATATTAATATTGATAATTAATACATTTATTAATTCTAAATGCATTTTATTTAATTAATCACCCATCTTAATTAATTAATGAAAATGAGGACACTCCTACTGGACTAACATGTTGTACACTCGAAATGTCTTTTTTTCATGTTGACGTTCCATATATCTCGCCTAAGGCAACAAATGAGTCAGATCTGCCACTGGTGCCCCCACAATGCCCTCTCAGAAAAAAAACGCTTTTTTTCAGTCCAAACAAACAGGCAGGGATCATCCGCGCACTTGGAAGAATGCCTAAACAGATCACAGTTGAATCCCCATTGTGAAATAACAGATTTTAAGGTGGGTTCATGTGTGTGTCGGTGTGATGGCTTCTCTCTGTGAGCTGAGTCAGAGAAAATCAGCTCCTGTCAGACTGTCAGACTCACTGATGATGACAGAGAGGCAGGACTGTGGCTCGCTCTCATTTTCCCTCCACACACAATCCACTGCTGTGTGTTTTAAAAGGGAGGTGTGTGTGTGTGTGTGTAGGGGGAAAGAGGCAGACATGCATCCATTTCAGCAGTCAACAGTGAGACACTTCCCTGCACATGGGATGAGCCATGTCTAAAAGCCCTGAGACTTCCCCACGGCTGTCTCGAATGGATAACGCCACCGCATTACTGTCAGACCAGGGTCCCAGAGAGCGGCCGTACGATTTAGAGCAGAGGTTAAATGAAGACACTTAAAAGACACATTACAAACACATTAGGAGACTGAAACCAAGAGTAGTGACTAAAGGAGATGATAATGAAACTAAACAGTCAGTGTTGTGATAGTTCATTGATTGAAATTAAGTGTCATTCCATTCCTTGTTAGACGGATGATTGCCTAAAGCACGACTACAGACTGATATGAGCAATATGGAGAGTTCACTAAAGAGTCAGAAGAACATTGACAACACTGACAATCTGCAATACAGTTAAACCAGACACTAAAATTAGCACTAAATTATATTATAGTTTTATACATATAATTTAATATATTTAGCAAATTATGTTAATTACACTCTATTTTCAAAGCTTGATTAGCAACAACTCATGACTTTTAACAAAACATCGCCATCTCTGTTTGAAAAATGACATTACAGGTTACATTATGTAGATTGAAGTCAAATGACGTGAACTGACATTACCACACAATGATATCAGACTCAACTGCTGAATATATATATATGAATAAATACTGCATTACTATATGGGTTCTATTTTATTCTATTTATCTATATGTGACCCTGGACAACAAAACCAGTCGTATGGTTAAATATTTCAAAATCTGATTAAATAAGCTTTCCATTGATGTATGCTTTGTTAAAATAAAACAAAAATTGCCAGAGATACAAATATTAGAAAATCTGAGGGAGCAAAAAATCTAAATATTGAGAAAATAGCCTTTAAAGTTGTCCAAATGTCTAAAAGTCCTTAGCATAGAAAACTGACAAAAATAATGTAAAAATAAAGTACAATTAAAAAATATCTTCATTGCACATGATTTTAACTCAATCATTTTGGTAAAAAAAAATTATCATTTTGACCCATACAATGTATTTTTACTAAATTACTAAAAATGTTTCCATGCTACTTAAAACTGTTTTTGTCGTCCAGGGTCACATATGGTATAGATATATAAATAAAAATCGGTATAGGTACAAGTCAAACATTTCTAACAATCTTAAAATATCTTTAATATTGAAAGATTTTAACCTCAATGTGTACGCTTAAAGGTTTAAAAAAAAGATAATTTCTTTCATAAGAAAACAGAAGAAAATGACTAATGACCAATTAACGAAGGATATAATGCAAAAGTGGCACAGCTGATCAGTTAAAGCACAGATTCAATCCAGATAGACGGCACAAAGAATAACAGCAGATTGACATAAACTATAATCACTTGACTATTGCCGCTTGTGACACAGCGGCACACGGACACAGAGACTACCAGTGTGTGTGGTCTGGCGTCTAAAGCCATGATTGAAGGACTGCAGAGGCAGAACATATTATGAATTCGGCGAGCACTACCAATTGACAGAAGGAGGAAGGGTGCAGCGACTCGACTGACAAAATCAGCCCAATGAGAGGAGCGCGGCGTTAATGAGCTTTTTCATACCAAACTATGAGAAAAAACCCCAGGGAAACGGGGTAATTAACAGCCGTGCTGACGAAAATACGGATACTTTTCAGAAGCACTTGCTGTTTCCATTATCCGGCTCAAAACATGTTTTGCTGTTTGCAGTTTGATAATCCTCCGGAATAAAGACAATAACCGGCCTCTGAGGTCCTTGAGTCACGGAACGAGCCGAATGTCATTACCAACTGTTATTCCGCCAAATGTTACGCAAAGGTCAGACGTACAGAGGGCAATTACGCCGGCCGCGGACGATCTGCGTCTATCAGCGGTAATTATGGAAGGACATTAAACAGTCTTCTACAGCGGAAGAGAAGACGACGTGTAAAACGCACACGATTATTTTCCTTTGACACACAGATTCCGCTTCATCATGACACAGACTGAATCACAAGCGCAGATGCCACGGCCCAGACTGCAGATGACTTTCCACTATGAAAGGAAATGCATTGGTTCGCTTTTATCATTTCACTACCATGTTATCTTTGCCTATGTCTGTTGAAAATGACCGTCATTCAAACAAAATCACGAGCGTTTCAAAAGGTTGCGCAGAAAAGGGAGACTTGGAAAAGAAGGCTATTACACACAAAGGCAGAAGAGCTCTGATGGGCATGCTGATATGGTGCACTAGTTGAAATTTGTGTGCTAGAAAGTGAATAAAATGCCAGTCAAGACAGCAAATGTCATGTGGAAAAATGGGATAGATGAGCGTTATAAAACCTTTGCAAGACCAATTAAAGATAAATACGACAGGGATTAATAGTGGAAGCGTCCGGGTTATCTGGGCACTTTCACTTTCGGAGCAATTAGCGGACTGGCTGATGAGGCGGGCGGAGGAACCCGGCACAAGTATGGAAAAGACCAGAGGAACAAGAAACATGACATCATTTGGCTGAAATCAATGCATGTGACCTTTGCAGCCTGAAAAATATCTGAAGTTTCAGTGGGCGCTTGATAGAATTACAGTCAACATAAGTCACGGGCGGAGGTGTGGACCAATGACCTTCCAGGCCAGATTCTCCTCATGACCCGCTGTGCTCTCGGCCCTGGGACACGTGGCCTTTCTGGTTTTGCAGGAATAACTCAATGCCACGGGTGACCTTTCTGAACCCTCGCAGAGATGTTGGATGGAAATTGACTCGTAGACACGCTTGATCTGTTTCCTTACTACAGAATTTCAGTGTGATTGGTTTGAAACGTAGCGAACACTCTGGGCGGAAAACCTGTGCATCCAGAGGGAGGTTCAGTCGCAGAGTAGATGCGAAATTTGCACACATGAAAAGAATCTCACAGATTGCCCCATGAAAAATGCACTTAAAACTGGAAGTGATGCCAGTTGAGCACTGGATGAGTGAGGATGGTACTCGGGAGAACAAAAGATGAGACAAACAAACAATATCATCAAATATGGATGATTGTCTTTCTCCTCAAAACGACATGTAATGGTTCCCTTTTATCGCGATCCGTTGGGACTTGCAGAATGTGCGGTTAAAAACAATGCAATAAAGAGTCAAATATAGCCCACAGAGGCCCAAAGCCGTAGTCAATTTAATATTAGTGTATTACACACTGATTTGTCATACTGAAGCTAAGAATACTTCTAAAAGTCTATCAGCCCAGTATAAAACCAACACTATTTCAATTGTAATATCCAGTATATAGAGCTAAATAACAGTATAAATGCAATAATATACATTAGGGCTGTCATCATATAATTACGATTAATCTCATCCAGAATAACAGTTGTGTTTACATAATATATGTCTGTGTACTGTGCATATTCATTTTTTATTCATAAACACAAATACATACATATACATGCGTGTGTATGTATATATATATATATATATACACAAAGAATTTAGATGTATTTATTAAGAAAATAATTGAAATTAATAAACGTACTTACATTTTTATATTTTCTTAAATATACGCATAATTGTGTATGTTTATAAATACAAAATTATTGTTCACAGTACACAGACATATATTATACCCATCAGAAACTAATATTTTTGATGCGATTAATCACAATTAATTGTTTGACAGGCCCAATATACATATAATACACTTGACATATTATAAACGTGATATACAGTAAATGATATAGGAATAAACATCTTTTTTGAGGTCTTTTGTTAGGGGTCATCCCTGGAAAACCTTAGTGCTGAACCCTATACTCTATAAAAACATAACCTTGGAGCATATAGAGCATAAAGATAAAATGGCAAGATCCAATCTTTAAATAAACACTGGCAGGCTCCCCCAGAATTTCTTTCAGCCGAACACAATACACACATCTTTCACATTAGCTTGGTTATTTGAAAGCTACATTACGGAGGACCAAATTCAATTTTCCCGCTTTGAGCAAATAAACGCATGAACGATTAATCAATTACAGCTGATTCACTTTGCATAATGCTGTGGCATTCTCCTCACGCAAACAGCCCTCACTTTGCCAACTCTTCCATTTCAGTCCTGTGATAGAGTGTTTATAGAAAACATGTTGCAGCCTAAACTTGGTCAGAGCCTTGAGTGACTGCGGTAACTGCTCTTACGATACTGAACTATTAGAGCATCTAAAGAAAATAACATCTCAATTCCCAGCTCTTTTAATTCAGAATAATCTCATGGTAAAACCTGATGACCTTATGTCAAAAGTTTTGATCTTTGTGAATTTCCCAAATGCTGTGAAATCTTAGGATACTTTCTCATGTATGACAGTGACCCAACACAGAACTTGCTTTTAAACATCCATCAATTGAATAGAAAAACCACCAGAATCAGTCTGGAATCTGCAAGATCATGTTGTCATTTAAGCTTCCTTATACCGTGTCTACACTAGACGTGGTGCGACATGACACAACATAATAAAATATTGTATAACCCATACAAACCCATTATCATTTTTTTTGTCAAAGTCTCTTAAAGTCCGGGTAAAGTGAATTCTGAGAATAGTTTCTACACACATTCTAGATGTTAGAAATGTATTGCTGAAACACATTACAAAGACTCTGAATGGTGGAGTTAAACTGTTAAGAGTTTTTCACCAATTCTCTGTTCAGGATTTCTTGGGCGGGGCTAAAATGTTGGATCGATGACGCAATGGCCCCTCCATATCACCAGAGCTCCTAGCATCAAGCGTCTGCTCAATCACAAACTCAGGGTTGCCAGCTCTCACGCACACGCTTTCAGGCTCTCTCACACTCTCACTCTGCCCAACTAAACAAATCTCACGCCAAATAACAAGAAAACGGTAGCGCAGATGCGAATGGATCGAAAGGAATAACGGCAACGGAAGGAGGATCACTGCACGTGATCGCGACGTGCTTCAGTGATTATCTATTAATAAATATCGAGCGCATTGTCTCGTACGTGTTTGAATTCAAATCCTCCCGTAAAAATCTTCACATAAGCCTTCTGGGGACTCGGGTTGAGCTATGCGAGTGGGCGTGGCTTCAGCGGACACGCCCACGGCGTTTGAGAGCAGAGTCCTGCTTTTTTTCCAAGATTTTGATAATTAATTATTTTATTTACTTGGATGTTTTTTTCTCCATTCAAATTTGGCTGGGTGGTTAATAATACACTTTTCTGTTGTGTGACAAACTCAGAACACATATTTTAATTTCACTTTACCCGGACTTTAAGATCAAATAAATCTTTGGCATAATGAATAAAAATGAGAAATTTTCGAGAAATGTGATTTTTCCTTTGGCTAAGATTATCAGCGATCTCCCAAACAACTTGGCATATTTTCATATGACATCACTTTCACTAAATAATTTTCAGGTATCCAAACCTCCTCCTTTCATCTCCAGAGGAGCCACAACTGCAATCGAGCTTCAGACGCCGTCTGAAGCAAACCAAGATGCGGCGCATATTTACTTCTCTCACCCATCATCCTGACTTCAAAACCACTTTAAAACTCTTATCGCTTAATCTGTGGGACGAGGAATAAAACGGCATGGTAAAATGAAAAATGTGCTCCATAATTTCAGTGGCATGGTACGAGATGAAACAAGATAAAGCACAATGACACTTTCATTGACAAGTGCAGCCAGGCATCAACAAATATATGAGAAGCGAATCTCTGAGAAGAACAATACTGGCATGTTATTTTTTTAAATTCCATTTTGAGCTGAAAAGACGGACCTGTGCAGGGGACATGTTTGCAGCGAACCTTCATTGGCTCGGAGCGGTTTCCACGGTAACGACGAGGGAGGCAGATATCACAGAATCCTTAGTATTGGCAGAAATCATGGCTGGTATATTGGAGTAACTTAATAAACGGGAGTCACATATAACCAGGAAAGCCGTGTGAAAACACAATGAAGTCTTTAGACGATCAATAGTTACAATTTGTCGTCAAGCACACCAAGTGTCAATCCGGCGACATAATTTCTGCATTGGTACCCACAGTAGAACTGATTACAGTCACATTGTTCTCCAATTTTACTGTGGCTATTTGGAAGCTGTAGTAATGAATGCCGACAAAACCTACTCATTACAGTGCTTTGATGCAGACTGGAAAGGCAGAAAGTGGATTCTCTGGGCTTCTAACCCAATCAAAAATCACAAAACCCAAAAAAGGCAAATCAAATAGCCCAGGGCCAAATACATTTGGGCGACATCTCTAATTATGGGATATTGCGACCATTGATACACTGCATACATAAGACGCATTTCAGATTTAGGAGGCTATCTAACCGTAGTTAAAGGGATAGTTCATCCTAAAATTCTGTCATTATTTATTCACTTCCATGTCTCCTTTTGTTCCATGTCTCACATTTTGAGAGACGTGATTTTGTGTCCATACAATTGAAGTCAATGTTGTTTGGTTACCAACATTCTTCAAAATATCTTCTGTTGTCTCCTGCAGGAGAAATAAGTCATGCAGGTGAAATGACAAAGGAAGAGTAAGCAAGGATAAAAAAAATCCCATTATATCACATCAATTTCATTCTGACATACTATGACATGAACTACGGGCACATTGTTGTTGTTGTTCCGAATGCGTTTCCTCAGCCTTGCATATTAATGGGATTTTCTATGTGAATTTTTACTTGCTAATTGTTGGGTCTCATAAATAGAGCATCTGGCTGTTTATGCTTTAAGGAGAGCAACAAATGTAAATGAGATTACTTATCTCCTCTGCCTCGTTTGGATGTTTTATCTGGGTTACACAAACCAAATGACTAATGTGTCAAAAAGCAAACCGCTTACAGGAATTGAGTAGCACTTTTTTGGACAAGCACTCCTCTGTTTTCACACATGGCTGATAGCGGCTGGGAGTAGAGGGCGCGTTGAAGACACTGTCCCCGTCGGCTGTGTTCCCATTGGCCACAAAGGGTTGGCGGCAGAGGAGTGTAATGTCTGTTTGAGTTTTGTAAATAAATAACGCAAGTCGGGGCCTAATTAGCCCAGCGTGTAATATGGGTTTGTTTGGTTTATTTTGCAGAGCTGATTCTGGCTGAGGGATAACTGATTATTTGTGATTCCCTGTTTTCTCATTGTGCTACACATACAGAAATATAGATCAGGATGGAGATCTCAAAAGCCTTTGGACAGTTCTATGAAGAAAAGTGTGTTTACCGTTAAACTTAAGATTAGTTTTTTTATGTTTTTACCGAACTATTAGTAAATGTTATGATAGCACTATTGCACATTGTATTGTTTGACAATTGCACAATTGGTGATTTGTGGCAAAGTATTCTTTGGAATTAAAATGTATTGTTTTACCGAAACGTTACATGTATTACATTAAGTATATGTATGTGTATATTTCATACAGTGTTGTATAATTACATGTCATGTGAACTGTCTGGAGTACTACCAAAGACTTTCAACCACTGCACTTTTGTGACAATAAAAGTGATTTCATGTCTTATTTTGGTTGAACCAGAAATGTTTCTTCTTTGACATTGCTGCTAAGAACCTCTTCAGCATCTTTTTTTGGGGGATTTCGCACCTGTACATTACAAATACATTCATATATCAGTTGAAATAAAACCTGCCAAGACTATAACACTTATTTATATTTTACAACCTGAAGGTGTTTTCTTAGACATCTATTTGAAAATAATTCTGTGTAATGTTTTCCTCTTGAAGCACAGGTAAAAAAATTGTAATCGAATGATCATTCATCACATAAACATGCAAAGAATCTTTAAACACTGCACACAGAGCTCAGCATCTGGTACATGAAACACAACAAACAATCAAAGAAATAATCATTTTATGTACTCATGCAGGCATCACAGGACAACAACTTACGAAACACAAAGTCAACAACAAGTGTAAATAAACTTGACAAATGATCAAACAATGCAATGCATACATCATTATGCCTCAGCGAATACTGGGAGCGAATCAAAATAAATCACAATGTTTTTTTTGTGCAGGTCTGTTTATTGTATAAACGCATTACTCCAACTCACTTGCTATTCTGGTTGAACTCAAACGTAAAAACAAACAAACAGAAGATGCCTCAGTGAAATGCATTATTTGTGTTGTTGAAAGCTGTATAATAGTTAGAGCTTCAGAATAATAATTTCAACAATTTTGTAGCAATTTAATCTGGGGTTTTTGGAAAACATGATGTACTAGGTCTAGAAATAATTGTTTTACAGTGCTTTGGGATCCTGGAATGACTTGTTCAAAAGTCATGATCTTCCTTCCTAATGATTGTCCGAAAATAGAGCAACGAGTAGTGAATTACAAGAAAGCAATTTTCTGGAAATTTGGTTTGTGTGGGTCATATGGCCATTTTCATCAGTATTTCTTTCTTTCTTTGATTATGCTAAATTGAACGCAAGGATTACTTATGGGTAATCTTTTATCAGCAGGGTGCTGGAGGATTAAAGCAAGTTCAACATTCAGCAGAGCTGGTTGCTCTTATTTTTGCCTCCGTATCCAACAGTAAAGACTGTAATCCGCTTTTAAAAACGTGTTTGCGAGCTGTAAATCGCGGATCTATGTTCCTTTGGCAGCCATGTTAAATAATACAACGCTCTCCTGTCATGAAAATCGCAGTCTGGTCTGGATACTTCTCAGCCTGATTTGAAAATCCTCCTCTCATTGGCTTGCTGTCACGTCTTCTCCGACTGCTCCTGTTTCAGTGAATTCAGCTAACATTCGGCGTTGTTGTTCGTCGGAACTGCCTGCGTAGCGCTTTCTATTAACATACACCGCTTTGCTCTAATTATAAAGTGAAAAAACAAAAGATCCTTCAAGGAGACTCATGTTACTTTGGCGGTTATGTCAATGAGAGAGAAACGATAGCTGTCAAATAGCATTCGCTCGCGGTGATGGATCTTCTTCACAGATAAAGCGAAATTAAAAATAAAAACCTCCCACCAACAAGAAGGCAGTAAACATCAATCATAGCAACAGCAACATCTGGAGTTGGCAGGGCTCTGTAGAGTTCTACATGTCCCATTAATCCCTTCAAATTCCACCAAATTCAGGGCATTTGGAAGAATAATGGAGTTTCACGAGCACTTTGATATTTTTGAGCGTATTTGTAGAGCTATAAGAGCGAGTTATAGTCAGCAGAGGATTGAATCTGTACGAAGCAGAAAGCAAACAATATTCACCTACTGTACAAACGTCTGTATGTGTGTGTTGTCTATAATTATTTGATTCGAGCATAAAAGCCTATAATTATTATTAAAAGGGATGACAAGCAAAACACAGAGTATCTAATTGAGCGTGATGAGTTTCCTCAGACTTAATGAGGTATGACTAAATGTCTCCTTGGATATCTAAAAGCGGTATTTGTCGTGGCTCGCAGACGGTAAAAACCATGATATTGCACGCTACGTTTGGAAGAATACAGGTTCTGGCTGCGCCGTGGATGTTATATAAACACAGTCATCAGCAAGAGGAGGAAGTCAAAAGAAAATCTATGATGCTTTGACAAGCTGTGACTAAAATGGAAATCCTAGATGAGGTGAGTGTTTCACTGGCTCATCCTCTTCATCAGTCCAAATAACAGCTGATGTCGGATTTCGGCAAACCAATATTGAATCAGCTGGGATCGATCAGGACCAACCAGCAAATGACAAGCCATTTACAAGTTATTCAAAGCTCTGAGATTGAAGATACAATACTTGAACTTCCTACCTTGGATTTTTGTCTTGTTTTAAAGTAGAAAAATATATAAATTCTTAAATCGAGATAAATTTACTTGAAAACAAAGTTTCAGGTCCAGTGTTTAAAATTTAGCGGCATCTAGTGGTGAGGCAACCAACGCCTCACTCCAACCCTCCCTTTCAAAGCACTTCAGTGTCCTTCACAGATCAAAGATGTCGTCACGTTTTCACTACTTTGACAATGGAGATTACATATTTACGACATGCGGTCTGTGGAGCAGTTTGTCTGTTTAAGGCCACTGTAGAAACAACATGGTGGAAATGTTCTTATTTTACGATTTTTTATATATTGTACAGAAATACAAAGAAGATCTGATACCATGTGCTGAGATCAAAACACCTTTTTCATTATTTTTTATGCCATCAAATAAAAAATGGAGATCAATTGGGACATCTGTAACTGGCAATGGGAGATAGAAATCAACTTTAAGACTGTTAGAGCAAAACGAGCAGAAAAAACAAGCGCATTCTGAACAACATCTCTCGTGTATCATGTAGATGCTCGACATCCCCTGGGGTCACTGACAAACAAGCCACATGGGCTTCACAGCAGGTTCTATCAATGTTTAAAACCTGACTGGTTCATGCGCAGCACGACAGGAGAAAGACAGTCAGGGAGATGATGATTATTTGACATGCAGGAATGAGGCAAGATACTGGCATTGAGACAGGGAAGCTGGTCAGATGGATTCCATCCTTTCACCCTTTCGTTCGCTGAGCTTTAAAGTAGATCACACATTTCTCCACATTTTGTGATTGGGAAATCTAACCAAATCAGCATGCAACATCCTCTCTCCTGTTAAAACCGAGTATGACGTGGGCTTTAAAAATTAATGGAAATACGATGTTCTCTGAATGCCAATTAAATCTCTGGAGGCCTGTCCTCAGAGAGCCTCAAAACAATGAAATGTGCAAAAATGATTGTAGATAAAACCGATTTTCACCTCATCCAAAGACTTCAAGTGGTTGTATTAGCAACCCTAAAGCTCGACTGCCAAGATGTCTGGCAAAAAACAGTATTGAAAGGGTCATATCACACATTTTTTTATTTATTCTCCCACTGAGGTCAACTTACTGTATAATGTTAGTAAGTTTTTTCATAATTCACTTTATGAACCATTTATGAACCATTTTCACTGTGATTCAAAAAATGTTACAGGCTGTGTTATACAGCTATGCATTTAAAGGGGTGATATGACACGGCTTAAATTGTATTTTTTGTTTTAGATGTGATTCAATGTGTATACACGATTTGAGGTTCAAAAATGCTGTATTTTCCGCATACCGTGCATGTTTGGATCTCTTATTTGCTCGGCCTCTCTGAAACGCGCAGATTATTTACAAAGCTCATCGCTCTTAAAAACGAGGTGTGCTTTGATCGACCAGTAAAACCAGTGCGTAGTGATTGGTCGAATATTACAAGCGTGATACGGAAATGTAATGCCTCTTACCATATTTGAGGTCGCCCACCTTACTTGAGTATATGTAAGGCAGTGTATTGAGTTGCCCACCAGATGTCCCCATAACAATGTTGTCTTAGAACAGTTCCAAGCGCCGTTCGCGCTATTTGTGCTTTTTGATGTACCGTAGTGTTGATACATGAGTAGTGCGCCATCTTTTCTTCAGTTCATGTTATCAACTCGATAGGTAAGCCACGTTAACGGTAGAGGAAAAGGGCAATTTAAAATATATTTGTTCTTATCGCACTAAAGTTCATTTTATTGAGATACTTTGTGTTTTAAACTGCTAACGATCTAAATGCAGCATAATGTAGAGGGTTAAAATGTTTTGTTTTTCATTTTAAATGTGATTTACCCATGTTGGCTAATGCAAAGCTATGTATGATAATACAAGTAGCACGAGATGCTTGTCGAACTGCCTGTATATTGAAATGTACTTTGCTAGTTGAAAACTTAAGTTGAGTTCATGTTATCAACTCGATAGATGCCGTGCTGTGGAATAAACGGTCGAGCCACGATCCCGAACCCCTTTGTGTCTGAGTCCCCGCTCTCTACCACCACCCACGAACATACACAACACAACGCAGAGTAGCAGAGGCGGTGCTAGGGCCTAGTAAGCGGCGGAGAGAGAGAAAGAGGGTTACATCTTTGGTGCCGTGACCCGGATCGTGGCACTACTAGACCGAAGAGGAAGAGAATTCTATTGCCCGCGATTGGAATGATGAACTATATTTAATGAACGAACTGGAATTCTTAACCGAACTGGTGATTTTTGGGATGCATATCTGCCATCACAGCTATATCCTTTACAGTCTGCTGGGAATCTAAACTGTTTTTGAACTTTTCAGTTTCAATTTCAGTAATTTTCTGTGATTTAAAACATTTCTGATTCTGTTTTGTGGACATGAGAGAAGATTTTTGCCTATTGAAATTTGTGAAATGTATCTAAGACTAATCTATCTTATCCAATTTTACTGTACATCTGCTTAATACTCAGTGAGACTTAAGTTTAAACCGACAAGTCAGTTTAGTTGATGGATCGTTAAGTTTTTGGGATAAGCTGGTTACATTTTTCATTGGGCTGATCTCACTGAAACATATCGCTTACTCTAGAATATTTGTATTGCCACGGGATTGCATCATTTTACATATATTCATCACCATATAATTTAATTACACTGCCACTTAACCCGCTTGCAAATAGTAAACACATTTTGATTTTAAGATGTTGAAGACCTATGCAGATTCTCCACGTGACAGGCATTGCTCCCCCACCGGTGCATCTAGTCTCCTAACGCCAGCGGAACATGTCGCCATTGGCCCACCAGCCCATACGAACTCGCCCTATGCTGACCAGTTTGTGACGCCATCCTACGCACGAAGGCTGCCAGGCTCTGGGGCCTCGGGGCAGGTACCGCCACTTTGCTTCGACAACGGCCCAGATCCAAGGCCAGGTGGCCAGATAGATAGGTCAGTTGATGCCTCTGTTCGCAAACGCAGTGGACATGTGCCCTCAGAAGCCACGCCTTGGCAAAATTCTACACATCATGTATTCGTTGAGATGCCAGTTGTACAACAGTCGCTCAAACCCTATCCAGTTAACGAGCCACATCAAGCCCAGCCTATTAGGCCCAGCCACCAGGCTTACTCTAGTTATCCATATCCCGCTACTGTGCCCGCGCAGAGTCTTCAGAGCACACCAGTGACGGATACTACAGTGAAGCACGTAGCTGCTGAGCAGGCCTTTCAAGTGCATTACCCCGAGGCTACATTTCTCGCTGCTCCAGTTCCAGGCTATAGTGGAGCCACCCCAGTCCCCCCTACGTCTGCATCAGCCAGCCAGTCTGCCAACCCACACGTGACCCAATTCAGGCCTCCTGCTGGAGCAGTTGCCAACCAGTGCCTTCCTATGGGAGCCTATGGAGGTTTCATGCAAACTCATCAGGTGAAAAATGTTCAAGTCTTCACAGGAAATCCAGACTGTAAGATACTGGTGGAAGACTGGGTTCGCGACATGCATTATCTCTTGGAGGCAATAGAGCTCCCAATGCACCTTCGCTTCTCCACTGTCGTGCGACACCTGGGGGGTGAAGCCCGAAATCTCATCCTTAACCTACCGCCACATGAGCAGACCCCTGAGAAAGCGTTGGAGGAACTGAGAGCCGAATACAGCGACACGCGAGGCTCCCTAGACCCTCTGGCTGACTTCTATGAGCGGAGCCAGATTTCAGGGGAGTCTGCCTGTTCTTATGCTATAGCATTGGAGGCAAAGTTAAGAACAGTAGAGGAGAAGCAAAGAGGAGGTAAGCCCTTCCTGGATCGAGATAGCAAGCTAACACGGCAGTTCATGAGAGGCCTTTATGATGAGGATGTGTACACCAGAATAGCACCAATGGCACCCAGGCTCTTGAGTTTCCGAGAGCTGCAAGCAGAGCTTCGAAGTCTAACTAGAGAAACTAAGAAGTTCCAGACGCGAAGTACAGCAAAGAAAACGTATGCTCAGGTGCATTTAACACCAGGAACGGGTGGAGACACCAAGACAGATCAAAACAACAGGTCAAAACAAACATCTGAATTATCAGAGCTGACAGAAATGGTTAAGAAGTTAGCTCTCATTCAGGAAGAACAAATGGCTAAGCTGTCACAACTGGAGTTGAGAATAACCCCCCCTCCGCTTTCCTCCCCATTAGCTTTCCAGCCAGCAAAGGGAAAAGTAAGCCAGAGTCCAAGCTTTGTGTGCTACCGGTGTGGAGAGCCAGGCCACACAGCCAGAGTGTGCCGAGCGGTGCTTCCGGACCCTAGCCTAGCTGAAGCCCAGCAGCCTAAGGTTCCTGCTGATGGACACATGCACTCTGCTCGACATTTAAACGCTTAGTACCCATGGCAACAGGGGCATCCATGGGTATACCGCAAGGGCCCCACCCACCTGTCAAGAGGACTTGCACCGAAGGAGAGGAAACACCCTTGGTGGGACCCAGAAATGAAGGAGGAGTAGAAGTCAATGGAAGGGCATGCAGGGCGCTAATTGACTCCGGCTCGCAGATCACCAGTATTACGCACAACTACTGGCAGAGCCACCCAGCTCTACAGAAGAAGAAGCTACAGCCTTCTAAAATACCAATAGAGGGTGCAGGAGGTCAGAATGTGCCCTACCATGGTGTCCTACACATTGACCTGAAAGTGCTGGGGAAATTGCTCAAGGCTGTACCTACCTTCGTTGTTCCTGATTCCGACTATCGCTCTTCAGTTCCTCTGTTGGTGGGAACCAATGTCATTCGAGCCTCCCGAAGCCATCTTCAAGCAGCTTATGGCCCGCAGTTTCTGTACCAGGTCAAAGAGAAGCATCCAGAGTGGTACACAGCTTTACTGAGGGTGGGGAGTGCTGAGCAAAGTGAAATGCATGATGTTGTAGGTCCTGCTGTTTACAATGGTCGCACAATAAACATCCCTGGTGGAAAAGAGATGGATTTAATGTGCTGGATTAAAGCTGGCCCCCAAAGAAAGATTTATACAGCCCTGATAGAAGGCCATCCCTCCTTGCAGCTCCCCCAGGACATCCTGGTGGCCAAAGTGCTGGCAAATGTGAAAAGAGGTTGTGCTCCAGTTCGAGTAATGAATCTTTCCCAGCGAGTCATTACAATCAGACGACACACAAATCTGGCCAGTGCGGTCCTGGTGGACAAGGTGGTGGAGTTCCCAGATAAAAAGGATGGTGAAGCTGGGAACAGGGGGAAATGTCTCAGTCTGGACCATGTGGTGGCTAGCTGTGGGGTTGACCTAAATGAAGCGGTGGTGGAAAGTGAGGACCACCGTGCTCTACTCAAGGATCTGCTTGACAAAAATGCAGATGTGTTCTCCCAACATCCCATGGATTATGGTTGTACCACAACTGTACAGCACGAGATCCCCTTGGTTGACCCTAGGCCCTTCCGACTGCCATACCGCAAAATACCCCCCTCCCAGTGGCAAGATGTGAGGCGGTTATTGATTGAGATGGAGACAGCAGGAGTCGTTCGCCCCAGTAAAAGTCCATATGCATCCCCAGTGGTGGTTGTGACCAAGAAGGATGGATCACTTCGATTGTGTATCGACTATCGGAAGCTCAACTCCTGCAGCACCCGAGATGCATTCCCTCTGCCAAGGATAGAGGAAGCTCTAGAGGCGCTAGGGCAAGCAAAGTACTTCTCCACCCTTGACCTTACATCGGGATACTGGCAGGTAGAGGTTGCAGAACACGACAAGTACAAGACCGCATTCAGCACTCCCATGGGTCTGTTTGAGGCCAATAGAATGCCTTTCGGGCTGCAAAATGCACCCTCCACCTTTCAAAGGCTGATGACTTCCTGTTTTGGGGACTTAAATTTCACACATCTACTCATTTACCTTGACGATATCATTATTTTCTCCAAGTCCTTTAATGAACATCTAGAGAGGCTCCAGCTGGTTTTTGATAGGCTTAGGGAGCATGGCTTAAAACTGAAACCCTCCAAGTGCCAGCTTGTAAGGAAGGAAGTGCAGTACTTGGGTCACTGGGTGTCTGCAGAGGGCATCAGGACAGACCCAGGGAAGATCAGTAAGGTCAAAGATTGGGTGAGGCCTACTAATCGTATGGAAGTGCTGCGGTTTTTGGGTTTTGCGGGTTACTATAGGAGGTATGTAAAGGGCTACTCTACCATAGCTGCTCCGTTATACCGCCTTACCTCGGGTGACCCTAGAAAGAAGAAAAGAGGGATCCAAAAAAACAGAGGACCTGACCTACCATTTCTATGGACTGCCGACTGTGAGGAGGCCTTTCAGTCTTTAAAAGATAAGCTGATAAGCGCACCAGTGCTTGGCTATCCAGACTACAGTCAACCCTTCCTGCTGCAGACTGATGCCTCAGGAATGGGGCTTGGTGCCGTGCTAGTGCAGATACAAGATGGGGCAGAAAGGGTCATTGCGTATGCGAGCAGAGGCCTGAGTCCCCCTGAGACGAGGTATCCGGCACACAAGCTTGAGTTCCTCGCTCTGAAGTGGGCCGTGACAGATAAGTTCCATGACCACCTCTACGGGCGCAAGTTCTCTGTTCTGACAGACAACAATCCTCTGAAATATGTAATGACCTCAGCCAAACTCGACGCCACAGGTCAGCGATGGGTTTCTCATCTCTCCATATTTGACTTTGATATCCAGTATCGGAGGGGACAGGACAACTCCAACGCTGATGCCCTCTCGCGTATGTCCAATCAGGAAGTGGCGGAGACCCTGCAGTCATTCCCGCAGCAGGTGAAGATGGGTGGACCAAGACATGTAGAGACGCAAACCACCCAGGAGCCTGGGGAGGTCTCGGGCAAGGACACAGCGGTTGCAGAGGAGCCTGAAAGCGGTCAGTCATTGGAGCCCAGTGAGGCGTATGTGGATGTGGGGATGGAGGCCCTACCTGCGATGACCACACAGGAGCTACGAGTGGGACAGAAGGAAGACGCAGTTATCGGTCCCATCCTCCACTTTAAGAGCAGGAATCACAAGCCAAGCCACAGCGAGAGGATGAAAGTGGGTGCCACTGGGAGTCTCCTCTTAAAAGAGTGGAGGAGATTAGTGGTAAAAAATGGGATCCTGTATCGCAGCGTCAGAGACTGCCATAGAGGGGTGGTGGAGCAACTAATACTGCCAGAGAGGCTGCGTGAAACCGTCAAAACAGCCCTTCACAATGACTCGGGGCATCTGGGATTTGAGAGGACACTACAGACGATAAGGGCAAGATTTTACTGGCCAAGAATGTTTCAGGAGATCAAGGCTTGGTGCGAACATTGTGAGAGATGCTGCCTTAGAAAAACTCCCACTGCCAATGTCAGGGCCCCCCTTGTCAGTATCCATTCCAGTGCCCCCATGGAACTGGTTTGTGTAGACTTCTTAAAGCTGGAGAAGTCCAAAGGTGGTATGGAGAATGTGCTCGTTGTTACAGATCACTTTTCTCGTTACGCACAGGCCTACCCCACCAGGGACCAAAAGGCAGGCACAGTGGCCAGGGTCTTGTGGAGGAATTTCTTCTGTCGTTTTGGTTTCCCTGCAAAATTACACACAGATCAAGGGCGGAATTTCGAAAGTGCAGTAGTGAAGGAGCTATGTAAGTGTATTGGCACCACTAAAACCCACACCACACCCTATCACCCCCAGGGTAACGGGACCACCGAAAGATTCAACCGTACCCTGATGAACATGCTGGGAACACTAGAGCTGCACCTGAAACCCCGTTGGCATGAACATGTGGATTCCATGACACACGCATATAACTGCTCTCGACATGACTCCACTGGATATAGCCCATACTACCTTATGTTTGGTAGACATCCCAGGCTCCCAGTGGACCTAATCTTCGGGTCCCCCATAACAAACCAGCCGTATGAATACAGCGAGTACGTCCAGACCCTGCATGACTCCCTGGCGCAGGCCTATGCCCTGGCTGATCAGACATCTCAGCTGGCGAAAGAACAGCAGAAAAAGTATTATGACAAAAAAGCTAAGGTTGAAGACTTTAGTGCAGGGGATAGGGTCTTAGTCAAGGTCTGTCACGTGGAGGGGAGGCAGAAGTTGGGAGACCGATGGGAGAGACTGCCATATGTTGTGGTAAAGAAGCAACCAGGTTTGCCTGTGTACGTGGTGCGACGAGAGCAGGGGGGAGCGGAGAGAGTGGTTCATAGGAACCTTTTGACACAGTGTATGTTTCTCCCAGTGGAGCGAGACGAAGGAGTGATCGTAGAAGGGAGCGAGTCAGATGATGAGATATGTGGCACCGGCATTGAATCAGAGGCCGAAGAGGGAACAATCGGCGACTGTTCAGAGGAGATGCTGGACGGACCCCTAATCGGCACAGCAGATAAAGAGGAGGAGCAAATGAGCACAGGGGAAGCTGACATGTGGGCAGAAGAAACAAGTAGCGGAGAGGGAGTGCTTGTGACTGGTAGTGATGCCACCCCCACTCAAGGGGCCAACCCCCCAAGAAGAAACCCAATAAGGAGCCGACATCCCCCAATTAAACTCTCACTCGAGACCCAAGTGGTGAAGCTAGAGAGTGACCATCAAAAGATCGAAAGAGGGAGAAAGTTGTGGCTAAAGGTCAGAAGTAAGAGGAGCAACAGGGCACTGCTTGCTCCCTGATGTTAGTTAGCTGCCCACGCTTATTACACACATCATGTGCCAGGCATTCACTAACAACACATTTATTTATTTTGATTGTCGTAGATTAGACCACACTTGAGTTTTGGTTGATTGGATGGCCGGGACGCCATCAATTAGAGAAGGGGTGGATGTAAGGCAGTGTATTGAGTTGCCCACCAGATGTCCCCATAACAATGTTGTCTTAGAACAGTTCCAAGCGCCGTTCGCGCTATTTGAGCTTTTTGATGTACCGTAGTGTTGATACATGAGTAGTGCGCCATCTTTTCTTCAGTTCATGTTATCAACTCGATAGGTAAGCCACGTTAACGGTAGAGGAAAAGGGCAATTTAAAATATATTTGTTCTTATCGCACTAAAGTTCATTTTATTGAGATACTTTGTGTTTTAAACTGCTAACGATCTAAATGCAGCATAATGTAGAGGGTTAAAATGTTTTGTTTTTCATTTTAAATGTGATTTACCCATGTTGGCTAATGCAAAGCTATGTATGATAATACAAGTAGCACGAGATGCTTGTCGAACTGCCTGTATATTGAAATGTACTTTGCTAGTTGAAAACTTAAGTTGAGTTCATGTTATCAACTCGATAGATGCCGTGCTGTGGAATAAACGGTCGAGCCACGATCCCGAACCCCTTTGTGTCTGAGTCCCCGCTCTCTACCACCACCCACGAACATACACAACACAACGCAGAGTAGCAGAGGCGGTGCTAGGGCCTAGTAAGCGGCGGAGAGAGAGAAAGAGGGTTACATATACATTTGGGTGGTCAAATCATACCACGAACTGACGTAGATTTGTAGGGGGTGTGGTAACAAGAGGCGTTTCAGGTCTGTGTGAGCATTCAATTTTAGATTTTTGCAATTTTATGTGTCTAATACATGCATGGAGAACTTATAACACACCAAAGACACAGAAAAACATGTATTCGCGCCATATGACCCCTCTAAGGACTAATTTTGAGACTTTTTTGCAGTTAGTAATGAATTGTCTTTTTGAATTGAGGAAGACATTTTGTGTTCAGAAAATACATAAAAAATACAATAACTCTCAAACAACCAAGGAAAATGATATGTCTCATTACATGACCCCTTTAAGACACAAGAAAAGGTTTAAAATGGCTCCCTAAAGTACACTGTCTCGCTGCTTCTCATTCTGGGCAAAGCAGCTTTGCTTGTTTACAGATATTCATTTTTATTAGTTTTTCTTTATTTTCATTCACATTCAGACAAATCTAGTCCATGCCAGTGTGACATAGGAGTTCATCGATGTGCCATCCTCACAGATAGCTGTAATTGAGAGCCAGAGCCCTGTTGTGTTTGTCATGCCAATCACAGCCATCTGCTGGGAGCTGGCTGGGAGGGACACCCATTACCGCAGACACTTGTGCAAATCACAAAGTGCTGGGCAATCCAGCTGAGCGCCACCGTTGAACGGAGCATGGCAACCGTTTAGCCTGGTAATGCAAAATCACAATACAACACAGGTGTCATCACACATGTTCCCAGACACCTTAATTGGCAGGTTCTGAAATCTCCTGGCTCCCTCGAAAACTTTTTCTGAACTGTCTGGAAAAACATTACACAAGAATAATCATTTTAAAGGTCCAGTGTATGACATTTAGCGGCATCTAGCGGTGAGATTGTGAATTCCAACCATCACCTCACTCCGCCCCCCCCATTTCGAAGCACTACGGTGGCCAACACGCGGGTAATATTTTGTCACGTTTTTATAAAAAACGTCCTAAATGGAGCAGTTTGTCCGTTTAGGGCTAATATTGAAACAACATGGTGAATTCCATGCAAGAGCAGAGCAACTACCATTGAGATAGATCTCTCCACTCTCCAGGTATTAAACACCCCTTTGGCATGTACAGTCTGCCTAGACACTGCTATCGAAACAAAGTCTCATCAAACCTCGCCTCATTACGCCAGGCATCATTAGCTGGTCGCTCACACTGTAACAATCAGCCTTATGTCAGCCCGACCGAAGACAGGCGCCTCTCTCTGTTTAATGACAAATCTGCATCACAAAACTCTAATGCCCTTTCTGCTAAACCTCAACAATGCAAGTCGGCTGAACACCCACGTCGACACTTTGTCCTCCCGATCGAAGCGCCACCGCTGTGTCATAAACGAGATGTGACGAGTCCCGGTGAGAGAGGTGTCTGCACAATCTGTCTTACCATATTGTTTTGCTCACCTTGTAATGATGAAGTTTTGACGGAGCACAAGCTCGCTCGCCCGAACGCGCTGCCTGGAAATGCAACTCCAGCGAAACTCTTCAAATTACGGACACAGGTGAAGAGTTTTAGAGGTGAGGAGTAATTCTATTTTCATCTCGGAAAAGCTGATAATGAAATCCTACAGATGTCAAGGGTTTCCTCTACATCACGCCATAATTACTTGAGAAAACTGCAAGGCACACAGTATTCTCAAGATGTTTCTTTTTTTTTCAGTTTTTCTCACTTGCCTTTATTTTAACATCACACGGATTACACATTACAGGGGCTTTTGTAGCCCTCTGTCAGGCTCCTGCACCCCTTTTTTCTAGAAGGGGGCATTAGATCGAGTGCATTGGACAGGAAATAAAACTCACTTCTTGTACATAGCAATGATATTAGATAAAAATAAAAATGTCAGTTTTTTACTAAAATGTCTCATTTTTATCTTAAGAAAAGGACAAAGTAGTTTCATGTGTGTTTACCAGAGATCAAATTGTTCTTAAGATACAAATATGGACGGTTCAATATAAACTCAGCTTTAACATCTGAGCTATGCTTTTGTTTCCATATTTATTTATAGTTTTACACTCTTTAATTTAAACAATCATTAGCTACCATATGAAAGAGGGTTTAATTTTTTAATAGGATAATACCCTTGGAGAATGTTTTTTGCTAAAACAGCCCAAAGCTGGTGACTTTAGAGGCAGCAATGTTACGTCATCTTTACATTTTATTAACATAACCATGGCCTACGGATTTCATTACTTCTGTTTCATATCTGAACCCCTGTAAACATATTTTACGAGGTAACCTTCACTTTCTCATTGATCTGGCAAATGAAAGAATAAATAGACAAATACAGTTGTTTACTTTATAAACATGAGCATAACTGCCAAAAAATATTACTGCATTCTTTCATAGCATATTTAAAAGACTTGCATTTCAAATACTCAGAGAAAACCAATAAATAAGACTGAACTCATACAATCTCCTCGCCATACGGATTACCAACAGCTGAATTGTGCTGGGATTGGGATTTACAAAAAGACTCTAGCTACGTCCTCGGGGCAGTTACGCAGGTCTCACCCTTTTCTAAATGGATATGAATTTAAATCTAATCCATGAGGAAAAAGCAAGTGTGCCGACAAAGAGTGCAGGGATCTTAACAAGCCATTACAGCGAGGGGTTTCAGAGCAAACATTTCTCTCCGAGACAAGATATAAATGTGCCGCATGCTAGACCTCTACCAGTGAAACGTACTTCCACTTATAATTTTAGAGCAAAGGTAAACCATGCATGGAGCTTTTTATTTATTCATTAAGCTATTTGAGCTGTTAAAGCACATGGGCCATCTTCACAGAGGTCACCCTAACATAACTGAACACATCTGTGAATGAACACGACTCGAGTCTTTATGGAGACATTGTGTTCTACCATGAAAGTATTACGCCCCGGGTGAAAAGGCGCTAAAAGGGGGAGCGTACACAATGCTGAAGTCTATTCAAGAAAATATGGAATGGAAGGATGAGGCGTTTTAGGGTGTTTGTGAAATACAATATTTAAATGTACATTCATACTGTATATCCGTTTCATTATTTTGCAGAAAATATATATATATTTAAGATATAGAACATCAGTTTCATTATTCATATTATTTCTTTGAGCCATATATATACTATATATATATATATATATATATATATATATATATATATATATATATGTCCATCCATCCATCCATTTTCTACCGCTTATCCGAACTACCTCGGGTCACGGGGAGCCTGCGCCTATCTCAGGAGTCATCGGGCATCAAGGCAGGATACACCCTGGATGGAGTGCCAACCCATCGCAGGGCACACACACTCACTCATTCACTCACGCACTCACACCCTACGGACAATTTTTCCAGAGATGTCAATCAACCTACCATGCATGTCTTTGGACCAGGGGAGGAAACCGGAGTACCCGGAGGAAACCCCCGAGGCACGGGGAGAACATGCAAACTCCACACACACAAGTCGGAAGCGGGAATCGAACCCCCAACTCTGGAGGTGTGAGGCGAACGTGCTAACCACTAAGCCACCGTGCCCCCTATATATATATGTATTAATTTTAATATTTATTTTAGTTTCTTAGTATAAATATACATATTTACAGTATAAAACACCAAATTCATTATTTCTCAGAATAAAAATATATATTTAAGATATAGAACATTAATTTCATTATTCATATTGTTTTGTTAGAATATAAAATATATATTTACAATATAAAACATAATTTTTATATTTATTTCTGTTTATATGTTTATATACTGTTTATATACAGCGGGGAAAATAAGTATTTGACACATCAGCATTTTTATCAGTAAGGGGATTTCTAAGTGGGCTATTCCTATATCCACCAGATGTAGCCATCAAGCAACATATTGAATTCATACAAAGAAATCAGAACATTTAAGTATACAAGTTCAGTCATAATAAATAAAGGGAAACGACACAGGGAATAAGTATTGAACAAACTTTATTTAATACTTTGTAGAAAAGCCTTTGTTTGTGATTAAGGCTTCTAGAGGCCTCTTGTATGGAGAGACCAGTCGTCTGCATTGCTCAGGAGTGATTCTGGCCCATTTTTCCACACAAATGGTCTTTAAATCTTGAAGGTTCCTTGGGCCTCTTTTATGAACTTTGATCTTTAGTTCTCTCCATTGATTTTCTATGGGATTTAGGTCAGGTGATTGACTGGGCCTTCAAGCAGCTTGAGTTTCTTTCTTTGAAACCACTTCATTGTGTCCTTGGCCTTGTGTTTGGGATCATTGTCTTTGTGAAATGCCCACCCTCTTTTCATTTTCAGCTTTCTGGTAGATGGCAGCAGATTTTTATCCAGAATGTCCCGGTACATTTCTCCATTCATCCTGCCTTTAATAATATGAAGTCTGCCAGTACCCCTTGCTGAAAAGCAGCCCCAAACCATGATGCTTCCACCCCCAAACTTAATTGTTGGTATGGTGTTCTTGGGGTGGTGGGCAGTGCCATTTCTTCTCCAAACATGGTGTGTAGAATGACTGCCAAAAAGTTCAATTTTGCTTTCATCTGACCATACTATAGTCTCCCAATAATCCACAGGCTTCTCCAAATGCTCTTTCCGCAAACTTTAACCGAGCCTCAAGATGCTTTTTATTCAGCAATGGAGTTGTGCGTGGTGAGCGTGCATGGATGCCATGGCGGTTCAGTGTATTGCTTATAGTTTTCTTTGAAACAACAGTACCTGCTGATGCAAGGTCTTCCTGAAGTTCTGCCTGAGTGGTTCTTGGCTCTTGGAGAACTCTCCTGATTATTCTTTGGACTCCTCGGACAGGGATCTTACGTGGAACACCTGATAGTGGCTGGTTTATGGTGAACTGATGCTCTTTCCATTTCCGGATAATGGCCCCCACAGTGCTCACAGGAATATTCAGCATTCTGGAAATGCACCTATACCCATTCCCACAAAATGCATTTCAACGATAAGATTACGAAGATCTACGGAGAGTTCTTTGCTTTTACCCATCATGGAGTCTTTCCTGTGTGCCTCCTAGGTAATGAGAAGCCTTTATAGGCCATCAATTAGGACTAAAGCAGCTGATATCAATTAGTACTGATAGGGGGCAGGGTTCATTTTTACTCATTCCTTCATGTGTATGAATTAACACATTTCCAGAAAACACATTTCCAGTAATAAATATAGAATGGAAACCTAACAACAGGCAGACAGCATCAGGAATAAACAAAGAAATGTTCCATACTTTAACTACACCTAAACAACATGTCAACCAAGTTTCCTATTTGATAAATTATAAAAAAAAATTATGCTATTCAAAGTGAAGACACATCCTGTCCGCGACCATTAAGATGTCCCTAACGTGGAATATTTACTAAAACAAGCCGATGATGAATAGTTCACTCGCAGAGTCCACATTGTCTCCTTGATCAATGTTATCTTCCGTTTTTCCGAGATGTTCATTGCGCACCCAACACTCGTCCACACTCATTGTGTCTTACTTGAGATAATGTCACCGGAAGGGCATTAGGAGCACTTTCATCCCTCTCCACTCTTCAGCCCCACTCGGCTTTTCATCAAGCACGGAAGAAGACAAGGAGAAGCATGTTGAAAGGTTATCGCTGGCCTTAAAAGATCAGTATCAAAGACAACACCTTTGCCAACCAGCCGAGAACAAAAAAAATCATGACACGGAAGACAAAAAAGACAAGGGGAGAAAAAGTAAAGCTCGTCTGCGGTGAGAAAAAAAACATAAACTTAAAAAAGGGGTTTAGTATCATAAGTTATCAGAGGTGTTTCTGAAGACTGTTGTGAAGGCAGTAAACATGCCCTCAAACCCCGACTAAACTGTGCGATTCCTCTGGACCTTGAAACAAATGTCTCTCAGGAGATGTGCGGGAGAAAGAAAACAGTGCTCATTTGATTCAGAGCACAGTGGTGCAGAGCAGAGACATGAAAGATGCAGGTTTAGCGGAGTGAGGCAGGGCTTCCCCCGGCACCCTGTAAATAATCTGACGTTGACAGGAGAGCAGAGCGGCAAACCTCTTTAGAGGCCAAAAGGACAACACTGAGACACCGGAATATATGAGACAACCTGAACTTTGAAATCAGACAGTGGAATTTCATTTCTGAATGCCTGCTTCACTGACGGCGTTATCAGATTTGGCTTTATTTGATTTTCTTTGCTTTCCAAACATCTAAAAGTGCATTCTCACACAAATGTTTTCAAATATCAATAGAGGAGTCAAATAAACGTGTCAAATATAGTCAAGCTGTAGCTATAGTAGGCTTAGATGCAATCTTCACTCTACTTTCTGCCTTTTTTTTTCGTGTAATGCAGAGGCAAATGCATTTGGCAGATGCTTTTATCCCAAGCGTCTTACAGTGGGTTCAGCCCTTACATTTACAAGCATTCCCTGGGAATTTGAACCCATGACCTTACCGGCTGAGCCAGTTCTAGTTGAGCTAGAAATTCTTCATGTTAAAACGTGTTAAATGTAGACAAGTGAGCTGTGTTTTAATTAGCAGCTAAATGAATCAAACTAGGCAGAATATTTAATGAACCAACGCGCAAGAGGCGGGAAATACGTGCAGAATGTTCAATTCTGCAGAAATCAGCTTGAGCTTTGTGAAGATTCTGTGTGGGCCTGAACGTATCAAAAACACTGTAAACTAATGAAATACGTCAAATGCGGAGACTTTAGAGGGGAATTAAGCAAGTTCACGGTATTTCATATATCAATAATATTTTTGTAAGGGCTACAATACTTTCCCTCTATATCACCATAGGTCTAAAACAAACATTCCAGTTTACCTTGAGTACATGTTTGTACATGAGTGGAAGTTAAATAACGTCAAACTGTCATATCCCACCAAAATCATACCCAAAAGCTCAAATTAGAAATCACCATTAGAATCTTTCTATTGCGAAATCCGGAAATGTAATGACACAATTTTGATAACTCTTGAGTAACGGCTCAATAACAAATTTTTATTTAGTATTTGAAGTCTGCAAAAATAAGTTTCTGGTAATGTGACCTATCACATTTTCTGCAAATAAATTAAAACATGTAAATTTTGTTTTTGGTTATAATGTTAAGAGTTTACAGAATGAAAAAAAATAATCTTATACCTAAACAGAAACTTATAAATAGTTAATTCTGAAAAATTGAAAATAGTTTTGAAACGGTCTCTTGTTTATTCATTTTTGCGGCTGTACAAATATACACCACTGGTCAGAAGTTTAAGAACACTTAGTTATTCATATGTTTCTTTATTTCAGAATTATAGTAAACTCAAACCTATGGAACAACACATATGCAACTTTATGAATTATGTTCTGACTGCAAAAAGCTAAAATAAGCCAAAGCTTGTTACGTTTTATCATATTCAATGTAGTCACATTTTGCCTAGAATTTAAAGAAATTTTATTGAGAATTTTTTTTAAAAAGCCAAAATAATGTTTATTTTGTCAGAATTATGTTATTATATACAAATCAAATTTGAGATATTTATGCATACACCTTCTGATCAAAAGCTTTTTAAGAGAATGAAAAACATTACACTTAAGTGAAAACTAAAATGTTTGTCCGGTAGTGTATATGGACAGTATTGCAACTTTAAACGTATACTCTTGCAGTTTATATAAAACTTGTGCAAACGCTAACTAAATCTCAAATTCAAATCACTTTTTCACTGATTTACTGTACAAATGTGGAAATTTCCAGTGCCAAATGGACAGCTAATAAACTGTGACTTTGAAAGATGTGATGTCTGTTACGAACATGGATCAAAGGTCAGCTGTATGACAGCATTATTATAACCATCAAAACTGTTATAACGTGTCATGACTACTGACAACATCTGTCACAGCAGCATAAAACATGACATATTTCATGACACACGAAGGGTTTGTATATGTGTAATGTAAAAGCCAAACCCCTGACAGCTACAATTTACTGATTAAACCCTGTTATAAGTCCTCACAAGGGCTTTTCACGCTTGAAATGGTTTACCCCAGGTTATGCTAAACCCCAGGTAAACAGAATACTGGGTATCTGTTTCACGTTTCGCACTGCTCATAATTTACCAGGGGTAAACAGATAACCCTGGGTATTCATAACCTGATGTTTCACACTCTACATCACTAAACCCTGGGTTAATATTCTTATTTGCATATTTTCGGTGTCAACAGTCATGATTGGATAAATACTGCCGTGTCAAACTGACTGAATAAAAATAGTGCGTGGTTGCTTTAAATAACCGAAAACCGCATCAAAGGAAAAATGACGCCTTAACATTTCAGGTGTAAAAAGCCTTTAAGGCTGTTTTAAGCTTCTTAAAACGCTACTTACTCAAATATATAAAAATCTCAAAGGATTGTTTAGACAGCACACAGAGTTTCTGTGACCGTGCACAGCTTGTTAAATGAGATAAGCGCTGTTCAGTTTTTGATTGGGTTTCCGTTGCTACAGTAAGTGTCTGGTCGTATCATTCTACCCGTGCTTCGTTTCACAACGCACACTTTTGGCACTGCACTGTGGGGTTACCCCTGCAAAAGTGGTGCCAACCCTGCTTCGGAACAGGGTAACATAACCCCGGGGAAATGCGGGGAGAACCCAGCTTCAAAATTACACGTGTGAAACATCGTTTACCCCCGGTTAAAAGCGGGGTTTAGAATTGGGACAAGCCCGGTGTGTAAAGCCCTAAAGATGGTTGGTGACCGAAATATTTAATTGATTCATTTTCAGTAATATCTGAGCTGACTTACGCTTACGCGCACATCTTCAGCTTTCTCAAAATTTATCAAGCGTTATATTAAACGTTTCCGGTGGGCCAATCCAATACCTGTTCTTGTAAGAGCGAGAATCAATTTTAGTGCCCTGACTGCAAGCTGTCATGGACAAAATAAAAGACTAAAGTCAGCTCAAGGTAACATACCATAAATCTCTGACAGCTATAATAGAAACACAGACTGTTGTGAAAACATAGAGTGTACATTGTAAGGGAGGAAAAAGAAACCTTTGCTGCAATAAAATTAAATTTGCCCTTCTGATTCCTGACATGCTCCGACATGCTCCGGGTTCCTCGCATTTAACGGTTTACACGCACTGTGGGGTCCAATATGTTCGCTAAAGTAAAAGGGAGGAGGATAGAGGCAGCCAAGCATTTTATAAGCTGAGCAAATGGCTTTGCTACATTTAGAGCACTGGAGGAGTTAGTAGACGCACATGAGGAGGGCAACAGTACTTAAACATACCAATGTCTCTCTTTTTTATTTCAGTCGAGTCACTGCGCAAATCGATGTAGCCTGACAGGTGATGTACTTTTGCCAAACCTTCCGAGAATGGTCTACGGATACTCTGTGAATAATAGAGGTGCTGGGATTTTTGGAGTCCAGCAAATAAGACCTCAGAGTGATTCCTCTCACCTCGCACAAGCACATTTTGAGAAAGTATGGCCGGTGTGCTGAAGTTAAACGAATTGTTTTCTTTCAAAATGAAAATTGTGATTTCAAACCTGTATGACACAAAAGAAGATATTTTGAAGAATGTTGTTAACAGCCACCCATTCACTTGCTTTGCGGGGGCTCGAATGTTCTGCTCCCAACATTTTTCTAAATGTCTTCTTTTGTGTTCTACAGTAAGTGCAGAAAGAAAGTCATATGTTTGGAATGACAAGAGGGTATTTAAAATATGACAGAATTTTCAATTTGAAGGTGAACTGCTTCTTTAACAAAGTTTTTTTTGTTTGTTTTAGTGGTAGTTCTATCACTTTACTCACCCTCTTAACATTTTAAGCCTGTATGACTTCCACAAAACACAAAAGAAGATATTTTGAAGAACGTTACGTCATCTGAGAGGTCCTAATGCCGGTGTGAATGCGATCAGGATAATGGCCTGAAGGAAAACTTGCTTAACAAACGACACCCCTCTTTACTCGTTTACTTGTTGCAGAACTTTGTTCCTGAAATTATCCGATGGGAAAGCGGCTTATGCGAACTAGAACCATATCTAACTTAACCAAGAGAACCAATTACAAACTTAGATTGAATTTGAACTGTCTGTGTCTCAAACCGTGAAATGTTTCATCCAACTGTACTGTAAAATAAGCCGTAAAAGCATGCACTTCCTGTTCTTTGGTTTTATTTTCAGAACCAATTAATTGGCGCATTGACAGAAAATGTTTTATTGAAGGGTGACATTTCTGGTTGGCAGTATTTGACTCTAAATGATCATTCGAGCGTTCATTCAGTCACAAACATGTGCTCTTTGCACATGAGGTAAACAGATTAAGTGGCTGAGAGAGCCAGAGAAAATATTTACTCAAACGGCCTCAGAAAGCACTGCGACATAATTACAAAAATTACAGAATCTCGCATGAAAAGACATTTTTATGAGGTAAATGTAAAGGTACTGAGAGCGTTTCTAATTTATGCTTCAGTCATGCCTTAAGCCTCACATTATTTAATGACTGTCACGTGCATACAATTACTGTAATTGGTAACATCTTCTGACAGGATTTCGAGTGTATTAACATTCATTACATTCAGCGCATGCAAAATACAAGACATGCCAAATTACTGTTGTTTATATGTGCAGTGAAACATGCATAAAACTGGTTAAAAAAATAGGTGGATGAACAAGGAAAAGGAGAAAGAAAACCTTGATTCGGTTTCTATATTTCATATTTATAGAAAATTTTATATTTATAATTTTATATTTGGTGTGTATTTGTCTAATTTAGGACACACCCACTTCAGTAAAGATACATTGTGTTTACCATGTGATTTGCCACCAGTGAAGAAAATGTGAAAATGGAGAAAATGTGGCATCCAAACTTTTTGACTTCACATTTAACACAAATGTTGTTTTCATCTGAGCTGTTCTCTCAATAACAAGTCTGACCTATTGTTCATATGTCATCTCTTATAAGAATTATAGTGCTGTCATCCAGGTCTCTCTCTCAGCTAAAACAATGGTTTTCTTTATATAAATCTGTGAAAAATAGAGCCAGTGTTGGGCAAGTTACTATGAAAAAGAAATGATGTACTAGTTACTAATTACATGAATAATATAAAACTACATAAAGTAGTATTATTAACTGACTTAAGTATTACAAATGTGAGAATTATACATAAAAGCACAGATTTTAAAGTTGGACTTCAATTCCACAATAGCACACACATATAATAGACAAAGTATTTAGTTTAATTACATTAGAAATAACTGTTATTAAATTACTGAAAAAAATAAGCGTAATCCCTTACTTTACTTTTTAAGGGAAAAGTAATTAAATTACAGTAACTAATTATTTAGTAACTAGTTACACCCAACACTGAATGGAGAGTCAGTAAAAGTTGTTTTTTTAAGTGACTTCAGCCAAGCACCACCTCAGAAGTTACAGCCTGTGCCACTGCAGGCTCAGGATTTAAGCCTGAATGCTGGCGCATGGGCTAGTAAAAGGATTTTTCTTGATAGCACATAAAGACACCCAGCGCAAGCTGTGATGGAAACTCCGGAGTCTCCAAAGAGTCCACAGAAAGAAAGCGAGTTAAGTTTGGCGAATCTTGATGCTCGGTGGAAACATATGAAATGGCCCTTTTGTCAGAGACTTAATTAATTGTCTTTATTAAAACTCTGACACGTCTGGCGTCCACACAGGAACTCAGAACAAAAGAAAAAAAGATGAAAGACGGAGTCGGTTTCCTCGAAAATATAAAATATTATGCAGGACGCCTCAGGAATTTCTAAGAAACTTCATCCAATATAATTTTAATGGTTATTGGAGCGATCGGAGCCCTCCATCGCTTTTGTGTGGTTATCGATTGTCTGAAGAAAGGTATCGTAAACAGCGAGTAATTAGTATTCTCCGGCGCTCTAAACCGCGCTTTTATTAGGCCGACTGAACGGAGAGGAAATCTTCACCTCGTGCGCTGAATAAAGAACAGTCTCGTGTCTCTGACCAGACGGCTTTCATATTTCTCATATTCTGAATGATTACGGCAAATGGAGACGGGCACGGACGGAGATTGGATAACTCTGACCTTTCAGTGGCTCGGTGAGAAACTGACAGAATATTTTAAGCCAGTCATCTATTAGGGCAGAGAAACCCGGCGTATCGTATAACACACCTGTAACAGAATTCTCGAAGGAGAATGCAAGAGGCTCGTGTCACCAGCTCTGTCTGTCTGAGACAGCGCTATTGAGTGGAACGGGTTCGGATGAGCTTGTGTGAATAGGCTGCCATCAGCCCCCCTTGTGGCAATGGCGGCAGGCCGAGCGCAGTGGGGATCAGGACAGCTTGCTCACTGTTTACTCGAGCTAATAACTGCCTTCTACATACTCACAAACACTGATTACTGAAGTCGCAGCGGGCGGCCCGCGGAGCGCGCACTTTTGTTGAGCGCCACATTAATTCGCTATAATGACACGCGTGCAGCACTGCAGCATTAGTGATGTCACTCCAAGCTTTGTCTAGAGAGAGGTAATAGTAATTGGTTTGGCGGAAAGTAGAGGGTTGTTTTTGGCACAGTGGTGCCACTCCTTTTAACTTTGGATTCTGATCGGTGGAATTGTTTCTAAGCCGTTGTAAAATGCAATTACACGCACATATTCTAAATTAATGTGCCAGGCGGCTACACTGCTTGGCAGCATTTAACCGTTTACAGATACACTAATCAATTATGTTACTTGGCGAAATAAATGCTTATTCTGACATAAATGCAAAACATCATCATGGTCACACATGAATGACGATAAAATAATGTCATTATGAATAAACTAAATTATAATGTAATAAAAACACTCTAATAATATGCATAAACGTTAAAAAAAATAAGAAATAAAACTGCTTCAATAAAATGTTTCCAATGTAAAATATACGAAATATATGAACTCTGGAAGGGATATGGGGGTTGAAAAAAATATAAGAAGGGAGAGAAATCTATATTTCAAAACTTTGCATTTAATCACAAAACATATGCATTCACTTGAGAATATTTAGCTTTTCCTCTCAAAACTTTTGAGTTCCACCGAGAATATTTAACGTTCCTCCGAGAATGTTCACAAGGTTGCGAGGAAAGGCAAACTTTTCCCAGGGAACCCACACGTTTTGAAAGAGAACACAAACAAGTTTTGTGTTCGCTTTGAAATATATAAATATATATAAATATGAAATATTTTTCTCTCCTTTCTAATATATTTTCCATCACCATTACCTTCCAGGGCACAGTAGAAATATAAGTGTGTGTGTTAGTGTGCGAATGTGTGTGTGAATATTTTAATTTAACTATACATCTTGTTAAATATATGTCTCCTTTATTAAGACTAGTGTTTACTTTTATTTCCAAAAACCAATGTTACGTTAGGGCTACTACACATTTTCAATTATAATATACGGTACCATCTTATTGTAACTGTATTTTACATTATTCTTACGGTCAAAAAACACTTTTAAGCGTCGCTGCGTTGACAGAGCTACTGTCATTTAGACGAATGTGTATGCTAACGGCTAGCTTTCCTCAGGTACCTCCTTGACTATAACGCACAGCCTCTCGCGGCTCATTGCTTTATTGAACATCTGCCGAGGAGCTTGTTTCAAAACAACGAATTCCCACCGAGATGATGATTCTTGTTCCACATGACAGGGGAATGATGGCTATAGGGTCGGGGGGATGGAAAGCGCCCCTGGTGAAAGTGTGAGGTTGTGACGGTCATTTGCAACAAAGGTGAAGCAGTAAGAGACCACGACTGACTCATATTAAAGTAGATCTACTGCTAGTAATAGCACTGTGCTGCTTTTCCGGAATGCTTACTACAAATGTCACCTCGGTGCGTTGCCTGGCACTCTGCCCTCTGACCGGCACCCTTACAGAGGGGCGTCTAGCTGTGTCGTGCTTAATGCTTTACGCTGAAACCGCGCTTTCACGCAATGATTTCTGGAGCAAGGCGTGACTCAGTTATCTGTACTTGCACCAACAGTGGCCCTACATGGAGAGTCAGCGCAGGGTGACTAATGCCGGGTCTCTTAAACATTTAAAAACTCACCTACTGCAAACTATCTTTTACTTCAAGCTCTGCTTATCTCCTGACACATACTGTGACTATCTCCAGCTGCTTCTGGCCCGGATGGTTCCTGCTTTCTTTAACTCAGTGGGTGAAAGAACAAGCTGTCGACTGAAAAACATCTCTCACACAAACATCCACTGTGAGAAATTAATGTTCCAAGAAATATGAACGATGTGTTTGCAGAACGGAGCGTACACAAATAATTGTAATTGTAAAATAGGAAATGTGCTGGGTTTTAATAATCAATACAAAAGGTTGAAAAGAGCTGGAGAGCTATCTGCTAGCATCTCTCGTCATACAATATTTTGTTCCTTACAAAGAGAGCTAATGTGAACTGAAGCTGATATAATGAGTTATTCACATAAAAAAAGAAAGTCGCATGGATTTGGAGCAACATATTCTTTTAATTAATAATCAGTTAGATTTACTGTGCAAAGTAAATTTGCCAAACAACAGTGGACATAGCGAATCAAAAGAGCATATGCAGAAGAAAAGATATATAGCAAACCAAAAGAAGAAAATTAGTAATGTTTTCAATTACTTTAATCAAAATTAAAACACTTCAAAATGGCATTAGCACAGCAAGCAAAAAATGTCATTCTTCCTAAAAAACTTCTCTTGTGTTCTGTAAAAATATTTAAAACTTCTTAATTTACGATAAATTTACATCACAAGAAAAGTGACCCAAAGTATTTAGTTTCGTATTATTAAAGAATATATTTATAAACTAGGTAAATTTTTGCTTAAAACTAAATTGTACATTAAATCTACAGTAAGTTACTGGCAAACCTGCTGCGAAATTACAGTGAAGTTTTTCAGTGTTCATCTAGTACTGTCAAAGTATTTGTTTTGACTCACAGAGTACACACATAGTGATAAAACATATACCTGGTGTTTGAATTTTTGCTGTTGTATCTATGAAATCTGCTTCAATTATGTCAGTTTTGATATAGAATAGCTTATTCAGCTATTTTTATGCAGTTTTGTTTCAGAGCCGCTTTACACAAAACAAATAAAAGTAGGCCTACAAAGTTTTATGTACTGCATGTAGTGGCTAAACGTGACAGTGGAAAAAAGCGAAATGTCTTAATAAATTAAACAACAACAGTTTACATAACAAAGTAATCGTTTTGGTTACAAACAATTAGTAAATTATCTTGCTCTTTTTTCTGTATTTCTGTACTCATTGTTAGCTCTTACAGATTTATTTCATCAGACCCCGCGTAGCAACTAGCGACCTTTTGGATAAACCTTATCTTTCAGTTAGTAATAAAATTTTGTGAGGTTTAAGCCTTCCCAACGCTTGTATTTCTCGTCAACTCTGTGCCGAAACTGGTCCGGCAGAGTTAGCAGCACATTCAACGGACTGAACCACAGCAGACTTGTGAATTAATGATAAGAATGATTACAGTTCTACTGACTGTGTGGGCATATGAACATAAACCTAGTTCATCTGTAAATATGCACATAGTTGTTGGACAGACAGATGTCTGTGATGCATTTAGAAAATTTTCACTACTGTATTACAGTGTATCGCAGTTATAATTCAAGATTTTAGCAATTAAGTTGAAGTGACAAGAGGTTACATTAAAGTGCTATTTCAAAAACAAAAAATCTGTGATCTGTTTTTTTGGGCATTTAGTTTTATAAAAATACAGTATTGTTGTATGTTACAGTTAAGAGAGTAAACACATAATTAGAATATGAAAAGTTGAACTATTATATAAAATTATGAATGTAAACTTTGAGAACCTGGGGCCGGATTCTTAACATTCTCAAAACATTCTTAAGAAGAACATTTTTCTTAACTGACATGCTTTTTCTTATATTCAAATTTAAGAAAAAAGTCTTAAACTGACTTTTAAAATCAGAAGATTTTTTTTAGGAGTTTTTTTAGGAAGAATACAAATTCTCGAAACAAAAGCGGTCGTAAATATCATTTTAAAATTACGACAGCCTCACAGTTGTCTTAAATCTCAAAAGGTGAGATGTTTAATACATATATTTGGTTGTTTCACATGTGACGTGTATTGTTTTGAGCCAGAATCATAATTTTGAATATTTATTTTGATATAAAAATATAAGGTCTAGATCCCTTTCTGGGACAAAGTGACTCGAGGCGGAGAAGGTCAAAAGTATTATGCCGTAGTAAACATTTATTTAAATGCATTTTAATATGTATATTTTGCCAACATATTAGCTAGCATGCGGTGGTGAATGTCTTTTAATGCTAATCCAGTATATATATATATATATATATATATATATATATATGTATATATATGCTATATAAGTATGCGATGTGCATACATAAAGTTTATTAGATAAACATCTACAGTTCCCACATGAGCAAGCGAGTGTAATCATTATTTTATTATTACGACAAAAATGAAGATGTTCTCAAGAAAATATTTGAGAACGTTTAAAGAAATGAATCACTCTCACAAACATTCTTACAAACTTCCTATAATGTATCTTAAGAATTTAAGATTTTGTCTTAAGAACAGTTTTGTTAATCCGGCCCCTGTGCCTTAATGGAACGGTTAACACAAATATTCTGTCATCATTTACTCACCTTCGAGTGACAGTCCTGGGTCACCATGAGGAAAAATTGCTTTATAAACTTCTTTGTTCTACTGAACCCAAAAGAAAATATTTAGAAAAATGTAGGAAAGCAAACAGTTCGGGCACTTTTGACAACCAATGATATTTTTCCTACTATGGTAGTCAATGGTGACCAAGAACTGTTTGGTTACAAGCATTCTTATAAATATATCTCTATCTGTGTTCATCAGAACAAAGAAATGTATACATTTTTGAACAAATGTCCCTTCAATGACTCCACTCCAACTGTTGAATCAAACACCAACTTTTCTAAATCCAAACAATTCGCAATGGAAAACACAAGTCGCGCACCCTATTTCTCACTTGGAAATACGTAGCAATAAAGGCGATGGCAACCTCCGGTTCACGGAGACTTTACTGTTTAAAACACGCCGCTATGTGTTCTAAATCCTTGGTTAGACTGTACTGGATTCAGTTTTTTCTGTTACATCGGGCAGACGCTGCATTATTAAAGTATCTCCTAATGGCACTTAGGGAGGGAGAAGAATTGAATAAACTTCAGAGGAGGAACAACTAATTAAAACAACCTTTTTATTTATGCACATCCTTTGCAGTGTGCGCCATGCGGTATGATTCAGGTGTAACCGAGACCCGCTGCGGCTCTGATGGATGGTCCGCCTCTGGGCTCGGCTGTCTCCCACTGACGCGGGATGGTCGTATTGATTACACCTGCTGCCAGTCTTCCTGAGAGCTGCCAATACTGCTATCAGGCTCCTGACAAAGAGGGCCTTGCCAAAATAAAGGCATCAAGAGCGCATCTTGAATTAGGAAGATGCAACTCTTCCCGTTCCCACTCCAGAGATGCAGACAGATGGAAGTGTTGTCGTCTGCCTGGCGGAGAACAAACCCCAGTTGCCTGAAACCCATACGGTGGGCTCCTGCTGTTCTCTTAAATATGCACTTATTTTCTGCTAGAGATTAAAATCGTCGGCTCGATGGTGCTTTACGTGAGCTAAAGATAAGAGTCGAGATTGACCAAGTGATAAAACGCTACATGTTAAAGCAAGTCTTGGGCTAATTACTTATCGCTATTTCATCCCCCGCTGCGTTTTGTCACCTGAGTCACCGCAGTCCAGACTGAAGACACCGTACATCACAAAACAACAGTCAGAGGTCAGACGCTAACGTCTTGCATGCAAAGGAATCGTCCTTTTAGATACTTCAAAGACAAACGTGACCGAGTCTTTTGTGGCTCCAAGAGGAGCCTCTCCAAACGAAGAGAAAAATATTCCAGACAGCAAAAATTTATTCTGCCGTATAATTCCTAACATAGAAATTCAGATTACAGAGTGCAAACGTCGGTGTAATTACACGATAAAAGTTAGACAATTACAGCCATGCTTTCTCCCCATACAAAACCAATGGCATAATCATATGCAAATTGCCCAGGAGCCTGTAATAGGGAACCTATTTGAATGGCATTGTGAAATCATCTGGGAGCAATATCTGTCGAGCGTCGCTTATTCCGCCGTCAGAAATTGCAAAAGATTAGGGAGAAACTGGAAAGAGAGAGAAAAATCATTATTGCACCAAACATCATGTACGACGAATTAAATCTCTTCAACAAGCAATAAAAGTCGGAGCCTAGTCTAAGCCTAGACGGCAGTAAATCCCGTCTGGTTTCTCGGCGGTCCTGTCCGGCAGTTAGCGCTTATCAGTAGGCAAATCAGCTTAGTCATTGACCCCCTTGCTCTCCGGCTCTCATTAGACTAGACTTTGACATTGATGGAACGGGTCTCTCCTGCAGTCAAAGCCGACACGGCAAACGTACAGGTCAGCGCCGGCGAGTGTGGAGATTAGCGAACGCTAGAGAGCTCTCTCATGTTATCCCGCCCGAGGCGAGCTCTCCCTCGCTGCATGAGAGCTATGCTGGGACACTGAGTGGGGGAGGTTCAAACCCCCCCGGTCCATTTTCCTCTTATTTTTGTCCTCTCTATACTTGTTTGAGCCAGGGTGACATAGATGGAGAAAAAGGCATCTGAAAAGCCTTGCTTGACATGTGGCTCGTTTGAGCACCCAAGGCATTATGGGTCCTGTGTGCTGAGTGCACTAAGATGAGAGAGGATCAACCGCTGCTTTTAGCTGCCAGAGCTGCCAGGGAAACAGAAAGCAGTCGAGCTGCAGGAGATGCCAGTGTTTGTGTCTAGTGTTAGTTGTTACACTAGTAATGCTGAAGGACTCATTGGCATAAGAGAACATACTTATTTAAATAAGGACATAACTGTCTTACACCTACTGAATAATACTCTATCACAGCACCTAAACTGACAAAAAGGTCCAATAATCCTATAAACACTCTCAAATTTGATTTTTATTTTGATATTAAATTGTTACAATATAACATATTATGGATTATTTTGTGTTGATTTTGTGATAAAAAAATATAATGGACAACACAATGTTGAGTTAAAAGTAACACAAAATGTTTAGTCATCAAGCTTATTGAAGAACAAGTTGCGTTGTTTTTAACACAACAGTTTTTACAGTGTACATATTTGTATTTGTAAATATTTAATTTCAAACTTTGTAATATTTACCTGAAAGATTTTTAACCATTTAAGACAAAAACTGTAATAGTATAAACCGAAGTATAACAACTGTGAACAGAGTAAATGTGGTTGTCACCATTGAGAATAACCATGATACTAAAAATACGATTTTAATATTGTGAAAAAAAACACAATATTATAAATAATTAAGCACACAATTAAGAATTTGCCTTGAGTGCAACAATGGTAACAAAACCTCTATCCACCTCCCTAAATTTCATTATCCAAAAAAAAAGAGAAAACACAAAATAGACTAAATGTAAGATGTGTTTGACTGACATTAGTTATTCAAAAAAGATTGGAATATATTTTTGGCAACCATAACCCCATTGTGACAGCCCTAAGAACAGTATAACTTATTCACTTCAAAGTCCTAAACATCTGCGAACATGGATGTTCTTAATTAACATGTCAATCAGCTATAAATAAGAAGTCAAATCGTCAAATTTTTTTGGTGGTTGGTGCCCAGTTGTTGCTGTAACTTGATGTCTTTAAATCCATTAAACTCTTTTAGAAACCTTTCAGGCAATAGCTCTATTGAGTGACCCATTTTTCCCATTAGATAATATTCATTTCCCGCCCATTTCAACATCATACATTTGGGATTCATTCACATATAATGTTTTGACACATAATTAATAACTGTGCACTTTACTTCTGATTGAAGTGAGCATACTTCCACTGCAGAGTGCTATCGTCTCTCTGCAAGCTAAGAAAGGACATCTTTTAATATGCTTTTAATATTTCTTCAGAGAAATGAGGCTTTCAGGATGATCACCTTTAAAGCATATTTGCAGGTTCCCCATCTGAGAAACTGACAGCGAAGTCCTCATGATCTTGGCAGTATGAACGGTGCACGGAGTGCCTGTGTGCATACATCACAACAGTTACAGCAAAGTAACACAAAATGCTTTTAAAAGTTGTCCAGGCATTAGTTTATCAGATTGAAAATAAAAGACCAGTCCACCTGAATCTTTCACATTCATTTCCGACACACCTTTTCCTACTCTTTCATAAATTCATGTTGAAAAAACTGAGTTTGAGGTCTAAAGTGAAACCTGTCTGTTTGGAATATCATTGCATGGAATGACATCGCGTTATGTACCATAACCATTTGTCCAGATGGAGTTTTCAAAAATAACATCTGTATTGTTTTTCCCATTCACTGCTGAAGAGCAATAAGGGTTTCTGGTGTATACACCCACAATAATGCACCGTCTGTGGCACTGTCTGGGTAAACCAACCAGCCATGACTTGAGGAATATAGAATTGTTTATGTTTTGGATCACATTTATATTGAATTTAATAACGTGGCTACAGCCTTAGTTTTTTGACAACGGCTTCATTTTGCTGTGAAAAACAACATCTACCTTAAAACTGGAACACTTTTTTCCCCAGATGCCAGCTCAATCCCAAACTTTAATGATTTGCCAAGTATAGAGAAACTCTTGTAAATAAAAATGTAAATGTCAAAACAAATTAGCATTTTCAGAACAAACATCAGACATTGTTTAACTGAGACCCCCGATGATGCACAATCTGAGAAACATCTTCGTTTCACAGAGAATCTTAATTTTTACACGTTTGGATCCTTCCATCTCAGCAGCGATCCGCAGGGAGACTTAAAATCACACGACAGATACTCAGCACCGAAACAGACACAAAAACGCTCTTCCCCCAACGCATTCAGCGTGGAGAACGTGTGTTAACCGAACTAAAAATAATCATGTGCAATGGTATCACGAAAGCCTGGCGCTTGGCATTTGAGTGTCTCTTGTAATGTAACAAAGATACAGTAGAAACACGGGGAGTTTAGTAACATGTGATAACAACGGGAATATGTGGGACGTGTGGCTAACTTCATCTTTTTTTCCATGGGCGGGTGTGAACGCTGAGCCTCACCTACAGATTTAGCTGTGGGGGAAAAGGATTGAGCCGGTCTGACAGGGACTGTAGACTCCCCAGGCCATTTCTCCTGCAAGGTGGAAGAAAATGTGAAGTTTCGCCTCCACTGTTATTATTAAACCAGCACGTCCAACAATGGACAAAGAGAGTAGAAGGAAAAGTGACAGAATTCTGGGGTGTAATGTTGAATGGGAGGAACGCTTTCAGAGCAGGTGAATAAAGAAAAGCTAATTCCCCTTATCTAAACCTCCAACAGGGACTTTAATTGGCCATTCAAATATTCAATTACTGGGGATTTGAATAGCACTTATTTCTAATATTTGACCTTCCATTATAATGGCAGGTGTGAAAGCCATTAACAGAAACCAATCTTGTTATTCCATACTAAGATGTACCGAGGAGCGCTGCCGAGCAACACTTCGGAAGAACTTAAAAAGCTGTGAAATCTAACAGAAAGTTTATGCGTGTGTGTGTGTGCGTGGGTGTGTGTGTGTGTGAGAGTGAGAGAGAGAGAGAGAGAGAGAGAGCTGAAACTGCCACCCATTGAGTCTTTTAGTATTTGTACACGACGCATAAATAAAAGCAAACACGGACCAACACTTTAAAAGCTCCTATTGTTTTCTAAGAACTAAATAAATAATGACTCCTGACAAAATCACTTTGTAATAAAGAAGTGAACAACGATTAACAATTTAAGCACAGTGTTAAATTGAGTACCAAACAAAATTGCATGTCTGGTATTTAAGGATCTTCAGAGCTTAAGAAGAGTTAAGAACATATAATCTATAATAAATGTAAGAAAGTTCTCCTCTCTGCAAATCCTTATATTACGAGTGCAATATCTTAAGAAAACCACTTCATAATAAATAATAACCCATTTCAGCGCTTGCACAAGAAATATTGGTTAACATTTTGCCCTAAGAGCTACACTGCTTCCTTACACTTGTAGTTTGATCCACTGACCATAAAAAACATTTGTGTGCATGTGTGTGTGTGTGTGTGTCAGTGGGTTTTTTTCACAATACAAAATGACAAACATTAACTATATATAATTTTTAAAATGAACAAATAAATGATATACATGTGAAAAACATTTGTAGATACGGTAAGTAAATAAATGAAAGATTCAATTTTATTCAATTCTCAAATAATGTAATTTCATCAACTCCTATATCATACCAGCTGTCTTAATGTCTCGCATTCTCACATTAAATATAATGCACCATTATGAGCTATTTTCCTTTCATAAAGTACTCGTATAAGTATGAGCCTTTGAATGAAATGATGTCAATCTGGTGTCCATCAATTTCTTTAAAGGGTTTAAATTGCATGTATTTTTCATCAATTTTGCCATCTTTCTACATAGAAATTGATTATTACCTTACAACCATTTTTGCAGTTACTATAACTTATACAAATCCTATGAAACACCGGACTCTACTGCGTTTATTACTGTAGCACTATGTGTGAAACAGTCCGATTAAAAACTTCAGCTATGTTTTATCGATGTACATCCTATTGAGAAAACTGTCAAAACACCATATATTCTGTTTTTGTATTTTTTTCATATTTACATCTCAATACTTCTGTTAGGGCCGTGTATGTAAAGCTGCTTTGCAACCACGCACAAAGCGCAATAGAAATCAATTACATTGATAAGCCAAACAACATGCGATGTGCGCTTGGCTCTTTTGGCGTCTGGCAGCATCTGGGACTGACACATCCAGACCGTGTTAAACAATCGAGTCCCAGATAGGAGTGTCATAGTTGAGAAGAGGCCTGCACGGTTGAGGGCACAGCTGGAGATCGTGGAGCGTGGCTAAGTGTGCCGAGTTGCGTCCTACGGAGCAGGTGCGATTCAGATGTGTGAAAAAGTCCAAGGGTGAGATCAAGTGGGACAGACACCCTGTACAATGCCACCAAAGTATCTGTCCTACCAAAGCTCCTTGTAACAGCGCAACAGACATACAGCTTCAGCACTAAAAACCCATTAGCGTTCCCACTGTGAAACCCGAATACGCACGACAACAAATACGAGAAGCATCTGTTCGCTTGACAAAATGAGGCTGTTAATTTTGCCGGTGCAAAGAGGTCATTGCGAGCGAATGGCTTTGTGATGGGCGGTTAGATACAAGATCTGCACATTATCATAATGGAGTAACCATATCAATGTCTACAGGCCACGAAGCATTTCATCAGCCAACTGAACAACTTTAGCAGATGCAGAGCAGTTGGCCCCATTATCAGTCAATTTCCTTGTTAAGCGCAACATGGGGTAATATTAATTAATGATTTTGCTTTCAGTGGCGGTTCGGTGGGGTCTCCGACATCCAATTAGTCAAAGTCACCGCGCAGGTTAGTCGGGTCAAATAAGTTTCTAGACCGCTGCACTTTATATTGTGACCTTATCTGCGCCTCAGCTCCGACTGGAGAATGCGGAGACTCGCTTTGACTGCAACTGCAGACAGTGTTTGGCAAACAGGTTATCTGAATGTATTCAATTACGCTGATACACGGGCTTTGAATTAAAACTCTTCCTCAGACAAATTCCTCGCCAAAGGTTCCTAATTAACAGTATATGCTTTCCACTGAAAACATGAAAAAAACAAAAGCTCCTGTCTGTCAGAAAGTTGCTTTCTAAGAGAAAAAATGGCTAACTTAGTCACAGGATGATAAATGTCCCAGCTTACCCTAAAGTGTGTTTACAGGAAATCACACGTCTCAAATCTTTACACCTTTTAAAGCTCTCCGTGGGAAATCTATGAAGAGGATCTGCTATATTTGGTACAATACAGGTCAGCTGGCCGTGGGCAAAGGTCACACACCAGAGCTTATTCTATGACCAATTCTGAAACAAATCAGAGAGCAGCGGCGGACCCACAGGAATAGCTTTGTTTGTTTAATGTACTGTGAAAATAGCACCAGAGGGCCAGAATGAAAAACAATACACCAAAATAATTAAGAAATACTGGATTTCATAATTAAAGAATCGTACTATTGTCATAATATTATTAGAAATGGATCTCTTTTGTAAGGCATTTGTAACTATTCATGCTTAGTGTACTACGTTTGATTTAGATACATATTGGCACAAAACTGATGTATGGACAGCTTTTAATGTTGTTTAAATGTTCACGAAAACATCTGGAATTGGTTCACAGAATATTAAATAAAGAATTATTTATGTTTTATAAGTGCATTGTTGACATGATTAAATCTGGCACATTTACACATTGAATGACCCTGTTTAAAGAACTTGCTGCAATATAGCTGTTATACCATAGAACAACAATACACGAAAGATGAACTATGTAAAATTTTGTTTATGTTGACACTGTTCACAGTCAGGTTAACTGACTGAGGTTAACTTATAAATAAACTTCCAATAAGGTGTTACTGGTAAAAAACAAACAGTATTTAGTTGGTTGTGTGATCTTCACAAGGCAATGCCGATGTTTCATCAGACGCACAAAAACAAAGTTAACTTCCAGTCTGTGTTTTGTTATAACAATTTATTATATAATTACTTTATATAAATATAAATGAATATTTATAATATAATAATAATATCATTTTTTGCAGGGGATCTACTGGAAGTTAAATTTGATCCCCAGAACGTTTGTTTATTTTGTTGCTTTTGAAACCCTCCATAAGAATGCCCAGATCCATTTTAAATATTCATAATTCAACTAAGTAGTTTATTTGAAAATAGTACAGTTATCCAATATTTGTATTTTATTTAGAGGACATTTTTTATGAGAAAAAGAAGTAACCTTAAATGAAGTACTGAAAGAAGCTTTCGGATTCTTAACATTCGTGGGTCGGTCAGTATGGGTGGGCGAGTAGGTGGATGGATGAATAGGCAGACAGACAGACACACCAGTTACAAACTATCATAGTGAATTGCGTGTTTTCATATATATAAAAAACTAATAAAAAAACAACGACATGGATGGGACTATCCAACTTCCAACAGCAAAATGGCTTTCACAGAAGTGAAAAGTGTTTAAGACGCAGCGAGAAGCTGGAACAGACCGTAAAGTCTTAGCGTCTGTCCTTGGCTTCTCTGTTTAGAAAGCGTTTCACAGTTAGCAGGTCTGACTCAGGCCGACCGCCCAGGAGATCATGCAGGGGAGTGAAAATATGAAAAGCTTATTCACAACACCTTCTCATTAGCATGTTAAAGGTGGGAGCTGCCATATGCAAGTCAACAGCTACAAGGTGCCAATGAACCATAAACTCTGTCGCCAGCGCGCGCGGCTGTTAAACAACTCATTTAATACCGCACACAATCGCTCAATAAAGCTTTCCAAAATGGCCAAAAGCGATGAGTAAGCCTGCTGTTTTTAGAATCAATAACTCTGATGTTTGATACACGCCGGCTATTACGCGAGTGCAAAGGCCCTTTTGGCGAGTACACAGAGCTCTCAGATGCTTTCCTCCCGCGCTGGACATGTTGCCATGACAGCCTGTCAGCTTGAGCAATGGCTCGTCATTGTCATGCTGCTGAACGGCCTCAATTGAGTCGCGCAGCTGGAGTTATGTTAAGTGTAAAGCGAAGTGACAGAAATGCTAATCAAGTATCAAAACTGACACCGCATTGCCGTCGATGCACATCGGACTGTCACTGATTTATTTGTCGGAGTAAAAGCATGTGTCACCACTTGCGGGTCTCGTGGGTAAACATGCCACTGGCTCAAGGTCCAGCGCTTACAGGTGCTTTTCCCCCCAATACGTGTCAAGGACGTCATTCTCGAACATGGGATGCAATGTAAATAGATGGGAGATAACACCCCCACCTTCCCTTTTTGCATTTTAAAGTGGAAGATATGTTCATAAGTTTAAAAAATCTGCCAAATTGTAGCTTATATATAATAATAACTTTTACATGTGAATGTATGCTTTCACAATCTATTATAAGTTGATGCCAGTGGATGTATAACAGTAGCCTACAAGTTATTTATTTGATTCCATTAACTTCATTAAAGTGGTGAACAGTTCTGTTTACTAAATTGTGTGCTAAATTTCCATTCCATTCCATTCTCTACCGCTTATCCGAACTACCTCGGGTCACGGGGAGCCTGCGCCTATCTCAGGAGTCATCGGGCATCAAGGCAGGATACACCCTGGATGGAGTGCCAACCCATCGCAGGGCACACACACTCGCTAAATTTCCAAGTACATATTTCTTATTGTAATGTTTTAAAAAAAACTGTGTGTGGTGTAGTGGAAGGTGCACAGACCTTTTTCCTCTTTTCTGAACAGTTAAGGAATAGGCCATCTGAAAATGAAATTTAATTTGTCACTTTATCACCTTCATGTCATTTTGAATCTGTTTTTTCATCTGCAGACAACAAAAGAAGATATTTTCAATGAACGTATTCCCCTGAGACATTTCTCAAAATATATTCATCTATGTTCCACAGAAGAAACCACATGAATAAATACATTTATTAATTTTGCTATTTTAAATTAGATTTTGTTATTTTTAATGTAATTTTATTTACATATTAAAAAAAACTAATAATTAGGAATGGGTATCGTAAAGATTTTAATCTTATACTGCTTATCGATACCGGTACTTATCAATACTGTTATCGATACTACGCTCTATAATTTGATGCAAAAACACATGTTGTGAAAAGATGTTAAGCATTTTAAGTTTCTTTATTACAGCTTTGCTTTAGAACTGCAGTTTACAAATGCTTCTGAGAAAACAGGAAATGCCACATAACAAAACGTGTGTGTGTTCCTTAGCATACCACTGACAGCACTTAGCATGGAATAGGAGCACATCATAATGTTATTCAGCATATTTACTTTAAATCACTATGGTTATTTGGTTGTTAAACTGTCATGATTCCGCCTCACCATGTCAGGTTTTCTTGGTCTTGAGGCTGAATCAGAGCAGGATCCCTTGTTTTATGTTGAAGAGAGACTATTTTGGCACTTTTGGGTTTCCATACTCTCTCTCAGGTCTTGGCATTGTTCCTGCCCTCTTGTTTCCTTTTTAATAATCGTTATGATTTCTTGCCCCACACCTGCCCTCTCCTGATTTAGCTACCTTTATAATGCCCTTGTGTTTTCTGTCCTGTGCTGATCCATTGTTTGTGTTTTCTGTGGTGAGTTCCTGTGTCATGTCAGTGGGTCCTCTGTCTTTGTCCTCACCACCCACGTTCATGACAGTAGACTGTATTTCTTTCTTACTTTTTGGTTTATGGTCTACATACAAAGAAGTACTATTTTTTAGCTAGTCATTTTTTTATTATATGTACTATTTCTTAATATTTGCCAACGTAAAGTTACTCCGTGGCTGAATTATAAAAAAATATATAACTTGTTCGCAAATAAAGGACTTTTATTTTGACGGGATGCCTCAAAGGGGTGTTTGACGGAAGCTTCATCGTTGTGAAACGCGGACGCTGAAAGCTCCACAAGCCCAACCATGCCACTCTTTCACTCAAACACGCTAAACAAGCAGCTTACAAATACAACGCGGGAATCATATGGCCCTAGACACCACACATACGTCAAGCAAATTTCAGTCATTCGGACGTCATTCTGGGATGGAAAATGACAGGTAGCAGCCTTTAATTCGCCATTTTACACCCGAATACACATAGATAAAACAACGCAAGTTTTGATAACAGAATCGTTTGTCATGAAGATTTTCAATACTCTGATATCGACCCAATTATGTGCCGGTCCAAAAAGAACCGGTTCTCGGTACCCATCCCTACCAATAATACTAGACATATCCAAACTACCTAACAATGCCGTTATGAGTTCTCTTAAAGGTGCTCAGATATGCTGAGTAAGCCTTTTACCTTCTCTTGTCCTCTTGATCTTAATGTACCGCGAGATAGAGAGAGAGAGAGAGAGAGAGAGGGGCTCCAACAGGCCCCAATTATCTCACCGTCATTCAGAAATCCTCATTCAACTCCCCCAGCACCACCCACCACTGCTTTCATTTCTGTGAGGAGATTCCAGCCTGAGCCTTGGGGATCTGGGGGTGGAGAGGTTAAACACTGCACAGCTCAACTGAATTTGGCATTAGAATCGCAGCAATGAAAGTTGAAAGAAAGCTGGCTCGGCCAATCCCGCATGTTTTTTTTTTATTTGGGCTAAGAAGAGATAGCTGTCTGTTTGCTGGATATCCACTTTTCTCTTGCCAATTAAGGTTGAGCCTCTTTTGGATCAGAATTCTGGAAAGCGTCGTAGTTTGATGCATCAACAATTTGCAACCGCATAATTTAGTGGGGGCATGGAAGATACAAAACAACAGCATAAAATGAGGCTGCAAAATTCTGTCGCATAACAAATGACAGATTTAGGCAGTTGTGGTAGTAGAGCGGTACAGTTTTGCTGTCTGAGTTTACATAATTTAATATACAGAAGACACTGCTGTGTACAGTAATTTAAGATATACTCAAAACATTTCTAGATATTTAAGGTGTAAAGATATATTTTGGGATGACGTTGTGATAAAAAGATGTAAGATAGGAACTGTAGAGCTATGATGTTTGTACAAAGATTTGGTTAAGCTGAATAAGACCTGTGCCTACATATAACAGTATTTTGCCTAATTGCTTTAAGGAGTTCTCACTTAGGGTTTAACTTTATGAATTATTAATTTTATTTTAAAATGCAGTTTTATTTTTTAGTAACAGACCTATTTAGTTTGATCAACATAATAAAGGTTGAATTAAAGCTCAAATGTTTTTCTATAACAAATTGCGTGTTCACAAATTTTTCCTATTTATTTAAAATAAATGAAAAATGTTTTGAATATACACATTATTTGCAATTTGCTTTCAATTTTTATTTTGTTTAAAATATCATAATACTTAGAATCGTACGTAGTATCCTATTAAATTGTGCGAGCTAAGTGTAACTTATGTGTAATATTACCATACTTGCTTTTGGAAAGTTGATGACAAAAACTATTTTGAATTCTAAATATTTTAAAATTAAAAAACTTGTGGCCTTTTGACATGAATTAAAAGTAAAAGAAATGCAAACAAGTTCAAAGACATAACTAAAATGCACCATGAACTAACATGAACAAATAGTATTGACATTAACGTCAATAAAGATTAATAAATGCTTAAAACGATATTGTTCCTTGTTAGTTCATGTTATTAATATTTACTAATGTTAAATGCATCCTTATGGTAAGGGTTACCGATATAATACCATCAATGTTCTCATATCAATTAAAAATATTTATACAAGCTGATAAATATTAGAACAGCTGATTCCTGCATAATTTATACTTGTTAACATCTGAGAGAATGTCTGCCTCGACCAAGCGATTTCATCGGTCTCTGAAATCTAGGCAGACCCCCGCTTCAGAGCTGTGCTTCTTGCACGTTCTGTTCATTTTTAATATCGGGGGGATAGAATTGCCAATGATGTTGATTATTCAGCGGGGTAGACCAACATGTTGCGTTTTTCCTTTAGCAAACTATAACTCTTTCGAGAATAACAGATTGAGCTGAATATTTTCTGCCAATTCTTGAGCACGCAGACACAAAAGAAGCAGACAACATGCAGCGCACACACACGCACACACTTGTAATCGAGTATTCTCTAAGGATCCGTCTTGAATCCTCCATTAGCTTTGATGTTGATAGCCATTAAAAAGATTTCTTGCTTGATATATGTAATTAATGTTCTCTCTTTGTTCTCTCTTCAGTTTTAGAGAGGAAGCACATCCATAATTCTAAACTCCGCCGAATATTCATATATCACAATCTGATCTTTTTCTCTTGTCGTTTCACCAAAATGAGCTAAATCATTTTAAGCTTCACAACAGCCATGCCATTTTTTGAAAGCAGAACGGTGGCGGCGGCCTGTGGCTTAAGTGAATGTTTTTTCAGGCTCTCTCGTCTGCGGACAGCGTGATGCATTGTTTGTTGCATGAGATGCAGCCCGAGGCGTTTTATGCTTTCATAGGTGAAGTGCAGGGATGAGGCGCTGTGAGATTAATGGTGTATACACAATATGGAGACCAGGAAAAGCTAAAGGCCGGAGTCGTTCGCGTGTCGTCGACGATGCTTTAAATTACACGCGCTTTCGATGTCTGCTCAATGGATTTTGGTACTGTACGCTCCACTGAGTGGAATACGCTACCTGTAAGATCCCTGTGATTCAGCATTATCTGTCCACTTCCCCTGAAAGTACACTGGTGAAATATATAGGTGTAGCGTTTATTTACGATGGAAGTCACGCTCGGGTGCATCTGAATCATATTTGAGAGATCAGGGATAAGCTTTGTATGTGACAGCTGAGTGCCGAGTCCACCACGGACACGCGTCGCTAAATTCACCTTTACGTGTCCTGTCAGACGTGGCGAGACGGTGTGCGATGGGTTCTGATATTTTCAGAACCCAGCCAGACGCAGCAGTTAAAAACATCCCACAGCAGGTGCGAAGACCCCAAGGTGGGTCGCTGTAAACCTTGATTTACCAGAATTATGAGGCAGCATCACGTGTTTTATGGAGAAGGCAAAGCAAGCAAGCATAATGCATGCGTAATGTTTATAAGAAAAACATGAAAGTATATATATTTTTTAATTCTATACCAAAAGGCAGCGTCAATTTTGTTCAAGTTGAATCATGCAGTGCACTTAATGTGCGGGATTGTTAGGATGCTGTCTTAAAAAGCAGCTGCCTATATAGGGAACAAAGCAGCTCACTAGGATTTGCAACAGAGCTGACATCTTGAGATAAATGAGTTAATTTGTTCGTTATTAGACTGACAGATATGTTGCTTTAGAAATCCAAAGACATTCAGCAACATGAATAGAACCACATTCATTACAGACTATATTCCATTAAGCAGTCTTGTAGTCATGGAAACACTTTAAGAATATAATCTCTAATGCTAGAGATAATATCTAATTAACTTCTTGCAATATATAAAGCATATGTTTATACAGTATATATTATGTAATATATAAAGCATTTTTTTGAAATTCAAAACATAAACACCTATTGTTTAGCACATCAAAACATAAAAAAGACTTTGAAAATTAGGCAAAATAGGAGCCCTTTATTGAATAACTTTTACTGGTAAAATATAATATTTTGTTTTTCACTGAAATAAATCACTCGTAGTTCTTATGTGTAAAGTTTATTAATGTTTTTTCCAGAAATATGATAAAACATTTGCTACTATCAGGGAGATAAAATACATTCTGCAATAATGAGACTATTTCCTAAACAGAAAAGGGCTTTGCAAATGTCTACAGATATTATATGAGTTTCAGAGAAAAGTTGTAGATGAGAACAATCGTTCCCAATGCAGTTTTTTTAGGAGATGTCACACTACTGTCAGTCTGTGACACTGTGAGACAGGTAATGCTGGAACATTGAAACTCTGCAGATGCTAAAATTTTCTCACCCATCAATATTCCTTCAAATCCTAAGAGCTCATTTACACTGTCAGTAACAGTTTATCATGAGATAAAAACAAACAAACAATTTTAAATGAGTTTTATCCTTGCTCTATTTCTCTTGTGTAGCCTACATAAATTTTTATGTACCTATCGAACTTTTAGGAGAAATCCCTTGTGATGTTCCTGGGTTTTGAACTTATCTGCTAAATCTTTGCATCTAAATGTATGTCTTCGATTTATAAACATTTATTTTTGTCTCTGTTTCCTGCTGTATCTGTCATGATCTCTCCTTTCTCTTGTTCTGGCTGACGGGATCATGAACCCCCCATTTCTTGTGTTTTGTTTTGGAAGCCATGTGCTTTCCTGTCTTGCGTCTTAGCCCCGCCCCCTTGTTTCCTTATTCATTATCCCATTATCAGTTCACTCTTTTCACCTGTTGCCCTCGTTATGTCTCTTTTGTTCCTCTCCTATTTAATCCCCATGTGTTTGCTATCCTGTGCTTGATCGTTTGTCTTCATCCCGTCTTGTCCTGTTGCCCCTGGTCTGTGTTAAAGTTAAGGTTTATTCAAGTTTTGTTTTGTCAAGTATATTGTTCTTGTTTTCCCCCTCGAGGGGATTTTGTGTTCAGTCTTGTTTTCATTCAGTTTAATTAAAATAAAGTAGTTTTGTTGAAGAGCTGTCTGCACTTGGGTTCTGTTTCCTGTCATTTCATGACAGTGTCTACCAAAACATGGGTAATTGACAAATAAAACATACATATGTCTTTTGTGACAGCAAAATTTTGGAAAAAACGACACAATACAGAAAAATCCCTATTTCATATTACAAATTTAAATGTAAAAAATGCATTATTAACAATTTGTGTCCTAAGTGTTTGCTGTCACATCATTGGATATATGGTATGATTTATTCGTCACATACCACAAACTGGTTTTCAACACATTAGCTTAATATATCAGGCCACATCTACAAGAATATACAATATTATTTTTCAAAGATTACAGAATAAAATATTTCACAACTTCAAAAGGTTTACCAAATGTATTGTTGTCCTTGTTATCATTCTTAGTGAAAGATTTATTTTATTTGGATGGAAATGGCTGGTGTGTATGGGAAAAGGAAGCAGAATATTATATGAATCGAGAATGACTTGCATCTGGAATCGCTCTGGGCAACAGGAAATACTCTGGAATTGCGTCTAAAAGACACCACATACAAATGACATGTGAGAGAGCGAGCGAGATAGAGAGAGAGAGAGAGAGATGAAGTGATACATACACATTCCAGCCCTTTGGCTTGAGCTTTATAAGAGTAATGCTCTCCCCTCATAATAAACATGTCCACATCTCACATCCAACTTGCTCTAATATGCCAGAGAGGAAATTTATGGCGCATCCCTGATTTGTTTGCTGTTATTAATGGGGCTGGGAGGAAAGAAGTGTTCTGTGGCTGCCAGCGCAATATCTGACCTCTGAGAGTGCATTAAATCAAGGCATTAGGGCTTGTGTTAATAAAAAGGATAGCAGAGGCGGAGCAGTTCGGCCAAAACAAACACACCCCAGACACAACAAGCGAATGGACCGGCCTTTCGCCGGCACAGGGAGGAGAATTAATATCGGCTTTTAATCTGCCATATTAGGGCAGTGACCTTCTGCAAATGACTGAGATGCGAAGATGATCTCTGCAGATGCTCGTGCTTTCGTATGTCATGATCTTTTTTTAAAGAGCGTGTCGATCAAACTGAGACTCGGGTTAATACCCTGAGCACAGATCACAGACTTCAGTGCTTTACCGCGTTATGTGGCATCACATAAAGGCTTCAATTAAAACCCATACAGGGTTACAACCCGATACCATGGGGAAGCTTTTACAGTTCTCTGTTTCTTTAAAAACTACTTGTGTTTGGAAGAGCTCAGGGGGCTTTGCTTTTTCCTCCGTAAAGGTAATAGTTAACATTGACTCATTCGTCATGTGGTTGCAAACCTATATGACTTTTTTTTACTGAAACACAGAAGGAGCTCTTTGTTATACAAAGAATGCAAACAGTAATCGGGGAGTATCAACCTTAAAAATGACAAAATAGCACCATAAAAGCACAGCAAAAGCAAAAACCCTGGCACTATAATTCTTCCAAGAGTGTGAAGAACAGAACTAGGGTGTTATTTTCTTTAGTTTTCAAATGTAATTCATGCACCTGCACATAAAATTTTGTTGCATTTGGTCATGTGACTCGTGAGATCCTGTCGCAAACTTGACCTGCGAATGTAGACTAAGAATACATTCATGTACATAGAATTGCAAACAAAAATGTGATTTTATGGGGGGGATCATGCCGATCTGAGGAAACAATAATGTCTTTTAAAAGAACTTTTAAAATCTCTGATTTGGCCACCTCAAGAACCATATATGAGAAAAATTATTCATCAAAATATTAGAGACCTCACGTGCTTCTAATGAAAAACCACAGAAAATATGTTTTCCAAAAAGTACAATTTATCCTTATTATAGTTCAAATTACAGCAAATGACTCCAGCGTTGAAGCCTCACATTTAAGAAAATGTAAAACAGATGTCTGTTTTCTGAATCGCAGACATTAAGCGAGAGCCTTACGTGGGCAGAAATCATAAAAGCTCTCCTGCACGCAGTCTGCACGCTGCTGAGAATCAGAGTATATCTAAGACAGGAATCAATGTGTGAAATGAAGTGGCTTTGTCCAATACGTATCCATAAGCACCGTGAGTCTAAACCGTGGTCACACTTAGTGTAACTTACAATACTTAGCTGCACATGGACTGACTGCATATTCTGTTATTGTGCTTGTGCCATGGGAGGTTTGATTGCATTCATTATCACAACAGGACTGCTTCACTGAGTTTCCATAATTGACAGAACATGTGGTGGACTTTGTTGTGTCTTTCATGTGAGAATAATGTGAAAGGCAAAAAGAAAAGTGCACAGTGTCAAAGAGAGGATGAAATGTAAGAGCTTAAAAGCAATAGGGACATATAAAGCACTGTAGGGCTTCTTTTGCGTTAGGTAGGAGGCCTGTCATTTATTTCCCATGTCAGAGCTCCGGCGTTCACCTCAATTAACATAAATGTTATGCTGTCCAACTTCAGGGCTGACTGAAGTAAAACTTTTATAAATCTATATTTATAGAGTTAATAATACTAACTCATTTTAAACGTAACACACACTGTATTGTTTTACATATGTTCAATTGTTATTCATTATGGAGTATGTAGAACATTTCTCGATGATGTTTAAGATATGACATTTATTTACCCTCATTACCCTGTTTATGACTCTTACTTCTGCGGAACACAAAAGGAGATATTTTGAGAAATGCTTCAGTGGTATCATGTTCATACAATGGAAGTTAATGACTTTTGTTGTTTGGTTATCAACATTCTTCAAAATTTCTTCTCTTGTGTTCTAAATAAGATAGAAAGTCATACAGGTTTGGATGAAACAAGAGGATCAATAAATGATGACATCGCTATCTGTTTTGGTGAACTATCCCTTAAAGAGCTTGAAAGCTTCAGTCCCCATTAAAGGAACAGTTACTCTACAATTTTAATTCTGTCATGTTTTACTCACCCTCAAGTTGTTCCAAATCTGTATCAACTTCTTTGTTCTGATGAACACAGAGAAAGATATTTGGAAGAATGCGTTAAACCAAACAGTTATTGTTCACCATTGACTACCACTGACTCTTTTCTTTCCTACATTCTTCCAATATCTTCATTTGTGTTCAACAGAAAGCATTTTTTCCTAATATGATAGCCAATGGTGGTCAATAACTGTTTGGTTACAAGCATGCTTTCAAATATATTTCTCTGTGTTCATCAGAAAAATAAATGAATACAGATCTGGAACTTTTTCTTTTTATGTATTTATCCGAAAGTTTGGATTTTTCATTTCGGGTGAGCTGTCTCTTTAATATTTTCCATACGCATTTGCACTGACACATTGGATGCGCAATGTCGTAACAATCTGAAATGCTTTTCTCACTGTCAGAGGCTTTTTTTATTCATGCAATTGCACATTTCTCCCCCGCTCAACCCAAAACTGCAAAAGAACCTTGAACTTCCAATCCACGGTTGTGATTGAAACCTAAACGCATGTTGCCTCCATGTGACACCGTGGTATGAAACACCTTGTGATTGGCAGCGGCCCTGTGGTACTTTCTACGAAATAATCCCGTCAAACGTCACCATTCCTAGCTCAGAAGGTAGCGTGAAAACGTGTGATGATAGTCAAATCCCAGAATCCCCGCGTGCATCCACCCTGCATGATAATCTTTAGCATGACATAGTCAGCCAAAGGCGAATTCTAGGAGAACTAAGCAAACAGAAATTCTCTGCCTCAATGTGCCTGAGCCCAAGGCATCTATCAGCGTTCAGAATGTTTTACAACACTTTGACACCTCAAACCAAAAACGTTAGCAAGAGAACATCAAATATGTTTGCAAGGAGGAACAGAACAGAAGGAACTGTCAGACTGAAACAGAAAGCGCCAATGTGGCATGAAGGAATGGGACATTACAAGCGTTGCAAATTAAACTATCTGTTATTAAACACAAGGTATAACATTCCTTCCTCTGGCAACGCTCTGTTGGTTAACTAATTATCATGCCACATTCATTTTCTGTGCCCTCAAGCGTTTGTTGAATTTACCCAAGGTGCACGGCGCACGTGTTTGGCCCTTTATAAAGCAGGTTTATTCCTACACGCAGATCTTTCGCGTGAATAATTCCTCAGGAACCGTGGCGTTGCAAACCCGAGGGCAGCTGGGATTGCTTCATTTACATTCCACAGATTGCATCAGGAAATCTGAGAGATTTTCGACTTCTTTCTCGCCGGTTAATTGGGGACAGCGTGCGCAGAAACAGATATGCGCTGACACGCAAGCACAATAGCGGCATGGCACACGAGTCCCTCATTAGGGCGCATTAATGACTGCAACACATGCTTGACCATGGCCGTGATTTTCTATCAATCAGCAAACGCCGGCATTTTCCTCCCTGTGACAGTAACGGCGCACCCTCGCATTTTAGGGTTGCGGCAAACATTCCTTTCCATCCATCTGAGGACGCGTGTTTACAAAGCTTTGGTTTCTGAACGACTCTCAACCCAGCGAGCGCAGCCGCAGCGTGACGTTGATTAGAAGGCTTGTCAGAAATAAGCTGGCGAGCTGCGTTTCTGCACCAACCTGTATTCATTTAGTTCTGCCAAGTTACGCAGCGCTATATCTCCGCAGGAAAATCCAGCATGACATGAGAGTGAGTTTTGCCCTTTTAAACGGAGGGTTAATCTTTCTTTCTTTCCCACAGCAACCTCAATCTCGCTCTGGCCAGCACGCCTCTTGTGATCGTGGGCCGCCGCAGTATATTAAATTAAATAAACCCATTAGTTACAGCAGTTCTGCCTTCTCACCTCTGCCCAGATGCGCTTTCATGGTTTGTTGGCCTTTTAAAGTAACTAGAGGACAGAGTGTTGGAGCTGCGAGTGGAAAGTGACCTTGAACCGACAAAACCTAGGCTTATCTTAATTATTCTTTTATTGGGATAATTCATTAAACATTCAAACGTGATCAAATATTTGTAACACAGCAGCGATCCTGAGATTCAAGTTGAAATAAAAACATACACAAAAATGAGTTTCTCTTGTATTGATATAGATGGACAACTGAGAACAAAAAAACTAAACATGTGGTTATCTGTAACGGAAGGCAAAGAAGCGAAGACATGAAAACATCATAGTTCTGTGTCAGCCGCCGCAGTGTTTTGAAATAGAGGGGGAAATGGGCCGCAACCTCACTGCTAGATGTTGCTAAATTTCATAAACTGCACCTTTCGACCAAAAGTAATAAACAGGTTGATAATGTTTGTGGTTGAAAAGTGAGTATCACAAAGCACCAAACCCTTAAGCAAGACATGTTGATTAAAATGAAAGTCCTTGTAAAGGCCAAATAACCTTAAGGGCACCTTAACCTTTCATTATAAGTGATTGTTCATCATTTTAAAAATGTTTGTTCAATATGCACCACAACACTAACAGTCTATTATACTAGTCCATCACAAAACAATCATACCAACAACCCCCCCCCCCAAATCTCAAATGCCAATTCCAAATTACCAAAACAAAACAATCACCTTCTGATACACCAATTAGCAATTAGCATAATCCTTAAAAGCATCTTTTTTCATTTCATCAGCTTAGTCCTGGTCTCAAAGGATGTCTGGCACATGTGGCAGCCGCTGTATAGAGCCATTGTGAGCTGTTGCGAGATGGCAGCCAGGTCTCATGCGCTGTTTGATTAATGGTGTGTGCATATAACCGATGGCAGGCAACACGAAACCTCAACAGACTACGCTACAGGAAAAGTTCCAAAAAAAAAAAAAGCCTTCAAAGTCACCGAGGAAGAGTGTTTGTTTAAACAATACGATCACCAGAACTTCAGCCCGTTTTGTCACAGTCGGGATAGCGCTTCCGATATTCCATCCCTCCGTTGTTTCGCGCTGTGCTAAATTGAATCTGTCTGATTACCTCATGGTTATTCTAGGCAGGAAAGAGATCATGAATAAGTAAACAGGAATTTCAAAGGCAATGGAACAATCATAGCAAATGAGATCCTGGAAGCCAATGAATGTGTTTGTCTTTGTTTGTGACAGTGACTCAGGGGTGTTAACAGGGGAATTAGCTCACACCTACGGAGTGTAAGCACATCTCAAGGCCATAATTGAATTAAACCTGTCAGCGTCTTCTATCTGGGCTGCGTGTTGCACGAACGGCTGGTGCGAGATCATGTCACCGATCATTCGCTCCCCTTCTGGTTTATTTGTACACATCTGCTGGTTGTTAAAGCAGTGGGAGAACCATTGTCTCCGATTCATCATTCCACAGTCCAACAGTTAACTCCACAATCCTCTATCTGTCACAGCCATATGGCGCGTTACGATTTCTGTGTAGCGTGTCAGAAGTCACGGCAGATGCGGGTGAAGCCATGTGTCACTTTCTAGCGACAAATCAAATATTTTTTTCCGCAAACATCTTCTGAGAATCTGAAAAAAGGTTATGGTAAGGTGACAGCACGTCGGATGGGCAACTGTGAAACATGTTTGTAGCACGTTTGCCCTCGTTGCATCACCAGGACGTGTCAAAGTTCTCATGTGAACTGCACGGGCTTGTTTTTTTGCCTTTAGACTGTATCACTCACGGTAAGTGGGCTACTGCAGAAAACGCAGGGAGAAAATTGGAACCTTGACAAGTATGATTGACTGATTGTTGTACCTTAGACATTTTAAGATGGCTGTAAACTTCTCTTCCTACTGACTGTAAACGGCAATTCGGTAGAAAGTAAATAATCCCTGGATGAATTATTTTAGGCTCAAAATGATTTATTTTCGAACTTAATTTTTGGTACAGAATAAATAATAGAACACTTGATGCGAAAGACCATTGCACGTTGAGTTCGCAAGTAAAAACAATTATACGACCTCACGTTGTGTTTCGATCAAATGTACACTCCGTCCCGATATTTTCAACCGTTATAAAATAATTCGGACTGGGTTCGATTTTCTGTGTTTTGAGCATCCTTAGCGAGCATTTTGAGAGGCGTTTCGACAATTTAGAGACACAAGCGCCAAATACAAAAAAATGCATACAAAAATTTCGGACTGTGTGTGCAAAGACCTTAAGACTGTCATTTTCAAACATTGTGGGGACAAAAAAAATAAAATGAACAAATCACTGTTTGCTTTGCAAAGAGGAGGTCTGATCCAAGGATCTCCAACGACAGGCACAAAACCGGGCAGAAGCTGTGCATTAACGGCAGATTGTGTACCCATGCCAATTTTTAGTGCCCGCAAATTAAATTGACAAATTAGATTCATAGCGTAAGCGAATTAAACTCGAAATTGGATGACGATCATCACTTTATAAACTTGGTTGCAGGATTCAGCCCAGCAGGCAGAGAGGGCAGCTGTCAGTGAGAGAAATGAGAAAGAAAAGACCAAGTCTAGAACACGCTTGGATTTTCCTTTCTCAGCCATCAATGATGAAATGGTGTGATTTGCCGTATAACTCTGGTGCCACAAAAAGCAATGGGCTGGAGGACCCCAGAAGGCCGACCCCTGAGTAAATTCTGCAATATGAGCTCACTTTTCACCTTGATTCTTTAGGCAACACAGAACCTTTCCCATAGTCGGAGGGGCACTGTGCGAACGCTCACGCCTTAATGCTCTTTGACTTTAAATCCCAGATGTAATTGAACTGTCAAGATTGCTGTCTGGGATTGTTTCCTGAGGGCCAGACAATATGCGCATGTGTATGCTTGCACCAAAAAGCAGAATACAGATTTCAGAAGATGTCTACATATCATCAATACGTCAAAACAAAGTAATAGCAAGAGTCTATTTGTGGTTTTCTACCGTAGCGCATCAGTCAGCAGTGCACATGGGCATCATTTATGGTGCCGAGCACTTTTTACATCAGCCGAGATTGTTTCCACTACTTTATCAAATGGCTGACGGCAGGGATGTATGTTATACAGAGGAAACATTTCCAATTGTTAGAGTTTTCATTTCCTCAGTGTGTAGTGAGAGATCTCATTTTTAACGTTTTAATGTAAATGTCACGAGTGGTGGAAAACGGCAATGTTTGCACACTGTCAGAAGCACACTCACTGTTTGTATAGCTGTTACTCAGGTCAGCTATTCGTTCCCATGATATCACAAAATAAAAAACATGCCCGCACTCCTGTTTTACAAGCACTGACACGCAGCTGCAGCTTTCCTTTGTTAAATATAAGCCATATTAGGATGATATTAAACGTTACCACTAGACTTATAATTCATAATATCCAGCTGCTGATCGACCCATTTATCCACTGACTCTGAAATCCTACGCAGATGAATCAAGTTATGGAAAGTCACAATTTGAGCAGTTCATGGCAAATATCGACACTTTTACGCCGTTTCAACTTTTACTTAAATCACATACTCGTGGAAATGAACATATGCCTCGGAATAATATGTGACCCTGGACAACAAAAACAGTCTATTTTTTGAAAATGGGATTTTTATATAATCTAAATGCTGAATAAATAAGATTTCTAATGATGTATGAGTTGTTAAAATGGGACACTATATATCAGATATCTGGCTGATATACAACCGTATAAAACTCAGGAATCTGAGAGTGCAAAAAAAATCTGAATATTGAGAAAATTGCCTTTGAAGTTGTTAATCATGGGCAGGTCATCCACTCACAAAAATAACGTTTTTATATATTTAAGGTAGGAAATTCACAAAATATCTTCATGGAACATAATCTTTCCTTAATATCCTAATCATTTCAGGCATAACAGAAAATTAGATAATTTTGACCCACACAATGAATTTTTGTCTTTTACTAAAAATGTTCTCGTACTACTTAAGACTGGTTTTGTGATCCAGGGTCACATATGCAGCAGTGGCCTAAAGTGATTTCAATCTGTGAAAACTGACATCTTTGCTTCTTATTCAAATATTTCTATTAAAGATGGATTGGAAGTTTGTTTGCATGTTGCATTGGTGTGTTTGAGGTGTAAACTGAAGCTCAGCCTTGAGAAGAATTAAAGGAGACTTGGTAGAAAATGACACATGTGCACAGTATATAACCTCTCTATAAAATACAAGAGAGGATCAACAGATATTAATAATGGAGATCTATAGTCAATGTTTGAATAATTTCCTGGAAGATTTTTGTTTGTTTGCATTTTTGTGTAATAAAGTACAAGGATATTTCCTGATACTCTGTGGTTTGCCTTTTGCCAAATAATCTTGATCAATAAAGGTTTTGTCCATGTTGTACCATACACCTTATATTTCAATATGCTTTATAAGGTAATTAAGTACAATTATGCCCCATCGGACATAATTTTTGGGCATTACAGTACTTTGGATGTTGTCTTTTACCCAAAACAGTAAAACACCTATATTTCTTACCATATTATCTTTGATATCTAATTTCACCACTTTCAGAAACACAGCAGCTATATCCCAGTACAGGCAGCACAGAGTAATGAAGTCGGTGTAGCGGCAGAACGTTTGCACCCAGTCAAAAGATGGCAGGCGGGAAGATAAACATGTGAAGTGGCAGGGTAGACGCTACTATAGTCACCGGCCTCTCCTGTGTTGGTGAATTTAATTAAGTGGAAATAGAGGGAAGAGACAGAGCTGACTGCAGCGGTCCACTCTCTCGACAGGCACAGGGGCATGCTGCTAATTAAAAAGTTTAATTCCACCACTGCAGCGTTGGCATTCGAGTACCCAGAGGTGCGTCCTTGCATGTCTTGGCGGAAGCTTATCAAGAGCAGGCAGATTGGGGCATCCCAGGGAGGTGAGTGGACGTGGACTGCGAGAGGAGACGGCATCCAACTCGAGCTGGGAAGCGGCCCACCTCCCCTCTCACGGTTTCAAGCCAGCAGTCAGGAGGAGAGAGTCTGGGCTGAACTGCAGAGCACCGTGCTGAGGCAGGGTAAACAAGGGATAAACGCTGGATTTGGGCTCTGTCCTGCTTCGCTCAGCAGTGGATCTGCGTCTGCCACTCTCTCCTCCTGTCAGGGGCTCATGTCTCAGCTTCTGATGGAGAGAATCATCTCTGCATGCTGTTCACACTATTCACAAACCCACAGATGGTTCGCTGTATAATGTAGCGGAAGATTCCTGCTATATATGGGAAACGTTAGTTCCTCCGTTTATTTTAACTTTTACTCATACTTCATACCTACAGTATATGATGTTCTTGTTTCTTTGGATCACAAAGGGAGAATTTCCACATACAGTATAATGAATGGGGACTCTGGGTGTCAAGCCAAAATGACTCTGGTTGTATGGCTTCAGAAAACTTGTTATATAAATGTACGAAGTCTATGGACCATTTTTATGATGCCCATTATATTTTATTATGCTTTTTTGTCATCTTGGAGCTTGACAACCCTGTTCACTTTCAACTTTCATTATATGGAAGAGTGGATAGTATATTAAAAATATCTTTTGCATCCAACAGAAGAAAAGAACATCACACAGAAAAACATGGAAAGGAGCAAATTAACATTTTCACTTGGGTGAACTGTCCATCCAAGATTTTTAATTCTGTCACCATTTACTCATCATAAAGTTATTTCAAACCTGTATTAATTTCTGTGTTCCTCTCTGCACAAAGGATGATAACTAGAAGAATGTAAGTTACCAAACAAATCTCATCTCTTCTCCCAATTACTTCTATACACTCTTAAAAATAAAGGTGCCTAAACGTTTCTTCACAGTGATGCCATAGAAGAACCATTTTTGGTTCCACAAAAAATCATTGAGTCAAAGGTTGTTTATAGAACCATCTCTTTCTTACCTTTTTATTGTCTTAAGAACCTTTTATCACCACAAAGAAAAAGAAAGGTTCTTCAGGTGTTAAAGGTTCTTTATGGAACCAAAAGGTTATTCTCTGGCACCGAAGAACCTTTTGAAATATCTTTTCTAAGAGCGTAGTAGGGAAAATAAATAAAATCAGTCAATGGGGCATGGGATCAGTTTGGTTAATGACGTTCTTCCAAATATCTTCCTTTGTGTTTAGCACAACCAAGACATTTATAAAGGTTTGGAACAATCTGAGGGTGAGTAAATGATGATATTATTTTCACATTTAGGGGAACTATCCCTTTAAGCTCTATTGATATCTACTGTAGCATGCTGTCGATTACCCCCCGAAAATGTTTTTTGTCTCGTCCGCACATTTCAAACACAAACACATTGATAGTCAAGTGCCTAAAATGGAAGACTATTGGGAAAACGCACAAATACATACATCATACAGAACATTTAACAAAAAAAATCCTTTCAATTGTCAACGTTTCCACACACAAAAAAATAAATCGTCTGAATAGGTATTCTACTCTTCAGCTAGAAACAAGGGGTCACAGGAAATCAAGAAGTGGAATTAGAGCTCTTCCTTGTGTAGCCTTGTATAGGGCAAGAGCAATGAGTAGGCTTCAGTACTGTACAGCTTTCATTGAATGTATCAGAATGTATTTTATCTCCAACAAAAAAGATGAGACCTTGGTGTTGGCGATGCTGAATCTTTGCAATCTCTTGAAAGGCCACCTCTTTTACATGCTTATGACCAGACACAAAGATTTGAAAATTCTCCTGAGGTCAAACAGATGAAGGATCTTTAGCTTTGAATTCTGCGTCTCTTCTGAATAACACTGAATAGAGCGAATGAATAACATGTCAGACTACATTTTAAAACACGGATTTTCTTTTTAGACAAAATTAATTGTTTTCAATCAATATTTCTATTTAATTTGTTGACTTTTAATTATAAATTACAACAATGAAGAAATATTTCTTGACAGATTTATTTGTTTGTTGATTTAATTACTTATTTATAAAAACAACATGAATACCTTTTCATGGAAAACCTTATTTTTTTGGTTTTCCACACTCTTAAGCTGACAGTAGATCCCATTAGGATTATAAGTCTTTAAATGATGCCAAGCTATTACTTCTTGAAAAAAGGGGCGTATTTGCCGCTCAATGAAAGCGAGGCTTCTTTTAAAAACAGCGTAGAGTTAAAGCGAGTGTCTGGTTCTCCTGACAAGCCTTTTTAACATTGTGTCAGGTCATAAAATGAGGTGTGCCGTCGTATTTCACGACTGAAAAACTCCTTGTGATATCCATTGAATGAAGCCCCATAAACCTTTCCAATGGCTATTTATAATGCAGATTTCAAATGTAGCCCAGGCTTTTTGTGCATCTCTGTATAGCCTATTTGTTAACCGCGCTGCCTGGGTTTAAGTGTAATTATTCACCAGTGTCTTAAATCATTAAAGTGCAAATTCTTTATATTTACCACACGTGTCACGTTTAAGCTTTGCTGCGGAGTATTAAATGAGCAACTACTGCAAGACAGTTTGAAGCATTTGCTGTGATTATAAACTCAAACTCCCGAGACAAACACGAGGGAGTGCATGTTGTATGTGAACTATGTTTTTTAGGATACTATGACATTTAATGTCAAATAAAGGTGTATTAGAATGCTCGGCTTCTGATATTGTTTCTATCCGTAAGCCACAACATAACCGAGTTTCAAGCTGTAAGTCACACGCTGAATGCAAAAACAAATTCAAGGCTGTTAAGGGGAATTTCCAGGCTCCGGGACACTAAAACACACAAGCACTCTTAGGTGTTATTTATGTGAGCCCTGCATCCACCTAATGAGCCCCACACAACGACTGTAATGAAACGGCTCACATTAACACCCGGGCAAATGAACGGTTATGAGTTTGGGTGAATTATGGCAGATGTTGCCATGCCCCAAAGCTCTGAGTCACAGTCCAAGGCTTGCGGATCCGACTCGGGCGCCAAACGCGTGGCGCAGCGCAGCTTAATGCTTCTTCAGTCTCTGCCCCTCGGACGCACTCTACACGAGCGTCTCCCGACCATAGGCAGCTGTTTGGCTGAATTATTATAAGCCTAGGTAAAAATGCACTCCAAAGAAAAATTGCTTGGCTGTAATAACCTAAGCATCTGCACAGATCGCAAATAACACAATGAAATGGGGACTAGGAAGCATCTCTAGGTTTCCTCTAGCTGACGCAGGCAGCAGTTCAGGATGGGAATGTGGGGGCACACACACCTGAGTAAGCGCCTCATGATTTAAGCACACCTGGGAGCCTGGAGCCCATGCATGCTGAAAGTGCTCAACGGTGCATTCAGTGCACCTGGCCCTACTGAGCAGTGATTGTGAGAATGTAGCGGCATGAAATAAAACAGATATGGATGCTGTTATTACAATATGTCACAATCGCTGCAGCTCCTTCCCATCTTAATCATCACATACTGTATGCATAAGTCTACTGACTAATTGACCAAAAAGGGTTTTCTAGTAAAACAAAAGCAGAAGACTATCAAGGCTATACTACGAATAGTAATTCTTGAAAGCATTATGTGGTGGATTACAAGCCGAACAAAATTTTTGACATGCCAAATTTATGACCACTAAGTATATTTGATCATGCTGTCCGGACAGATAAGAGGATTGTTTGGAACATATGCCCCTCTATGATTTATGATGTCGATTTCATTTTTTGTAGTCATTATTAGTATAACATTTACTTCTATAACTTTCATTGGTGAAGCTGTTTATGAAAACATCAAACTTCCCCAAATTTACCATCATTTGAATGTTCAATATTTTCCTAAATCTAAAAAAGCTATTATATTTTTAGGAATATAAATCCCTTTATTTTTACTTAAATAATATATTGTCATTCATTTAATATAGCAAATACAATAGTGAACACATGCGATATAAGTATCTATGCAACCTTTAAAAGCAGTTTTCATAGCAAACAAAAACGAAAAGAAACTCAAAAGCCTATAGTATAAAAAAGACAAATAAAACAGGAATGCGCAAACCTGTACCAATCCAGACCCTTCTCGTAGTTCCTATCAAAAAAGTGAGGCTCGTTCCCAACGGCTCGAACGTCGGGATGTACCCTCAAAGCTTCGAGCAGAGCCCTTGTACCCCCTTTCTTCACTCCGATTATAATGGCTTGGGGCAATTTTTTCACTCCGTAATCCGAGGTGCAGTTCAGCGCTCTCCTGAGGTCGCTGTCCGTGGTGCTGAACTCCGGATGCTCGCGTTCATCGGCGGCGGCGGCGGGGGCGGCAGTAGCGGCGCCCGAAACGCTGCTCGCCGTGGCCGCCTGATGTCGAACCCATCCCGCCGTCCTCTCCTCGAACCTCACGTTATTTATAACGCCAGAAACGGCGATAGTTTGCTCCGTGGCCGTCCTTTCGATTAATTCCTCGTCCAAGTAGACCTGGGGAGAGGTCGAGTAAAGTTTTTCCCTCAGCGTTACAAAAGTTGTCTCGTCGGTCACCAGCCTCCCCTGGTAGACGTAGTTCTCCTGGAACTGGAAGGAGTTGTAACAGCTCATCAAGCTATAAAACAAATAGGTGACAGAAAGGGAGAGGGTGAACATGAATAAGATCTTCCGGGGCACTTTAGAAGTAAAAACCGAAGTGCTGGACCAAAATGCCATCTCTGATAGCGGCGATCCCCTCAGAGAAGTGGCCAGACATGTTTCCACCCCAAGTCTCGCATGGACACTCAACAACAATAATCTGTCACCATCAACGCTGCGAACATCTGAAACTGCGAGGAGCCAGCGAGCTCCACGCTAGCTTCACTTGAGGAAAAGAGATCGTTTAAATTGCAGAAGAACGCCACGGGTATTGATTTCTTATTGCGACGCTGACAGCCTTTGTCACAAATTATCGGATTGAATTTGCAGATTAGAAAGGCTGCGGTCGGGCGTCCTTCCAAACGAGCAGCCCGGTGTGATGCGGGCTGAAGGTGATGCTGATGATGGACCAAGTCTTGGCATCTTAGAAGAAATCGGGAAAAGAAATAGCAAAGTCCGTGAAGTGACGCGCAAGGCACGTCCTCAGCCAAATCGAGATTTTGGAGTGCAGTTTTTGACACCGCCGTCTTTCACACCGCTGATTTGAAGTGGCAATTGGCGCAAACGATGGATCTTAATCCAGACGAGGAGGTGATGTTCAGTCACGGAGACATCCTCCCACTGGTGATCCACTAACTTTGAGCGCTGGAGAGTGAGCAGCCGCGGCATTAATATTCATTGACTGCTCTCAGTGGCTGAGAGTCCGGCTAGCAGTCGTAACGCCGCGTGTTGATTGGTAGACGTGATGCGCGCATCAGCCGTGGGCTCATCAAAAAACAGTAAGATCACACTGGTACACCCACTGGTTTTTACAACTCATGCAATCCTTTTTTTTTTACGGCGGGAGAGAATCATGTCATTTTACGCAGATACACCAGAGTAAAAAAAATGATAGCCTAGGGTACATTTCAATGCAATTTTATTGAAAAAAGTATGAATATGACCCTAATGATGATATATGAATTACTTTATTATATATAAACAAAATATATTGCGTTTAAAATAAAATGTTTATGGGCATTTTGATCATTTTGTTTAACGAATGCTTTTTCAAAGTTATCACATTATTCATATTGGACTATCACGTCACATTCTGTATAACTCTAATTCACTATTCGTGTACAAACTGTAAATATTAATTTAGTGACAGCTTTATTTATTAATTTATCATTCTTTTATGGCAGGGGTATTTATCATGCAGAACACTGCGTGTTACATTGGTGGAAGCAACAGTGGAGACTGCAGTAGTAAGAGGAATAATAATATCCCTGCAGCTCCTGGTTATAATTCTCTCTTTCACAATTACATTACTGTTGTGATTTTGGTCTTTTACAGAAGCACTAACTTTGGTTTATACAGAGAAGCTCATGTCTGCTCTCTACTGGCCTGAAAGATGCAGGACTCATTCACAGAAGTAAAGGGTGTTGCTCCATGAGATGGACAGGTTACTTAATGCACATTACAGCACATTAATGCACACGTTGCAGGCGTGACTGTGTAGATGAGGGATGATTGAGTGGATGGGTGCAGGTATCACTGGATTTCAGCCATATCCTTGTGCTGTCTTCACTGAATTATTCAACAATGGAAATTTCTTTATCTGTTTTCCAAAGTAGAGAGGCACTTAATGCCTCTAAAAGGAGACATTTAAACAACTATCAAAAATGGTAACATGATACTATAGACCTCTTCGCAAGATGTACACATTGATCCAGAGGCACTTCCAGTGTTTTTATTTCTGTTATTTAAAATCTTATATGTATAATTAAATCTTAAATATATCTGTTTAACATTTTGATTTGGTTTTAATGTTCTGTTGGTTGTATTTTGTTCAAAGTTTAACTTAAACAGGAAGTTCCTCTGTAACACCGTTGAACCAACGTTTTTACATCATCTGAAGGGGTCTATGAGAATTTTTATTTGCACCAACACTAAAAATTACTTTCATTGTAACCTAGGTTGATTCAATCACTTTAAATAACATATAACAAGATAAATATTAAATAATATTTTTGTATATCCATATTGCATTCAGTACACAAAGCATTTACCTTATCAAACAGAGATTTTTTTAGGTATATAAATACTCATCTGGTCCATTTGGAAGCACATGATAGACCTTGTTATTTATTGAATATGTTGAATTAGACATATATCCTTTAGGGAAATAAACAGGTGACTTCAGAGTGAGCGATGCGTCCTCTACCCTCAGAACATTCCATTCATCATATCCCGGAGGTTCTACACTGAAAATAGATGTTTAGCTTCCAGCTTGGAGCATCCGTTAAAATCTAACCGTTTCATTTTCCTGATAAATTGGATTTCTGCAGTAAGCATCTTGTTAAAGGTTGTTTGTTGGGGGTTGTGAGCGCATCCAGTGAAGACCTGCAGATATTTTAAACAGGTACGGTATGCTATCTTATGGGTTTAAACTGCATGCATATTCTTTGCCGTCAAGGGTAATACGGCAGTTAAGAACCAGAACACCTGGCAGCCTTGCTGTACATTGAATGAAACAATGATCCTACATTATAGAGAATGTCTGATCAAGGTTGAGCTGTAGCGTTTCAAGAAGCTCAGAGTGTTCACACAATGTGACAGATGCTAACTATGGAGTTCTTCAGATAGTACCAGCTTCACAATCATTACACCATGTTCACTACATTGAAAGAATATAACCTGCCACCTTTTTGCAACAGCTGGTTGACTTCATTGTGTTGTTTTCCCACACATAACGCGTACGACAATCTAGATGGAGTTACAACCGCTTGCTCTCCTCACCCTGATGTTGGAATCACCTCCTGAAAATTCTCCACCACAACTTGCGGACCTATTTTTCAATTCTTTGATCACACGTTTTGATGCTTAATTTTGAAGTATAGCTCTTTTTAGAAAGCATCTGCCTGGAAGCTCAAAATAAATGTAATGCGGAGATCACGGTAAAGGAAAAAGTCGTTTTAAATATCCGTGGATTTTTAAGAGGCAGGCAGGCAGTTGGAGCCGGCCTCAGAGCTTCTGGCATCTAGGCCGAAGGGAAATCCTGTGAAATTTGCCAAAAATACTTGAAGACTTATAATTGTCTGAGCCTCTGAGTGACGTAAAGAACATGGTAGTCTTGGTCTTCAATCGTATTTAAGACTGCTTTCAACTGCCATCATTTATTTTAGTTACACTGCATATTATAGAGCTGTTTTATTGCACACATAGGTGTTGAAGGGAACTTGGTTTATCTGGAGTAGAGTTGATTTGTAAATAAAAATGCATTTGAGATGAAGCGGTTACACATATGGTTAAATCAAAACATCATCTCGTTGAGATTTGAGTGCCCTTGAAAATCTAATTTAAAAGACAAATATTCCTCCTAATGCAAACAATCATTTCTGACCCAAAGGGAAACCTTCTCAACCTTTTGGATTCTAAGCCTAAACATAAAAATGATGTCGGAACGAAAATGGCGGTAACTCATGAATTCTTTTGAATACTGACCTACAGTTGGTCTCGTTTGAAAAAAGAAAAGTAGCTGATTTTTGCAAAAAAAATCACACACACACACACACACACACAAAAAAACATTAAAGGTATGTTCTTAGGTTTATTGTAAATATATATATTTTTAAAGTTTTCTTTGATTAAAAAATATGTTAAAAAAATATAGGTCGTAAAAGGATAACAAAAGATCTAAGCACACTCTTTATAAAAAAGAATCAATTACTCTCCCTACATAAATTATTTAAAAAAGACACGAAAGAAATCTGCATTCTAGAGTCTTAGACCTTTCGAATGATATATAGTTTGTCATGATTCGATTAGAAATTACATGCACAATATTGACGCAAACTTGTCTCGTATATTGAACGGGTGACAGTTAACAGGCTTGTTCATTTGTTTACCTGTAGTCTATCTCAGTTATTAAATATATCTGCTTTGCGGATACCTCGTCTCTCACTTAGTTTGGCAAAAACTAAGTCAAACCGTCCACATATTGATTTAAAGCTTAAAATGCTTACTGGTGCTTTTACACAAATAGACACCACACTTATCACATCTTATCTCACTAAATTTCAATCCGCACTCAGCATTGAAGTATATTTTGGCTGGATAATAAATTGAGCATACAGTTTGGCTAAATATAGATATGCAAACAGATTGCACAAACAATAGGACCTTAGTGGACACATCCCAAACATATGGTTAATCTATTTAAATAATTTCACACCAAGCAAAAGTTTTCTGCCTTTTCATGCACCTATTATTCCCTACCTCCATTTTCTGTTCAGGCCGAGACATTCAAACCGCTTGTTCATACTTGAACATGTCCATCCCCTCCGATGAAAACTAAACAAAACAGAAAAAATGACATGCTCAACTCAAGGCGAAGCGGAGATGCTAGCAGTGTCTGAGTGAGATAGAAAACAGTAACCTCTGACAGCCTCCGAGGCACAAACATTCACATTTCTAACATGAATATGTGCAGAGTGGGCTGAACAACCCTGAAGATCTATAAGTCCTGTGGCATAAACAGATGAACAACTGATGCCTGCGTCAAATCATTTAATCTCTCATTTAATTCTGGGTCCTGAGATGACAGCAGAAGCAAATTATGATAAAACTACTGTATAGGGTGCCGTTTAAGGAAAAACTTATCCCGTCTAAAGGCAGCCTTGAGGTTTTGCCAAACCATCACACACTATCATTCAGATACACCCCTTTTATCTAGCAGTGTCAGTATCATAACGCCCCTGTGTGAATACACCAGATTACAGGGTACAAAACCCTACTACTTGGTTGCTTTTGCTTCTTTAAAATGCATGGCTGTGTAAAGATGTCAGAAAAATTATACCGCGGCAGGTGTCTTACACTGGAAATTGTTGACATCATAGAGACGATAACAATTTTTCAAGACAATACTGCGAGGACGACTGCTTTGCGGACACTGTACAGACATTTCAGAAATGGCCGGCCAATTGTCTGTCAATGAACAAATGATATGATAGATACCAAGCCTTTATCGAATCAATAGATCCATTGCCCCTCAATGTTGAACAACCTGCCACGTTGCAGACTAATTAGATGATAAAAAGTGATGGATGTGAATTAAATTCACCAGGCCCTTAAAAGTATTCCTTGCGGCTTTGTACCATTTTCTGCTGACCTTTCGGATCCTAACTTTATTGTGTGTGAATGCAATTATATCAATTTGTTCAATAGCTGTGATGCAATAGCGCTGGGTTTAGGAACACAGAGGGATTTGGTGACGGGAAAAATCAAGAGATTGAATTTGTTACGTTGTCAACATCGCCTGTTGATCAAGGAAAACATATGCTCCCAAGAACCACCGTTGCATTCAACAAACCATTAAATACATTATGAGTGATTTCCTCAAATGGGCATGGTAAAAACAGGAAGAGTAAATGCCCATTGATCCTAATGTCATTACTCAGAAAGATAATGAGATATGACAAATGTGTGCTGCAATAAAAGTCACAGAGGACAGGCTGCTGAGAAGGAGAATCAAAATGACTTGTGAAGGGGTCACAAGCTCACAGCAAGAGCACGGCAAACCGCAGAGAACAGGCAGGATAACTATTAAGGGCCATGGGGAATCTCGCATCTCACTACCAGAAGCTAGAGGTCAAAGCAGTTCCCTAAGGAATGTCTGGTATAGGCCATGGGTTGCCCTTGATAAATCAGATCTCTGACGAAGGCTTTTCCTCCAATTAAGGTTCTCCTTCGGATTCTGGTAGCAGAACAGAGTGGCAATGACACGATCGTGAGGTTTCCGTTCATAAGTCTATTGTTCGGTAGGAGACCTTCAAGAATGAGTGTCTTAAGATAAAATTTCGGGCCGCGCTTTATTGTCATCTGTGTCTTGTGATAATAAGGGTTCTAGATATTCTACACAGAATTAGTTTTTTCACCTTCAGGCTGGCCACTAAATTTGAGACTAATATACTCGAGGAAGGTTAAGAACCTTCAAGAACGAGCTTCTGAAGAGAACATTTCTGGCTGCACTATATCTTGTAATAAAGAGTGTTACAAACTTGACAGAAAAACGTTTATTTCAGCAAATGTAAGGACAAGAATATACACCAGGAGAAAAGTCTTCACATCAGCTTCTCCTGAGAACATTGGTATATATTGTTTATTTTTCCAGAACTTCAGCTGATGCAACACGTTCCCGCTGAGCAGTCAATCTTCAAACATAACTCAAAGCAACAGAGAGGAGCAATTGGATGCCCGCGGAATGCCAAAAAAAACCCAGAAAGCAATACTCTGGTGAAAGATCTCTCAAAGAGTTTAAAAAGTATCAGTACAGCTTGTAATATATCTAAGGCCTCTAATGACCTCTTCTTGGGACGTCCCTCAGATTGATGACTTGCGCAGGCTTTTGCCCAGGTGGCTCATTGGAGGAATATGTCTAATATATCATTTTTACCTTTGGCTTTTAGCTCCGGGAAACGTGACATCATCTCTCCCAGGTGTTTTCACCAGTGCAATGTCTAAAGTCACCTGTAGAGGGGCGACAAATCTCTTAGTCTGCAAGACTCTCCGAGCACCTCCCAGGTGTACCACCCTCAGCATAATTAGGTAAAATCTGCTAGGACTTCCAGTCTAGGGTCATTCATCACCCGGATCACCCAGAAGATTAATGTGGCCCCACAGTAGCACTGCAACGGATTGCTGCCACTTGCTGAGATCATTAGCGTTGGCTTGCCCGGCACAGTAAAAGGGGGCTTCGCTCAGTGAAAAGTGAGATTTGCTGCTTTGCATACTAAATGAATGGTCCATCACCGTCTAATTAAGAGATTATAGAAGACACTTGTGTCCAGTCCCTTGGAAAGTAAACCATAACTGAAGGGCAAAAGAGATAGATTAGCTCCACCTGCTTCATGGCAAACTATAATTTAGTGAAAATCCTGACAAAAATGGGAAGGTTCAAACACACGTCTATGAGGAATGCCGTTTAATATACTATACAAAAGATTATAAACGCTCCTAAGTTTAATGTATGGGTCTGCCTCAGCTAAATATTGAGATATTAAGAAAGCTTTAGCTCAGCCAATCAGAAAGCTTGCAGTCATAAAGAGTGCCTACAATTGCATCATCTCTGCTGTTGAGAAAAGTTTGACGCACTCAAGTGCTCGACGTAAGAGGGTTTATTAACATTCATGAACCATGAACAGACTGTTTCCCTTGGAAAAATAAGATTAGCTTCATTTCAACATTTATTACAAAAACAAAAATGCCTGCAATTTAAAAACCCACAGTGCTCTTCCAAATGATAAGAGATCAACAAAGCCATTAGGAAAATCCAGAAAGACATCCCACTTGTTGTGCGGGAATTCTGACATGGATGAAAACCATGAGAGAGGGAGTAGAGAGAGCGGCTTCATCGGTTGAACGCCTCCCTCTGTATAAGGCTTGTTTTTCATCGACTGTGTCAGGAATCAAGAGAGCTTATCCCTATGAGACTTCAGATGAAAGATTCAAAAGAAATAATGAAAGGCACACTGCCTCGGGGTGCATATCAGGGTGAAGCAGCAGCGCACGACAGGCATGCAGCGGAGAAGAACACAGCCATCTTTCTTGCCTGCGTCTACAGCCTCTAGTCCAGTTAAAAATATATAATAAAGATGAAAAAGCCACAATATTCAACCCGTGACATTAATACATTTAGATTTCTTTTTAAGTGTAGAAATGTCCGAGTAAAACTAATTTGGTATTAACTTAATGCTTCAAAAACATGATTAAGCACAATATTCATATTTTGTTTACAATTAAATAATGTTTTTGCTCAATAGCTAAATTATGGAACTATATTTCGCTGGTATTTAATTGAAATAAAAAAAAAAGCTTTAAGCTTGGTGAATTCCATGTAAGATGACGCGGGGATGTATATAGATAGAAATAGGTTATAAAAACATTTTCATTACAACGCTTCATTATGTAAGGTCTTTATACTCCTGTGAAGACGAAGTTATGTTTATTATACTGCATTTCTGTCAGTAGATCCTCCACAGAATTACACACACCACCTTTAATAGATATTCAGCATATTAAGCAAGCACGAGTTCAAGCTCTGAATTCAGTCTTCTCCACAATTCCATTCCCTCGGCAGTATTTCATGAAAGGACTTAAAAATCCACCAGTGGTCCATGGCCTTTTTGACTTTTATCTGCTTTGAACTCCTACACTTCATCAGGAAGAGCCGCTATGGCATATCAGTGCGGTTTCTCAGCTCACATTGCAAGAGTACCCTAATCCACGCTTGTGTTGTCAGTTGACAAGGAGATGTCCAGTCTGAATGCAGGTCCTTTAGGAAGAAATACGTCTGAGCTTTGAAGGTACAGTATGTGATGATTCATTCGGTGCTAAAGGTCATAATGGACTCTTCGACTGGGAATGATTGTAAGTACCCCGAACAGTAGCTTCTAGACTAAAAAAAGACATGATTTTTCATTGTCAGGTAGTGCCATTTTCAGGATTGTCACATCCATAACGCTACATATTCCTCATAAATGGACACATGAAAATGAATATAAAGTAACTATTTCATGTTTTATAGGCATCCCTTCTCCATTCATTGGGTATTATTGCTTCGGGATTGTTCATTTTATTTCACAGAAATCCTACAAAGTTTATCGTCTCCCAAAAACCGCATCCTTTTTATTCACCTGTTTATTTCCCTTTTTTTAAATATAACTGACATTTTTTATGTTTAGACTCTATCAACAAGGTAAATATAAACAGATAGTTCAATATTATCGTAACAAATTCATTCTCTGAGCATTTTATGTCACGTCCATAACGCAAAATGTCACGTCCATAACGCTGGAATTGTCCGTATGTTGCTCAACTGCATGGCCTCTTTATTTTTGTTAAACACCAAATTTTTGCTTTTAGCTCAGTCGTGAGAGAGAAATTCGCGACACAATACATTAACATTTATGCATTTGGCAGACACTTTTATCCAAAGTGACTATCTGAGTATGTGATATTATAAGGTTCATCAAAGAGTTAGCTTAAATGATGCCAAACTACCAAACTGTGTTGTGTTTAGTGCGTAGCGCTTATTAAAGATCAATCACACACTACAAGGTCTTTCTCACGTGCTGACCAAAATGCAAAGCAGACATGTGTCTCCTTCTTACAACTGCAAACTTCTCTTCTTCTGTGCTGAGAACAAACACTCATGATTTCGTACATTCTTGGATTTTCAATTCACGCTAATATTAGTAAACTAGGTCACTCCTTGATATTGGGTGCCGAAGCAAAATCAATTGTGAGCTACCAATGTGCACTGTAGGGCTAGAAAATTTACCGGAAAAAATGGATCATTCTACGTTAAGTGGCTTTAGACATGCGGCGTTGGAGACAAAGTGAGTAAAGCTGGCGAAAACTTCCTTTCCCTGCGCCCTGTTAAGTGCTAATCATTCTGTTTGATATAAAGTGCTGTGGGAACCCAGAGTTGCTCTGTTAAATCAACCACGTTCCCCTCACTGTGTTTAACAAAGAGCGCAGTGTCACAGCTCAGGGCTTTAGTCTCTCAGTTCACTGCATTTGCTCTGCACCGCAGCTCACACAATAAAAGCAGTGATTCCTCACACCAACCCAATGCACCCGTGGTCAATAGACATGATGTGACACAGCACAGGCCGGTGGCTGCCGTCTGCATTTCATCTGGTGTGGTTTAGTTTTGCTATTTATGTCCTTGGTCTTGAACAATTTACATTTACATTTACATGTATTATTTGGCAAACGCTTTTATCCAAAGCGACTTAGAAGTAGGAGAGCATAAACTTTTTTCAATGTCAAAGGAGAGAATGAACAAAACATTTTTTTTTGGGCAGATAGACAAAGTTATTGGTTAGTCAAATAAATGCATAACAGGTAAGTTTTGAGCTGTTTTTGAAACTTGTGAAGGATGCTTTAGTTTGGATGGAGGCTAGTAGTTCATTCCTCGAAAGGGGAACTGAATGAGTAAAGGGTGTTTGCAAGCGATTTGGTGCCTCGCTGTGATGGAACAACCAGGCATCGCTCATTTTCAGATCGAAGATGACGGGGGGGGGAAGCTGACCTGGAGCACTGAGTTAAGGTAGATGGGCGAATTTTCCGTTATCGTTCTGAAGGCCAGTGTCAGAGAATTGAACTTGATGTGGGCAGCAACTGGCAGCCAGTGAAGTGATATCAGGAGGGGTGTTACATGGGTTCTTTTGGGCTGATTGAAAACTAGACGTGCAGCTGCATTCTGGATCATTTTCAAGTCCTTGAAGGGATAGTTGAAATTTCTGTCATCATTTACTCACCCTCTTGTCATTTCAAACCTGTAAGACTTTCTTTCATCTGCAGAACACAACAGAAGATATGTTGAAGAACGTTAGTAACCAAACAATGGCGGTACCCATTGACTTCTATTGTATGGACCCAAAACTAATGCAAGTCAATGAGTCCCGTCGTTCTTCGGTTACCAACATTCTTCAAAACAAAGTGCACAATGTATGTGCATTGGTATAAACATCCCTTCCAAGAAGTAAAAATCAGCTCGGTATAAAATACAGTTATTGCTTAACCAAAGGAGTCTCACAGTCTCTTCAATTTTACATTCCACCGGCACATTCAGAGTAAGTAGGAATAAAGCATTTCACGGTCATTCTGTGTTCACTGATCTATTGTTGAGAGCCCCTCTGAAGGGCTAGATTGATAATTGGATGAGAGTTATAATACAAATTTTTCTATGAACTGAGCGGTTCTGCTCAAACGTCATAATGCAGTGCATTTCAAATCCCATTTCAAACTCTTAAGAGGGTCCACAGCGAATAAAATGCAACTACGCCCAAGGTCACTCTGCACATTCAGGTAACCCAAAGGGACATTGCATTGTAGTTATTCGAGCCACGTACTAAAACAACAGAAGCGCACGCTATATCATCAATTCATGGGTCTTTCAACTGTCCAATTAGTCTTATCTCCTATTCGCAAGCACAAAACAGTGTCATTTAAAACAAAATATGCAACAGAAAAGAAGAAATCCAAGCATCCCGTGAGTACCACAGGGAATGCATTGCCTGTTTAATTTTCCTAATTATGTTATCATTTCAATACGGTGCCTTTTGCGCCCAAACAGATAGCTCTTAGAGTGATAAATTGAGATTTCAATTAAAGATGGCGTTTATTAATAAAAGTGATCCCCGTCATGTCACAGTGATTCAATTCAAAACAGCTCAGAGGTGTTCACCCCGATCGAGCTTCACAGAGGGATTAAAGAACTTTTCTTTCAAATCCGCTCATGGTCGAAACGATCACGAGAATATTACCATGCAAAGCGAGTCCACCATATAGATTGCCCAAAAAATATTAAGGATAAAACTCTGCAAGAGACATATTCTTTGTCCCTCCGGACAGTTTTTGAAAAGAAAGATTTCACATACAAGGGCATATAAAAGATAATACTGTTGTAGGGAAAAGACACCCATCTCTCTTGGGTGAGTGCACAGGCCTGACCGCAGAGTGTAAATAATACAGCAGTATAAGTCTCAATGATGCTGCCGCTGACCAGGAACTATAGTTCACTTGGGACTGAAGGAATACTTCAAGGAAATTGCATATGATGGTAGTGCCACATTCCTGTAGTCTTAAAACTTGAAAGAATATCAGAATTAATATCAGGCTGATTTCTCTTGTATATTATATTGCATGGACACAAACCAATGGAAGTCAATGGTGACCACACCAACATTGTTCATAACATCTGTTCTGCAGAAGAAAGAACGTCATACAGGTTTTAAATGACAAGAGTCTGTGTAAATAATGAGAGAATATTCATTTTGAAGGTGAACTATTCCTTTTACTATTGATAGTGACTAAAGAAAACATATTTCTTAGACTGTGCTAGTCTATTGAGCTAATCTGTAACTTGACAAAAATGTAAAAAAAAAAAAACATTTTACAATACTGTTATTTTTTGGTATTCATCTGGCCACCAGAAAACGTTAGTCTTTTACTGGATTTTTCACATTGCTTAAAACACAGGGCATCTTTTCTGTTATTTTGACCTGTTTCTCCAGTTTTCATTTTCTGCAAATAAATGCAAATACTGTAGAAACAATATCTTTATTCGAGATTTGGGAGAAATATTGTTAGTAGTTCACAGAATTAAAAAAAAACGATAATTTCACCCACACACAGTAAATTCAGAAAAACGTTAAATACATTTTTTTACAACAGATACATGTTCACTATCCAACAGTGGTCTTGATTGTATTTATATGTAATGAAATATTACATAACAAGTAAGGATTCAGTTCCTCCTTCAGGTCTGCCAATTGCGTTTACTGCTATGTATTTGTGACCGGTTGGATCATTGAGCAAATTATGTCAATCCCTCAATATTGGTCTCTGTATCTAAAAGCCTGAATATCTTAACAAAATGAACTTACAGCTAAATAATAAAATAACTGAGCAACCTCAATCTTAGTAATAATTCAGCTCCATAACAGCACAGATTTCTGATTGCTTGTTAAGAGCCACAAACACTCTGCGTCCTCTGATGGCATTCATTATTTCATGTGTTTCCTCTAGTACTTACCATTTGATTTCAAGTACATACTTTAATAACTTTTCTATAAAAATAAATGAGATGGGGATTGTGTTAGCACTAGTCCCCGTTTCCTCAGGGCATTAGGGACAAAATGCTTGTGATTAATAATTCATATTTTCTCCTTAATGCCTATCATCACAGAAATATTTTCGTCTAGATTTATCGCCCCAGTTCCTAAAATGATGGCCCTCTAAAGCCCAGAGCACCGCTGCTGTCCTGTGAATTAATAATGTTGCTCTTGCGCTCTCGCTGGGTCATGTCACGTGCACGGCTCGAACGTTCACTCGGATATGCGTGAGCAGAAATAAAAAATAACGTGGAATGAAAGAATGCGAATTAGATATTGGTAGGTGCCTTTCCCTTCTGGCATACGTTAAGGTGCATTCTAAAGTATCTCGACAAGCAGTCTATGTGAAATCAGATGGAAGAAGGTTTCTGCCCTCACCCCGAATCTCTCCTGGGAGTACATTCTCTCTCGGACGCTCGTGTGGAAGCCATGATCCAGAACCCCAGAGGTTAGCCGACACAGAGTTTAGAATGAAAAGTGAAATTTCATTATAAGACAAGTGTGAATCACATTACAATCTTCTACATCCGGCTTTTACTAAATGGTGATATTTAGCAGCACCCCTGTGACCCTCTGCGCTGAGATTAGGAAGGCAGCTAAAGCACTTCTTAAGACCACTTTCAGGGGGAGTAAATCAAAAGTAATGTTCTCACCGACAGATTGATAAACAGAGATGTTCGTTTCAGATTGCCTTTGTGAATACACAACTACTAAGAATATTAAATATTCATGTAAATGTTGTGTAAACCTGGGTAATTTCTTTGCGTAGTACCTTTTGAACTCTGTAACTTTGTTGGATTTAAAGGGGGTATTACAGACTTTCAGAAGTATGCAGGGGTCAAGCTTTATTACAATCAATCAATTTTATTTAGATAATGACAAGAAAGTGATTCACATTTGATTTATAATTATTTATAATTATTATTATTATAAACTTATAAAAATTTATAAAACAGTAAGTAATAATAAACATAAACAAAATAATAATACATATACATTTTTTATTTTGTTATTACTATGAAATGTATATATATATATATATATATTTATAATAAAATAATTTGTAGTATTATAATACCGATTTTAAATAGACTTGGGCAATAAATACCACAAAATACTCTTCCAAAATTCATTAATAATGCTTACTACTGGTTTGTAAGCTGTTTAAGAACCTTAAATGTCTAAAGACTAAATTTATATATGTTTTTTACTATGTCAAATATGAATATTTACTAAGACCATATATTCTAACACTATGTATATGTGCATTATTTCCATTTCAACACACCAGCACTTTTTCTTGCACTTATGGTCTTTTCTAAGACACTGTGTTTGCTTCATTTCACAGATTAAGAAATAATGGGTCTGGACTGACAGTGATAAATTCACAAGCAAAGACTAGCGACAATGGATGAGCTTTTCATTGTCTCAGTCCTCAAATCCATAAACTGGCCGATATGAGAGTTGGCTGGTGCTCAATACCCATCTACTCCTTGCTTAAGTCAGATGCATTTGAGGTTTCCACAATGAGCGTTATACATGTTTCGCATGTAAATTCTCTTCTGAGGTGTGTTAGGCAAAGAGTAATCATGGGCTGCAGATATAATGTTCTTTGTTCGAGTTTTCACAGCATATGATGTTAAGTGCTTTTAGTACTGCATTATTATACTGGATTAGAAAGACATGTGAAATATCATATAGTTATGTTGTCAGCTATATTTTTCATACAAAAGTTGATCATTTTATAATAATCATTATTAGTGAAAGAGGAAAATTGCTGGTTTGCTTCGCATGTTATCAAAAGATTAAAGATGTAAAGTGGTAAAACTGACACATCGTATACATGACAATATTAAAGTCACCATGAAATCAAACAGGAAAATTCAAAGTGTTTTACACAGTGTTGCAGTGATTATTATAAATGATATATCTATGCACGCAATTATTGTTTCAAAATTCATTTGCACTTTTAATCTTTCTTCAAAAACATTAAGCTCTTCTCCCCCTCTCAACAACAACTCTTCACCACATGACGTCAGCAACAAAAAAGAGGTAGAACTATACTGACAGACCAATGGTCAGGCATTTTAGCCCTCCATTCTAGCCCCAATTTACAACAAACCAATCAAAGAGGGAAAGGCAAAATAAAGCCCCACCCATTTTTTTTCCTTCAAATTTCAGAAGCGGACTTACGTTGTGATATGGAAAAGAAGTCAATTGCAACTTCTATTTCATTGTGACGTAAAATAAAATCCACAACGATATACAGTAATGCAGTATCTGCCCTTCAATTAGTGGTTAGGTTGAGAGAATCTGATGAATCTAAGCATTAACTAACACTGTATATGCAATGAAATCCATAATCCAAAACCTAAAACTAATCATTTCTGCAAGTTAATAGAAATGAATGATTGCATCATAAAACATCTGAATCAATAATTGCTTCATTAAAAAGCGCAGCATCATGAACCTAACACAAACACGCATAAATTGCGCACCGTTAATAATCATTAAGTGCAGATGATGCTGGAAGACTTTCAAGTCAAGCCTGTGCCCCAATTTGACCTTGTGTCAAAAATCTTCCACCGGCCCGCGTTACTTTCTGGCCTTCAGCGTTAAAGCGCAGGTGAACGATCATCTGAGCAGCTAGTGTGGAGAAAAAAAGAACATGAAAAGCTTCTTTTCAGCTCTGTTGGACTTTTTAAGATAGGAGTGCTTCACTGTTTGATGGCGCTGGATAGATTCTCTATCTCTCCAATTTCAGATGATCAAAGGTGTGAAATGTATTACATATTCCTATTAGGTATGGATTCAGATGGGAAAGGTTTTATGCATTCCGATTGCGTGGACAGAGCAGGAAATGAAGCCCGGTGAGAAACTGGGGGGAAAGGTAATGATCTCTTCAAACAAAATACTGTATTGTGCCCGCGGTGGTGAAAATGACTTTCTCCTGCCCGTTGTTTGAATGCCAGGCACGTGGAGGGCGCGTTCGGTGTCTTGGCTAGCGAATCAGACCGAAAAAATATGATGTGATACGAGGAGACTCGGATCACCAAGGGAGATGTGCGTGACAGAGACATGTGCTGGTGGAACGGCGAGCGTCTGCTTGATACAGTTGAGAAAGTCAACAGTCGTTCGTAGGAATATAATTACGGGTAGGATCTTAATATGCAGAGGAGGTTATTAGAAGCCGAGATGATTTCCCTGAGAAGTGTAAACATTCTTACTCTGATCAAAACATTCTAATAATATTTCATTTAATTTCACACAAACTTTAAAAGCATAGATGAGTTGTATATGAAATGAAAGCTCTCACTTTCAAGAATATCACGTGTATTTCACCGATCAAACACTTTAGTCTGGAACTGGAAATTATTGTTGAATTGTGCAAAGTGTTTTCAGTTTACTCCAATGGATGTGGGTATGGGTCTTATTTAATTTCAAATAAGAAACGTGAAATATGCCCCAGAGCTGACCTAAAAATGAAAACAGTAGGCGGGTTTCCGTTACAGAACGGTGCGAAACGCTATAATCATTTTCTAAATGCTAATAAAACGATTGTGAAATTATGACATTTCCATTAAACAATGTAATGTGACTGATATGATTTTTTTTCCTTGCAAAGAGACATTGGCCATTAAAGCAATACGCCCTGCGATGCAGTGGGTTAAATGGGGTATTTTATAATGGCTAAGAACTCTGCTCAGCCAATCAGAATCAAGAACCAGAACTGACCTTTTATTAATTCTCCATATGCGGTCTTGTGTCCTTTTGATCTCGCTCTATATGTCATCAATAACAGTCAAAGTCCCGTTCCAATACTCAAGAACACAAGGACAGAGAACGCATGAAAGTACCCATGTGTTATTGATATCAAGGATGCCTTGAAGGATCCATTGAATGTAACAGCGCATGTACCGAATCCGCTTGAAGTCCTATAAGTCATTGCGGCTCGTTCTAGTTCGTTTTTTCGAGGCTGCCTCTCAAGACCGGTCTCCACAAGAACATAATTCTGTTCTTTGCATTCTTATAATTGAGATGAGGCCATTTTCCAGACTTCTTTGAGTTTATAGCGGTTTGCTAACCAACTTTAGATGTGGATACTGCCCCCTACTGTGATGAAGTGTGAAGAAAAATTTTGACCAAACATATTGACCAACATATTTGACCATCTTAAAAGAATGGTCATGCGAATGTTTTGTATGCCACGTGGCCTGTAAAATCTGTAAAAAGACCACATTTGTTTTTATTGCTAAATATTCTGTTGTCGAAAAACACACTATGTGAGCATAAAATCTTACGATATGTGGGAGTTTTTGCAAAAATACTGGGTTTCCAATTTCAATTGTGCAGTTCAATGGGTAATGGAAACGCAGCTATTTTTGTCACATATTTACCCATACCTCATTACTTTTTTTAGACTTTGGTGAAATGACTTTGGCTTTCTTTATATATAATAAACCTAAGTAAATGGGCACCATAAAATAACTGTGTAGCATGGAGCTACAGCCAAGGGCCAAGATTATCTGCAAAACTTCCAACAAATCTAGTCATGTCTATATTAATTACAGATTAAAATATCCATGTTTGATCTTTAATGAAAAGTAAATAACAGAATTGTGCAGCTGTCTGATCAACAGGGTGCTCCCTGTTGTGTGGGGATGGCCGCTTGCGTGTTAGTTCTGCAAGAACTAAATGGCTACATGTGACTCAATAGTGAGACAACCCACACATTGTTCTTCAAAAGAGGCTATGAATAGCCCCGTGATGATTTGGGACTTTATGTTGACGCTTCAACCAACAAGCAAGCGGGATACAGGATTCAGGCTGTTAATCTGAATGAATTGAGCACATACTGTACTGCTATTAATGACATGAGAGAAACAGAGAAATTGGGCTTTCACTCCTTCACACAGAATTAATGTGAGATTCCCCTGAGCCGGCGGACGAGCTGACGGTGGATTTGCCACACAATGAGGTTGGGACTATCTAATTGCCCTCCACGATGTGGAAAAACCCTATCATATCTACCAAAAGACAGCTCTTTGCTCACAGTCGGGGACTTAAGCCTTGTGCAAGAAAAACTGCACGTAGCAGAAAAAAGTACAGTGAAAAAGTCAAACCGGTGTATTTTTTCTTTACCGTGTATCAAGTCGGCCGCAGGTGGAACTGAGCAGCGTGGATTTGTGCACCAGCCTTGAACTCCAGTGTGGGTTTCTGCAGGCGCTGGATGCAGTTGAGCAGCAGAGAGGAGCTGACATGCACCTTTATCACACGACTTAGCCTGACTAAGGCTGGATATAGACAGGGCCGGTGATGGATGGCGGGCGGACCTTGCCTCTCTTTTCCTCTTGACACAGAGCTGCTGTAATCTGTTAAAGCAGAGCCGGCGCAGCTTCTTTTAACTCCCTGCATATAATGCAACTGCATTTACAGTCTCAGGCCTCCAAACAGGTCCGCCTGTCCTCTCACGAGACACGGAACACAGCAGTTCTAATCAGGACTCTAGTGCCAACAATGGAGCATGCAAACCTTTATTTGGGCCCACAGAATATGACATCACGGCACAACACATATTTTCAAATTGGGTGGTTACAAATTGCAACCAACGGTTCACTCCACCCTTCCATTCGAAGCACTACGGTGGCTGACACAGAACTAAGATGTCGTCACTTTTTCGCTTCTTTGCCGAAGGTGATAACGTATTTAAAAAACGCGCTCTGAAGAGCAGGTTGTCCATTTAGGGCTACTGTAGAAACAACAAGGTGAATTCGGGAATCCAAGGTGTGCGTTGATAGAAATAGCTCATTCTGCATAAAGTAACATAACGCTTCATTATGTAAGGTGTTTATACACATCTGAAGACATTGTGATATATAACATATTGCATTTCAGTCAATAGATCCTACAAAAAATTACACAATGCACCTGGTTGTGCACATCTAATAGTGCAATTCCTTAATTGGTGTAAATAGATTGACTGACACAGTAATGATTTACATTTCGGTCTGTTCCTCATACAGTACAACTTCGTGTGACTTAAAAAAAAATTGTAATATCAATTCATATGGTGGTTATGCACTACTTTAATTGTTCTTTTGCTTTTTTGAAGCTTGGCAGACTACCCAACATTTCTTTTCGGTTTCACAGAAGAAAGCAAATAGCAGGGTTTTGAAGCAGCGTAGAGGCGAATAAATGATGACAAAATGTTTATTTTTGGATGTCGATAGCAGCAGCCTGATACCACATTGTTCGTCTTTATTTACTCAAAAGCCCTTGGCTCTCTAGGACGTGTTCATCAGATCGTTCCTTTTCAGCAGCGTTTAGAGATGCGACTCTACTCCGAGATCAAGGATTGATGGCCACTCGTTTATATATTCAAACCGAGACGATTTACTTCCACCCTGGGTCAACTTAATCCCCAAAGCCTATAATTGAAGTCAATCACGGGTATTGGTGGAAACAGGCCAGGGCTGCTGGGGCCAGCACTCGAATTCAGCTATAGACACAAACTAAATTAGCCCAAATATGAGAGTCGGTTCTTCGGGACGCTATTTGCTCTCTTTATTCTGTCACACGCACGGACGCGCTTGTCTCTTTAAGCAACCTCTTACTTCTTAATTTAAAGCTCAAAGCAGAGGAACACAAAGGTTATTTTCATTAAATTCCTGAATATCTGGGATAAAGGTATTTGTGCCTTCAATCTAGCAATGACCTTTTCGTAATGTCATGTTAAGCACATCTGAACGAAAGTTTGAGCAAGTATGAAAAGGTCATTTTAAGTGCCTCAACAGTGCCAGATTTTATTTTCTTAATCACAGCGCGCAATATTGTAATACACTGCACGGGGAAATGAACTTGATTGGCATAAAGTATTTTTTATCTAAGGCCGCTCGCTGACATATTTTTGGGTAATTTTCACATATCAGTTTTCTCTTGCTTGCATTTTATGTTGATAATGAGGCTGAAGTTGTGAAAGTCAATTAGACTCTTGGTCGGCGCTTTAAAAAATTCCAGAAAAAAAGTGCGACGGGCTCGCGGCTCTCGAGTGATAATTACAGTGATGCTCTATGACATTTGGGTGTCTGGAATCTATCCAAAACTGCAGCAATTTCAGATTAGCAAAAAATGTGTGAAAGATGGTGACAGACTAGCCATCTAATACTGCCAGTGACACGGAAAACATACTAACAGTTTGACGCATTCATGTGAATCGATATCACCCTCATGCCTACAGTATCAGCCAACCAGTGACCCCAGGGTCAACATTAAACACACTCATTCAGTTTTAGATATACAAACAATAACATCTGTCAACTCAGTCCATATACTGTACATACTATAATGCATCACATTTACAAATGGTTTTAACTGGTTCCAATGGTTTCAATTGTTCAAAGCAACAATATTATTTTATGAACTATTTGGATTCGTCTAGGTTTGCTACAACAACAAAAAATATTGACAAACACGATACCCAAGTCTCTTTCTTCTTGCATGTTTTCTCTTTAACATTCATTAGAAAGCAAACTGCAATGCATTTGCACGCAGACTTTAACCGTATTACTTTACATTTTTTGTTTTGTTTTATAAAATAATGTTCTGTTGTGACAAACAGCCTATGAGAGATGTTATCAACAGTGCAAACATTCCTTTAAAATCCTAAAAGTTGAACTTTATTATATATTTCCTTTATATTGGCACAAACGTGAGAATGCATCTTTCCTCACGGAATGTGTCGAGCGCGATATGAGGACAAATGGAGGGGCGGTGAGGGGATGGATTTTGGCAGAGTGCCGCGTTCTGGTGACATGAGCTCCTCGGGGTCCCAGTGCTCAGATCAGTTTCAATGTGGAGAGGACACAGAGGCAGCAGGGTAAATACCTGCTTAGAAGACATCATAGCGAACTGAACCCATCGGTTTATTGTTGACACTCTATATGACAATCCCTTTTTTCATCCAGGGTATTGAAATGAAATGCAATGGATTTATTAGAGGATTACAGCTTTAAAACCAGCATGATGGGTGATGCTCATGTCATTATGTTTCACATCATCCTCTTAAAGGGGATGTGAGTCATTTCTGCATCAATTGTAGATCCAGAATAGCAAAATAACAAGATGTTCACACTTTTGAGAAAATTGTAAGTGGTGCTCGCTCATGCAAAACTGGTTGTGGAGGGTGGTTGTCAAAGTGTTGCTTAAGCATTTTGACTAGTTTTACTGCAATGCCATAGTGGTTGTTAGGGTATTTTCTTGTCTTGTATTATTGCTAGGGGGTTGCTTATTGGTTCACCTAAAAATACAAATTCTGTCATCATTTACTCACCCTCAAGTTGTTTCAAATCTGAATAAATGTATTTGTTTTGATGAACACAAAGAAATATCTTTGGAAGAATGTTTGTAAGCACACAGTTCTAGGCCACCATTGACTACCATAATAGTCAACTATATATACATGTAAAGTACATATACTTTACAAATGTCTTTGTTCTGATTAACACAAAAGAAGATATTTTAAAGAATGAATGAAAGCAAACCTTTCTGGGGCACTTTTGACTACCATTGTCATTTTTCCTACTATGGTAGTGGTGGCCAGAATCTGTTTGGTTATAACCATTCTTCCAAATATCTTTCTCTGTGTTCATCAGAACAAAGTAATTTATACAGATTTGAAAGGACTTGTTGTAAATGAAGACACAATTTTAATTTTGGGGTGAACTGTCCCTTTATGTCTGCCAACTGGACTAAAACAATTTATCGTAACACCTCAAAATTACACACTTCACTTCTAGTAGCATAAACACTTCAAAGAGCTTCACTGTTGCCCTCTATTATGAACAAATACGCACAGGATCTCCATAATCAACATAATATTTCACTTTATAAATGGATCAGATTATCTGCAGCCAATGCACACAGTGACTCCCGCTGTGTACAAATTCACAGCAAGTTTCCCACAGCTACAGTCTATCACGAAACATTCACATTTCTCAACCGAGAAGAAAATTCACAAGGGAAAATCCGAACGTGAACAATTTAAAAAGACAACATAGATCCACCATGAAATTAGGAAATATTTCATATGCTCGGAGAGCGAGGGAAATAACCCCCTTAAAAAACAATCAACGCCTCGTGCGCTTGATTGTTTTCCCATTGAAGTTTATAATACTGTCGGCAAGTGGTGAGAAAGCATTAGGTACGACCTCATTATGCCAAATCACTCACTGTAGTGAGACAGCAGCTTAAGCGTCTGTGTTCTTTGTACACAGCACTGTCCTTATCATCAGTGATCTGTGACTCAATTAGAACAGACAGCAATTGACTGTAATCAATTAGGAACCTGCTGACCCAGGTAAGTTGGATACCAATCTGTCTCCTGATAGCGGGCACGAGTCACAGTTCGCCTGTCGATGTTTTCCGGCATTCGTGCTATCGGATCCGTTATCAGTAATAACAAATCAATGGTGTCCTTATGCGGGTCACTCTTTTGGCTTTGGGTCCTTAGATGCGAGCATATGGTTTTGTGTAGCAAATAGGGTTTGAAGGACAGATGAAGAATATGAAATCATACTTCACGTAAGTGGCGATAAATAGAGTATATAATTGTCTACAGGGCTTATGAGCAGCTGGTTTTTAAAGACGAATCTGTTTTGACCTTTCTATTATATTTCAATATGAATACATCTGATCATGCATTTCACTCAGTTCAGGAAACCTGAAGAAATGAGTGGGTCATTTTGCAGAAGACTGTGCCACAGCGCCTCCAACAGGCCAGTTTGATACAGGTAGTTTTTATATAGAGAAAGGAAGCATAATTTTAGACGGTTTTGAAGCTTGTAAGGGCAGGGATAGGGGTGGGTTTAGGGGTTTATCAGCCTGTCAGGCAATTAAAAGGCACTATCAGCGCTATTATACACACATACATGACCTGGAAACAGATTATACACAGTGATCATTTAAATAAAAGCATCATAACATCTCTGATTATATGTTATGTTTTTTAAATAACAGCCACAGTATATCACTTTGTAAAATATAGCCACAGAAAAAATCAGAGTACATTTTTTTACCAAAATTATTCTCAGTTTCTCTGAATTAACTTTTTTATAGGTATGTGTTTAGATAAAATGATCTTATTACCACTTTAAGAAATATTTGAAATAAAAATATTGCTTCCATTTGCATTCATTTGCAGAAAAAAAAAACTGGAGAAACAGGTCAACGGAAAAGATGCTCCGTATTTGTTCATGCTCAAACCTCAACTACTGCAAAGAAAACAAGCTCATATTCACTTTTAAGCATTGCAACAGTAATATTTGTATGTATTAAGGAAAAGCTAAACTTGTTTATGTGATAACCTTGATTTAAGTTGTCATGTCTTGTCATGCTGTCAGTCTTTTTCACATTGCTGTGACTTTACGTCTCTCCTGAGATTTTACTTTATTCAAAATTAACAGACACTGGACTGGAATGGCCAAAATACATCTATAGCAGATCAAATCAAAATTCGAAATGGTCTCTAAATTTTTTTCCACGGCTGTATATATGCTGTAGTTCAATTCATATTATTAAAATGTTATTTGAATGTGTCCAAATCTAAGTCATTTTATCAACATAACAACTTGTATAAATGGTTGAAGTACACACATTTCCTATTTGACATGTCTTGTTCTATATTGACAGTATTTGATCGAGCCAGCAAAGCCTTCACAAGTTTATGCAAATCCTAGTGATCCGTGTTATCACATCATGATTTCAGAAAACTTTTAGTCGTAAAAAATTATCTCAGATTTTAAAACAAAAATATAAATTTTTATGTACATTTTTTAAAAATGTATAGTGTATGTCATATTGGCCTGGTTTCAGAATTAAAGGAGCCAGTCGCTTTCATGAAAAATACTGGTGTGCATCTTGTGACACAACAATGGCACTTGTATATTTTAAGATTAAGTTAGTGAAAGTTGTTGTCAGTTAAGAAAGCTCAAACATGCATTTCAATCTGCTTTAAAGGGACAATTCACCCAGGAGTGTATCATTCTGTCATGGATTACTCACTCTCAAGTTGTTCCACAAATAAAAAAAATACCTTTATTCATCTTTAGAACACAAATTAAGGTATGTTTGATGAAGTCCAAGATCTTTCTGATCCTCCGTACCATCTTCGAGGCGCAGTTTTAAAAAAAGTTAGTAAAGACATCATTAAAATAGTCTATGTGACACACTCAACATTGGTCTAAACTTCATTTTATGAAACAACTTTCCGTGCCAGACTTCAGCCCATATCCAGGAGACGCATGACACAACAATTATAGAACGTCATGAGTGTGAGTAATACTCACAAAATTTAAAGGAGGGGTAACCGATTTCCGAATTACGTTTTAGACAACTGAATCAGACCAAGTACCAAAACAACCTTGTAGCCAATCAGCAGTAAGGTGCACAATGCACAGGACGGACATCAGCCGAACTGAGCGCTGACGAAAGCGAAAGATGGGGGTAGGGGAGTGTTTGTTTTGCTGATTTAAACGTCAACAACGGCTTTGAGAAATGGGACACCCCGCCTTTAAGCCTTGATTGAAAACATGGCCTTAAAGTGTAAAGCACGTATGCATTCATCAAATTCCTAAAGTAGATTTCAAAGTAGTCTGAGACATTTGGACCTCACTTTATCATTTCAGAAGAAAAAAAATGAATGCCCCAAATTTCTTCATAAAGATTTATATGTGCAGACATGCATCAGGTAAGCAGCGATAAAGAAATAGCAGCCACACATCCTGGGAATCTTGATATGCAGTGCTCCTCTGGAGCTGTGGTAGATGTTTTCTCTCTTGTCAGATGAAGGCAGCAGAGTTTTATGGAAATGAGCGCACCTGCCACAGGGGGGGTCGCTGGTGCATGAAGCACTGGATACAGTCAATCTGTATTTGTGATTCATCACCTTTCCCCCTCTTTTCTGTTTTAAGTTCCAATTTCAGATTTTTTCAGACCTGCCTTTCATCCCTCTCAGAGATGAACTAATTTACACTTCGTCTTCGGATTCATTCCTGCCTGACGTAGCCGTCGGTTATCTGTTCACCTCACGTCGAGTTGCACCGGCTCTTCTAAAAGGTTGAGCTATGACTCACAAGAGCCCTCACTTTGACAAGATCAAGGCAATGTACTATTTTTTTCACGAGCCTCCAAAAAAGCCCACCGATTCAGTGTCCCCAGACACATTTGATTTTGTTGAACACAAGAAGCAGGGGCCTTATTCAACCCGCTGACATCATAAATCGGAGCGTCTTGAAAATAGTGACGGCCGTGTTTCAACGACCTCATTTCTCACCTCTGCCCCGGGGCGAGATGGCTTTTCTTCGCTGGTGAGTTAGACGGAATGTGAAAGCAGTTATTTCTGTTGTGCTACTGCCCTCTTGTGCACCGTGAGCATTCAAACATTCAAGCACTTGATATATAGCTGCAGTAAAAATAAGAGAGAACTCCAGTTTTGCCTTAACGGAACAGTTCACCCAAAAATGAAAATTACTCTTGATTACTCACTCTCAGATTGTTCCAAACCTGTATACACTTCTTTGTTCTGCTGAACACAAAATAAGATATTTGGAAAAATGTCAACCGAATAGATCTCATCCCCCATTTACTGCCATAGTAGGGAAAATAAATACTATGAGAGTCAATGGGGAATGAGATTTGGGGGTTTGGTTACTGACATTCTTCAAAATATCTTCCTTTGTGTTCAGCAGAACAAATACATTTATACAGTTTGGAACAGTCTGAGAGTGAGTAAATGAAGACAGAATTTTAATTTCTGTGTGAATTATTGTAACTTCAGACTAGTGTCTGTTGAATTTCAAGCCCCACAAATGATTTTGGGAATATTAAAGGGTGCGTTGCGTTCATATTTGTAGTCCGGTTCTTTTGGTCCGGACCAAAAAACACAAAAAAATATTTAGACGTGGTTCGCTTAGCGTTCAGACTGGCATTTAAACAGGCAGCGAATCTAAAGATATCGAACCTAGCAGCTTACGTCACACACATCACCTAAACTTAAAACAGTGCTTACCGGACATCCAAAACAATGCTGTTTGCTGGGAATTCCTCTGTTACATGCACAAGCAAGGATCTAATAAACACTCTTTTTATATTACAAAACCACTTCATTTTAAGGTCACATATTGTTAACATTTTCTGTTTTTGGTTATGTTCGATGCCTTTGGTCCGTGTTGTGTTCATATTTCAATCGAACCGCGCCGGAGTTCATTTGAAAGTGGACAGAGACCCATCTTTTTAGCGGTCTTGGTCCGCTTGTTTCATGCGCACAAGGGTTCGGGTGGCAGCGTTCATACTTAAACAAATAAACCGCACCAGAGCAATCGCGGAGTTGTTTTAATCGAACCGAACATGCCATATGTGAAAACACCCTAAAAGTCACCCAACAATAATGTGAAAGACTGAATGCGAATATGCCTAGTTGTGAAAAAATCTGGCTTATGCCATTTATATTCATTTTGAACTGATCCTAAATTGTAAAACGTTAGTATTGAGATATTTTCTTTGGAATTTGAAAGAAATGTTGTCACTACTTTACAGAATAAACCAAATGACTCAATCGCATACCTAGAAATTGTAAAAAAAAAAGCTTAACATTTCGGAGTGGTCTGTTAATTTCCATCAAAGAAGAGTCTGTAAATCTTACAATGCTTTTTTATCATTTTTTTAAACAGAGCTCCATTTAAATCTGTTTTCACTGTATCCAATTTGTGTTTATCAGAAACAATCATGAGTTTGTTACAGAATATAGGCAAGAAGATGATTTTTTAAAGAACCATCACTTTAAACAGCACAGGTTTTCTGTACACTAATAGACTATATCACAAACACAAAAGATTAAATTACAAGTAATAAATTAGATTTACAGGTACCATCAACACAATGCAACAACAACAGCAAGACTCCAGAGCAAACAGAATAACCTCTCTCGGTCTCATTTACTGTGTCAGACCTCAATTTAGCTGTGCCGCCTTCTGAAAGCACGAACATGTTTCTAATGGACTAGATAAGAGAACGCTGATGGTTTGTGTCTGCTGTGGTTTACCACAATAACACGTTTAGGCAGCAAACTGCATTTCATCTCCTCCACTGTGCCGGACGTATCGAGGATACTGTTAGACTGAATTCAAGAGCTCACTTCGCAAACCATATTAGTTGATTTGTACTTTCAGAAGTCATGAATGGCTTTTCCGGTGTCTAAAGTGGAAGACAATTTTCAATTTATATTCCGCCTGTCAGCAAAACGAAAAGCCGGCTGTATTAAAACAAGGAAACAGAAGTCTGAATGGGGGAGAAACACTGTGAATTGCATCAAATGATTCTATCTCAGGTTATGTTTTTTAATGGAAAGTAACATTTAGTTCTTCTCTTATTGATGTGCTGAATGTTTACAGATGAAACAGTTGAAAGAATAAGCTCAGTTCTGGGCCCTCTTCGCTTTCGGGAGAAACATTCGGAAATGTTTTCTCACCTGATTGCTAAGCATATTATTAAACCTGACTTACAGACAGAAGATATGTGTTTTAAATGTCGAGAATCCCTTCTAATCGAAAATACATATTCCATCTTAATATCAGTATTAAGATGTACATGTCTCTCTCAATTTCTTTGGTGCTGACGGTCCTGGAAATAACTTTATGATCAATGGTTTATGTATGACACTAACTGTTCGTGACAAATAATCTCATTGTTAGTTTAACCTCTCATCAGAGTTCAGCGGGACTCTAATGACCTTTAACCCCCCTTAACCCGTCATTGGTCAATCAGAGGATGACTTTGACCTTACTTTGACTTCATTATACTCGTGTTGACCTGCTTTTCATTTAGTTATTAAGATAATCTCATTATTATCACGGCTAAAAGGAAATTGTCTTCATTTTCAGTATTTCAATATTAAACTGCATATAAACCGTCAGGTTTTTTTTACTTCCTGCTAGTATAACTGACTCAATTTATCACCTGCTTTTCTAATCATATGAAGTCTTTCACTGCCTCAGATGTCATGTGAATGTTGGCGGAGCATCTGATGTACTGGAAACCCTTCGATTCGGAGGTCATCCTCTGATTGGTTCAATTCTACTAGATTTCTGGGAGACGTGCGTACCACATTCTTTAAGAAAGCTGTGGTGTTTACGTCGGTCACAAGGAGCATTCACATAGATCAACTGAAGTATGTGAGGTTCCTGTCGTTTTTGAAAACTTTCAAGAGAAAACAAAATTGCAGCTGTCCTTTTAAAACCTTGTATATCCATATGTTTGCCATTATTATTAGTGATTATTTATGCTTGTCAATGGGTTTTGCAAATATTTAACCAATAAGAAGTATTTATAAGGGCTTGACACACAGTATCTTATCATTTAAAAAGTACAGTGTTATTTCCATTTCCTGAAACAAAGCAAAATTGGACATCCAAGGTTTTGAGGACACAGCTACCATACTTTGCTGTGTGAATATCTGATTTGCTATGCACCTAAAATAAGTCTTTTTTGACGAGAAGCTATCAGATTTGAGTTTTTAGATCAGAAAAGTGCTTGTGTACAATGTACAGTCGTTGCCAAAAGTTTTGAGAATTACATAAATATTCGTTTTCAAAAAGTTTGCTGCAAAACTGCTTTTATATCTTTGTTTCAGTTGTTTCTGTGATGTACTGAAATATAATTACAAGCACTTAATACGTTTCAAAGGCTTTTATCGACAATTACATGACATTTATGCAAAGAGTCAGTATTTGCAGTGTTGGCCCTTCTTTTTCAGGACCTCTGCAATTCGACTGGGCATGCTCTCAATCAATTTCTGGGCAAAATCCTGACTGATAGCAACCCATTCTATCATAATAACTTCTTGGAGTTTGTCAGAATTAGTGGGTTTTTGTTTGTCCACCCGCCTCTTGAGGATTGACCACAAGTTCTCAATGGGATTAAGATCCGGGGAGTTTCCAGGCCATGGACCCAACATTTCAACATTCTGGTCCCCGAACCACTTAGTTATCACTTTTGCCTTATGGCACGGTGCTCCATCGTGCTGGAAAATGCATTGTTCTTCACCAAACTGTTGTTGGATTGTTGGAAGAAGTTGCTGTTGGAGGGTGTTTTGGTACCATTCTTTATTCATGGCTGTGTTTTTGGGCAGAATTGTGAGTGAGCCCACTCCCTTGGATGAGAAGCAACCCCACACATGAATGGTGTTAGGATGCTTTACTGTTGGCATGACACAGGACTGATGGTAGCGCTTACCTTTTCTTTTCAGGACAAGCCTTTTTCCAGATGCCCAAAACAATCGAATAGGGGCTTCATCGGAGAATATGACTTTGCCCCAGTCCTCAGCAGTCCATTCACTATACTTTCTGCAGAAGATCAATCTGTCCCTGATGTTTAATTTGGAGAGAAGTGGCTTCTTTGCTGCCCTTCTTGACACCAGGCCATCTTCCAAAAGTCTTCGCCTCACTGTGCGTGCAGATGCGCTCACACCTGCCTGCTGCCATTCCTGAGCAAGCTCTGCACTGGTAGCACTCCGATCCCGCTCCTGAATCCTCTTTAGGAGACTATCCTGGCACTTGCTGGACTTTCTTGGACGCCCTGAAGCCTTCTTTACAAGAATTGAACCTCTTTCCTTGAAGTTCTTGATGAACCTATAAATTGTTGATTTAGGCACAATCTTAGTAGCCACAATATCCTTGCCTGTGAAGCCATTTTTATGCAACGCAATGATGGCTGCACGCGTTTCTTTGCAGGTCACCATGGTTAACAATGGAAGAACAATGATTTCAAGCATCACCCTCCTTTTAACATGTCAAGTCTGCCATTCTAACCCAATCAGCCTGACATAATGATCTCCAACCTTGTGCTTGTCAACATTCTCACCTGAGTTAACAAGATGATTACTGAAATGATCTCAGCAGGTCCTTTAATGACAGCAATGAAATGCAGTGGAAAGGTTTTTTGGAATTAAGTTAATTTTCATGTCAAAGAAGGACTATGCAATTCATCTGATCACTCTTCATAACATTCTGGAGTATATGCAAATTGCTATTATAAAAACTTAAGCAGCAACTTTTCCAATTTCCAATATTTATGTAATTCTCAAAACTTTTGGCCACGACTGTAGATCAGATGGTCACAGAACAGACTACACAGCCACAATTGTGTTGACAAATGACACACACCCCTCAGATTAAATTCATTCAATTAAGGCTGATGCGCAAGCCATCACATGCTGGAACCATCCCCTGCTGCATCAATCCAGATTGGTGGGGTGTGAATGTGTGGACAAATAAATCTGTTTATGCTTTGCCAATGTAATGGCTTCCCTTAGCACAGTACACTGGAGTCTGACTAACAATATCTCAATAAAAGAATATTAGTATACATTTGAATCTCCCACAAAAACAAACTTGTAAACATGACTCATTTTTGTTCGGCTGGGCATACGGGCCACGCACGTTCTGCCGTCTGCAGTCTCAATCTGCCAGTAAGAGATAAGTAGTTTTTTTCACTCCAAATCAATTTTAGTGAGATAACACAGTTTCTTTTTCCCAACCAACCCCTCATGGTAAGCATGACGAAGGATCAATCCTAAACTGGAATAAATGCAGTCGGTTCATAGATGGAAATGGTTCCTATTTGTTCCCAGCTGGTCAATACGCATTTGAAGCCCAGCCGAGAGTGCTTTAATGAATGTGTGCGGGCTTGTTTACCCTAGCAGACACAGACATCATTTCAGACTCTGTGTTTCTGGCCTTCACTTTGCCAGTGCATCATGCCATGATTACTTTAAAGCCAATATTCAAGATAAATATTCCAGGATAATTTCCACAGCTGTCGAGTATCTGTACGCTGGCAGGGACGGGACTAAATATCACGGCAGCTTTTTCAACAGTAATGCATGAAAGTTCAGAATAGTTATTTTGATTGAGATTTAAAACTTTATACTTATGGCAGATTAATCTAGTTCATCTGTTTTAAGGGATAGTTCACCCAAAAATTTCTGTAATATTTTACTTACACTCAAGTTGTTTAAAGCTGGCATTACACACAGGGTCTCTGTCAATCTCATATTAATCTTGAGCTCCTATAGAGTGGAATTGCATACTTTGTATCTTCAAAGAGTATTTAGTTTGATAACATTTATAAGGAATAGACACAGCTTTATGATTGTTTCCGAAAACAAACAGCGCGTGCAGGGTGGAGGGGTAGACTGAACCAAAGCACGTGCGCAAAAATTGTAAACAAAACACAGACATCAGCTTCACTCACTGCATGTGATTCATGTCCGGCATCTTTTAGCGCTGGGACGGCTCCATATATCACTTTCAAACGATCTCTAAAACCAGCGTTATATCCACAGTTTATATAACATTCATCACCCAAATGCAGTGAACAAACAAACACCTGAACTTCGCGAACGTATGCTCTCTCTCCTGCTTACAAGTGAAAGTGACGTCTGCGCATAATCCTTCTCATGCTCTCCTGTGGCCATGCAGCGTGCTTTTCCGGGAGAATTGTCCAATAAGGGCGATACAGTTTTATATGTTCGAAAAAACTTTCCAAAACCTGTATGAGCGCTGGGGGAATGTATCGAGCACAGAAATACTACGTAATATGCCCCACTCGTTTTTTGACAAATTGTCCATGTTAAGCATGAGAAGAAAGCACGATAAACATTGTAAAGAAGTCAGAATGCATGACACATCGGTGCAGGGCCACCCTTTAAAATGTGTATAAATGTCTTTACTTTGATGAGCACAGAGAAATATATTTGAAGAATGCTTGTAACCAAACAGTCATTGTCCCATGTTGACTAACATAGTCTGAAAAAAATACTTGATCAATTTGTTTGTTCTGTTAAACACAAAATAATATATTTTGAGGAATGTTGAAAGGTAAACAGTTCTGGGGCACTTTTGACTTTACCGTTGGAATTTTTCATCTACGGTAGTCAATGGTGGCCACAAACTGTTTGGTTATAAGAATTCTTCCAAATGTCTTTCTCTTTGTTCATGAGAAGTATGAAATTAATACAAATTTGTACACTCAACATTATTAAACTTCAAACTTTATTTACATGGCAGGTTTTATTGATTTTATTTTCTCATTGTGTTTTTATAGCTATGGGACATCTTCATGTACACATGAAGCTTCTATGTAAAAATAATAGGATCAATTTATTTAAGGAGTGGCATGTACATATTTGAGATTCTTATGGGGTATTTATATGGTACACGGCAGTCCCGTTTGTCAAATGGCAAAAGGCAGGCCGCTTCGTTGGCGGAGCGCAAGCATTGCTCGTGCATCCAAAATTCTGCAACTTCCACGGCTCATTGCAGCAGGCGCAGCTGAAGACAAAAATATTTTCTATTTTTGTGAACGGCTGCGGCAGCCACATCAAAGTCGGCTGCAGCGCGGCAATTCCACCACTCACCCCGTGTACCGTGTGAATCCACCCTTAATGAGACAATTATGGGAAAAAGTCCAAAACATTTATTTATTTGAACACCAGTGTAAAACTCCAGCAGGCTAAGGAAACAGCTTGAATTTTGCCCATCACTCATGTTGACTGCTTTGCCTCCTCTCATCGATTAATGGACATATGACTGAACAGCAGGGCAGAAAGGCTTTCAGATGTCACGCCTTCTAAAATCTTTATAAACTATCAACATTCTCCGTCAACTGAGACTGCAACCGTGCAGAAATCCAATTACGACCCAATGAATTGCCGTGACTATTAAACGAATGAGTTTCACGCCGAGCAAGAAGCATGTGAAGCTGTAGTCTTACTGTACTGTTAATTCCTAAGAAATGGTTGTGTAGCACGCTGATTGATATTATCGATTTAGACCGAGGACCGGTCATCAGGGACCGGCATATGCAGGCGTCAATAAGCGTCCATTCAAAGCGAGAAAGTGCCGTTAACGGTGAAGAAATTCAATTTTCCATCACTCGTCTCAAAGAACGTTGTTGTGTGGTCTCCTTGACACGTCCCATCAAACAAAAGCACCGCTGTGCAGCTGAGAGACTAGAGACTGGCAGAGCACTTAATGTACACTGTTATCTATTCCCCATGAGCTCGCTGCTAAAAGAGAACCGGCACCTGAGTCTTCACGCGCTCCCAGTGTGAAAAATATACAGTGTAGCATGGTTTGAGCATTCTTATGGAGAAACTGGCTGAATTCTTGAAGAAATGTGTCATTTTCAGTATGTGTTTGGAGCATGTCATAGACTGTCATTCAGAAAACATGCAAATCACAGCCTGATCTTATGTAGTGTATGACCTATGGCTCTCCTGTTTTTGCCAAGCGGTTGATATCCTTAGGACAACATCATGTTGACCCAGGGACAACATTTAAATCAACCAATCAGATTTCAGAAATAAGTTTACAGTTATTATAAATGTAATCTTCCAATCAGGATTATGTGCTTCTAGGCCATTGTTTTTCACTTATCATTTCCCTCAGATTTTAGGGGTAAGTTATGGTTAGGGATGGGGTTTTGTGTGGGTTAAGGTTTTATTTATAAAAATGTTATGCTTAGGTCAACAAAATATGTCTTCCTGAGGACATCAACCACATGGCAAATTCAGGTCGTGCCATGACCTACAGTGTGTATAATATAGCAATGTAAATAAAATGAAATAAAATGAAATAATAAAATTATAGTAAAGTAGAGTAGAGAAAATTAAACGAAACAAAGGAGGAGAGGAGGAGAGACAAGGCAGGAGAACCCAATTGCAGGCAGAGGCAGGACGACAGGAGGGGGTTAACAGGTAATTTATTATACAAATAACACTACAAAAAGGTCAAAACAAAACCCACAATGGGGAAAACAAGACAGGATAAAGTATAATCTTTTACAAGGACACTGACTGACTAAACTACAAAAAAAAAACACTTGAAGAGAACACTAACTAAACTTACTAAGACAGGACTGGATAACAGAGACTTGGAGGACAAGGTAACTATAGACGGCAACAGCATAACATGCACAACCAGAGCATACAGACGGGCACAACATCGACAATGACCGATACAAGTCAATGAAACATGAGGACTCTTTAAAGGGAATAAACACAGGGTCATAACCAGAAACAGGTGCTGGGGATTAGCACTAAGGAGAGGCTGACGAGGAACGAGATGTAGGGAACAATGACGAGACACGAGAAAGAACCAAGTCTTTCCCACATAAAACCATCAGGCAATGCCATGGCTCCACTCGAGATGGGAATAAAACATGACATGATAGTGGAACCATGACAAAAACAAAACAAAATAATTAAAATGTTATGTAAATTGAAAATAAAGATTGAACAAAATAAGTAGCATGGTTTTATTAAGTATGGATGTGTGGGCATTTCCAGCTTTATTGATGTGATATTTTCAGTCAAAACTTGATTTATAATTTCTTATATGCTTATTACCAATCTATTGAACCATCTGTTTATCTAAACATCTAAAAACCTGGTGATATGGTCCAGACATCAGAATATATACATTATAATACAACCAATAAGCAATAGTAACCAACAAATGGAGAAGGGATTCCTCTTCAGAGACCATAAAATGGTTATTATATTTTAATTTTCATATGCCCATGTATGAGAAATATGTATGTAGGCTCTTCTGCTTTGGTGTTAATAAATCATAAAGCTATGCTATGTTAAGCATTTTTCAAGTTAAGTGTTTTGCAATGCCCCGTTTTAAATGTCTAAAGTGTCCAAATACTTTCTGGTGTCCCTAGTTGACCCTTGATCTAATGTGTACCAGTGTAAAATGTAATTTTTTGTCCATTTGGTGTATTCCTAATAGAATCTGCTGTGAGTCGCAGATGTGTTCTTCCGAAAAAATGAAATAAATATATAAAACTAGAAAAGAATGTGAAAAAAAGTGTGAGCTGTCAACAATAGATAAAGTTAGTTTCCCCACCGGAGAGCACAGCCAGTGCCTGTTCATCACCCTGTTCTATGAGAGCTGCTGCTTCGGTGTAATTTATGAAGTGTGAGGCTCCTAACAGCATTATCAACAACACCCTCTCATGCCCTCCCCCCTCTGTGTCTGTATCTCCCCTCTCTCTCTTCTCCTGCTTCACTATCTGCTCTTCTCGAGCATCGACAGCCCCACAGTGCATTTCTCCTCTGCGCTCTTTAACGCTCCATTCATCACTGGCAGCGGAGCTTCTCTCTATCTCCTCTACTCACCGCTGACCAAGAGGACGTGCTTTCACATTAAAGAGCTATTCCTCACCCTGTGTCTTGCAGGATAAAAGTGCCCCGGCTTTCGTAGCTCAGCGTGTCCTGAGAAATAAAGAGCGCTTCAACAATTTTTCTAGATTGAATCGTAGCGTTTTTTTTGTTGAGTAGGGGGGAATATCGATTGGACAGCGAGTTTCAGAATGAATGAATATGGCGGAGGCTCCCAACACATTAAAACTCAATATAGCTGAAAGAATGAGAGATCTGGTTAGATTGGAAAATTATTAATTAAAGAACAGAACAAACAGTTGAATGTACAATTACAGTTTACAATAAAGGAATAAGAAATATATAACAAGATATAATATATATTTCCCCTGTATATTAAAAAAATGAATAGGCCACAATTAGTTACAATTTTTATAGGGTTTTTATATTTTTATTTGCTAGGTTTGTTTTTATAACTTCAACTTCGAACATACATAAAAGAGCAACAACAAACAAACATCTGCCAACCAATTTTTTTTACGGTTCATTTAACACACTTTGGTGCTATTCATGCAACACGAGTAATATACATGTCAGTGAAAATCATTCGGCTTTATTGGTATGTACGTTATCCTGTTGAACCTAATAAAGGAATTTACTTTAACTGTGATTTATACAGAAATAAGCTCTCCTCATGTGTAACGAAAACCTTAAAGATCCCATTCCCCACGATCCCATTTTTCTACCATGAGTTAGTGTGTAATGTTGCTGTTAGAGTATAAACAACGATAAAGCTCAAAGTTCAGTGCCAAGCGAGATATTGTCTTTAACAGAATTCGCTTTTCAAGAACTACAGAGAATGGCTGAATCGGACTACAGCCCTCTACTTCCTGGATACATGATGTCACCATTCTGACTGCTTTTAAAAACCTCCGCCCGAAGGAATACACCGTAAAAGGGGAGAGATCTTCCTTAGAGAAGAGGAAGAGCCGCTGGAGTAGTGTTTGGTTATCAGAGATAGTAAACATTTGACTGAGCTACCCGTGTGTGTGTGTGTGTGTGTGTGTGTGTGTGTGTGTGTGTGTGTGTGTGTGTGTGTGTGTGCGCATAGCATACTCTAAAACACTTCAAAGAAACGTCCTTTGAAGTCCTGCTTGCAAATGTCTCCTGGTCAATCTGCTTGTTTAATTATCCAACTCTGGTCAAATATAAAATGGTAAAACTAACGCTTCTGTTATTAGTGTTAATAAATATAACCGGTTTTTACAGGGGTTAGACTCGGTCCTTTAATTGTGTGTTTTGTTGTTACATGGGATGCATTTCAAATAGGAATATGTTTTTGGCAGTAATGTCAAACGGATGATACTGTTCCAATAAAACAATTATGAACCAAAAGAGATCTTGAAACAAAAGAATAACATCAACTAAAATCATTATTTCTGCTTACAGAAAGAGTCATATGGAGTAAAACATAACCTCAAACCTATTATCTCACGACCTTTCTTCAGTATATTATAAATTATCCAGACCATCTCGTTACAAACAGATATTTCCTCAATAGTACAAGCTGAGCAGTTTTGTAACAACACTATTTGATAAATTGGCAAACCTCATAGACATTACACAAGTGCTTTTGTTATCTGCCATGTAATCTCGAGTTGACCAAATGGTCTGAATCTGCCCTAACAAGATTTAAGAATGAAGACTGTAGATGGCACAATGCCCAGATTCTAGGTTAACAGGAGATACCGGAAATGTTGGCATAATTTTCTGACAATTTTAAGACTCGGTTAAGCAAAGATAATGTTTGAGATAATAGAGTATTTTCACTTGTCACCATGTTTTTTGGCAAACAGTTTATGCTGGTACAAGAGCAAATTCCGTTTTAATGGATAGTTCTCCCAAAAATGAAAATTCTGTCATTATTTACTCACCCATTTCATACCTGTATAAATTACTTTGTTCTAATAAACACACAGAAAGACAATTGGAAGAATGTTAGCCATTTACAGTTCAGGGACATCATTGACTACCATAGGAGGAAAATTAAATGACAAATGTGTCCCAGAACTGTTTGTTTAGCTAAATACTTTAAAGTCACCGTGACACAAAAGTACGATTGACTTCTTTTCCATATCCTGACATGTATCCGAGTGAATTGACTTCTGAAAATTAGAAAAAATCTTGTCCGGCCCTTTATTTTTTCCTTCCCTTTTTGATTGGTTTGTTGTAAGTTGGGCCTGTAGTGGAGGGCTAAAAATGCATGGACTGTCAGTATAGTCCTTCCTCTTTTTTGTTGCTGACGTTGTTGAGAGGGGGAGAAGAGCTTAATGTTTTTGATTAAAGATTACAAATGCACATGAATTCAAATATAACAATGGTGTGCAAGGCTAAATCATTTGTAATAATCGCTGCAACAGTGTATAAAACACGTAGAATTTTCCTGTTTGGTTTCATGGTGACTTTAAAATATTTAATTTTGTGTTCAACAGAACAAAAATGTGAAAAAATGCTACTATGGTAGTGGATGATGCCCCAGAACTGTAAATTGCTAACATTCTTTCAAATATCCTTCTCTGTGTTCATCGGAACAAAGAAATGTATACAGGTTTGCAACCTAAAGGTGAGTAAATGATGGCAGAATTTTCATGTTTGTATGAACTGTCCCTTTAAGAGCCATAGAGAGGGTTAAATCAAATAAGGCCTCAGAAAACAACTAAATGTCAACCCAGCATTATCTCTTTCATTATGTGTACTGCTGAGTATAGTTTATTAGAACATTATTTCAAATGTCACAATAAATTTGATTGGTCTGTTCATATTCTCCTTCCCTGTTTTTCCAAAGAAATCGTCAGTGCTGCCACCTATCAACCTGGAGTATTGCTTAATTTTTTCTGGGGTAACTAATCCATTCCTATCCGATTTTACATCAAAACTGACATAATATTGTTAATTTATCTATAGATCACTTTTGCTTAGGTCATAGAAACATTTTCCAACTGAAAATGTATGACTTTGTAACAGGCAACCTGATTTGAAACACACAAGGACAGTGTGTTTGTGTGTACTGTATGTGGTATTTTTATGATTTTTAAAAAGTGTTCATATACGTGTATACACTGCACTGCAACCAATTATTTTCTTACAGTACAAAATAAACGTATTTCATTTAATGCTGGTTACGGCATGTGCTGCACTTTCGCCACTGAGTGTCTCCCTTTTCAACTGTTTCACCAATGTGCTCTCTCTCTCTCTCTCTCTCTCTCTCTCTCTCTCTCTCTCTCCCTCTCTCTCTCGCTCACTCTCTCTCTCTCTCTCTCTCTCTCTCTCTCTCTCTCTCTCTCCCTCTCTCTCTCGCTCACTCTCCCTCTCTCTCTCGCTCACTCTCTCTCTCTCTCTCTCTCTCTCTCGCTCACTCTCTCTCTCTCTCTCTCTCTCTCTCTCTCTCTCTCTCTCCCTCTCTCTCTCGCTCACTCTCTCTCCCTCTCTCTCTCGCTCACTCTCTCTCTCTCTCTCTCTCTCTCTCCCTCTCTCTCTCGCTCACTCTCTCTCTCTCTCTCTCTCTCTCTCCCCTCTCTCTCTCTCTCTCTCTCTCTCTAGCTCTCTCGCTCCCACTTATCATCACTCTGTGCTGCTGTACTCTTGGTGCAACCATTTGAAGAACCTCACAAGTGAAAAACGATGTGCAATTTTGTCTCATCGTTCCAACAAAATGAATTTATAAAGCAATGGTGAACTTCTGCGAATTTAATAAATTCATTACTATCATCAAAATGTTTGGCTTCAAAAAAAAGGGAAATTTCAAAATGATATAATTATAATAACAATCAAAACAATCAAAATAATGTATACAGTGAGTATATCTTTACACTATATACTATTTACACTATATACTAATATACTATTTTTTAATACATTTATTTATTTATTTAACAGTCCAGGGGACTTTTATATGACAGTCTCAAGGATGAGTCTGTTGGGTTGTTTGCTGCTATTCTCTTTAAACATGATGAGATCAGGACACACACCTCAGTGTGCAGACAGATGGAGTTCCTCATCCATGCTACTTTATATCACATCTTCATTCTGTGTGACATAAAAACATTGGCTGTCTTTTTTTAGAATCTTAGAGCAAATACTACAGACATATAGATCTTTAAGTATCTCAAAAGATGAAAACAACGAAAACGTAAAAAAAAAACCAAAGCAAACATCAGTGTCTACCCTCCTCTCTGGGTAAGAATCCACTCTCTTTAAAGAGACAGTTCACCCAAATAGAAACATCCATAGTCTAAGAAAAGATAGTGAAAGTGAATGGTGGCCAGGGCCTGCCATAAAACGGTAGCAGTGCCACAACAGTATAGTCTGTATGACTTTATAAATCTTAAGAAACCGTATGACAGCTTAGTGTGAGGAACACTGTAGTGGTGTAGCGTCATGTTGAATTTATAATGTCGCTTTCATTATTGATTACCGTGGATGTGGTGTACACAGGTTAAGTAGAGCATTATGGATATAAATGGTCAGCATCAACTCAAAACCACTTTTCATCTTTGCAATTCCATAACAAGGTCAAATAATGACATACTCACTCAAATGGCTCCTACAATGTAAACAACTACTTTTAGGTTGAGGTCAGCAGATGTCACCGAGCCAATTCATGTTAGCACATATAAATGCATAACACATTTTCCTTGGGTCCGAACAAAACAGTGAAAAAAGACAAAACAGTTGATTTTAAATTGGATCCACGTTTACAGCTGACCTTTCTTGATTGAATGTAATAGCAAACGGAGCTAATGCAGAAAGGTCAATTGTACAGACAGCTTTAATCATATAATTGGCACTTTTTCCCCGTCGAGACAGCTCTGTTGTGGTGGGTGCACATTCCACCCCCTCTTCAGAAAACAAATGCACTAAGCTGAGTAATGACATGTTTCCTGTCATATCCGAGTGATACTTGTTTAATCATGGAGTGAGACCGTCCCAGTTTGACACTGGCTTCAGAAGCGTGTGTACTAACAGACGCTTTTACTTTCTGCACCTTTTCACAAAGATGTTACAAATTCTGTGTGAAAATATACTGTATAAATGCGTCATCCCAGCCCTTAGTCAGTAAAACTATGAAAAAGTAATTAACAGAAAAAATCAACATATATAATAATATATAATACTAAATAAACAGTTGTTGCATTTAATGGTTAAATAGATTTTTTACAAAATAAAATAAAAAAAATGTATTTATAATCATGAAATTTTATATGTAAAGCTTTTTAACAACAATTTGCAAAAGTTAACTTATAAAGTAACAAAATAATCGAATGAATAAAAATATATAAAAATGTACAAAAAAATTTGTTCAGAAAAACACACCTACAAATATAATATAGAACGCTAAATAGACAGTGAATGCATTGAATGCTGGTTGAATAGATTTTTTTTACAACAATAAATAAAATTAATAAATAAATAAAATGTATCAATAGTTATTAAATTCTGTATGTAAAGCTTTGTGCAACAGTAAGTCTAATCTAAATCTTATTATTATCCCAAAAATGAACATAACATAATAAAACAAAATTAAGATCACAAAATAAAAAATGTACTATTTGAAGAGTGCACATTAATAAAAAGAAAATAACAAAAATTTGAAACAGTAAGCTTATAATGTAAGATTTATAGTTTAAAGTTATATAATTGTTTTATTTTTAATATTTAAATTAAAATATAATCTTTTCATTTAAGGAGCCGGGTACAACTTTGTCCATGAACACGGATGAAAAGATTCAAAGTATTGTGCCTATGCCATGAATTGACTTGAGACTGGGTTGGAACACAACAGCACACTGGTCCAAGTGTCAGAGTACATGTGGCAGGCTCCACTCTTTGTTATATAACTAAACAAATGTGAATAACAAAATTCATATTACGAGTGATAACATGGCCAGTGTTCAGATTCGGTGGGTGTTATCGTAGACAATATTAGAATATGTTTGCTGATGAATGCTTTCCCCGTGCAAACACACTGTGTGTACACATAAAACGCCCTTTAGCTTCTGTGCTTCCAAAAGGCTAGAAGAGATTAGATTGAAAAAAGCACCCAGTAGCTATTGAAATTTCTATCTCTTTCTATTAGCATATCATAGTGGATGTGTCATATCCTGACACCTGTAGTGTTTGAATATGTATTACAGCTAAACATGATTCAAGAGATCAATCCCTGCAAAACGAAACACCACATGGGTGCCATTTGTGGCAAATAATTATTCCCACACGAAGTGAATCATTTAGCAGAGCTGATTATTTGTTGCATGTTGAGATATTCTCAAATTTATAAATGCAGGAACGTGAGAAAAAACAATTAGAGAACAAAACAATTGTGAAATCGTTTTCTAACTAAATAAATAATAAATAAACAAACTGTTGATATTAAACACATGTTAATTAGCAACATATTGATACTGTATATATGCTGAATATATCGTGAGGCGACTGTCCCAGTGTAGAGATGGTATCAGTCCGCGGTAACACTTTCGGAAACGCAAGCCCGTCCAAAGATATTTTGCATTTTGCTGAATAGCAAAGTTCAAGTTTGGTGAACTCTGGAGTGCGTGAGACCAATAGAAGATCAAAACGTCTCAGTGTGACATCTCAGAAAAGAAATGTAAAAAAAGAATCAACGTCCAAATGAATTGTGCATGCTCAAAGTCAAGTCTGACTTTACACTGTAAAAAACATTCATTAAAATAACTTATGCCATGGTCTGTCTGAATACTCGATTTTGATTGGCTGAAAGGTGTAAAAGTTCTAGTCAGTTTGATCAATGTTCGAAAGTCATCAATGCCTATGATGTAATCATTTCACAGACACACATGCACAGATCGGACGTTGACTGCGCTGCCAGTGCTCTTGTGAAACTTGTTGTTGTTAACGTTGCCTCCTAAATCTGGACTTGGACTAAAAGCAGCCCTGGGATTCTTCATCTAGAGCAGACCTCTGTCAGTTTTGTCCTTTTGCGTTGTGTGATCCGGGTAGGGTCCAGCTTCATCTGCTTATAATTTAATTTAATCCCTTGAAGATTTGCAGCAATATTCTGCAGCAATGAAGGGGTGGCATCACTGTTTTTTGACCTTCTGAACTCTGAACACTAGGTAGAGATGCATCTCTCTCTCTCTCAAAATTAGTCAAATAAATGCTATAATTCATTCACTAAATACAATCCTATTGCTTAACTTTAACTCAATGTTGGATTTAAACAGAACAAAGATGAAATAACCATTATTTTCACCTGGCAGACCCAAAAATTGCACTGTAAATATCAATTACTTTTTTAACTTGGCCATTGACCATGGTCTTGCTATACTATACTCACTACTCATTAAGATATATAAAATATAATTTAATTTATTTTATACCCAACTTGTAAATGTGCAGTGTACTTCTGCAATTTGACAATTTGTTGCCGCATTTTAAAAATATGCGAAAAATCTGTAATGAAATAAAAATTTTTTTTTAAATAAAATAAATAAGTAAAAAAAATCAGTCTTGTCCAGGGGTGGATTAAGGTGGTCAGGGTCCTCTAGGCTGCTCTTTGGATGAGGCTCCCCATTTTGTGGCTTTCAGAGGCCTTTCGCGCTTGCAGTTTAGTTCAGAACGGAGCACGGTTTGCATGAAATATCACTAATGTAAAAGTTGTCACGCAAACCTTGCGCATGGGCTTTAGCCGATTAATATTTTCAATAACTCCCTGAAATATAACAGATGAAATGATGAGCTAACTGCTGCAACAGCTAAGGATCCCGCTGCTGCAGTCGATTCAACTGCAGCACCTATGTTAGCTAATACGAGCTGCCTGTCCTCCTGCAGCTGTCTTGGTCAGGTTGTTCTTTTAACCTTTGTACTTTCTTTCAGATATTTTGTCGCAATGCCTTCTAGCAAATGACCCAAATGTCACATCTATCCAATCACCTGCTTATTTTGTGTTTATTTCTTATGGGCCTATGAGACTCTAGCCAATAACAATGTCGCCATCAGCTATTTAAATGTTATAAACTAATAGATCTGTTTAAGGGCAGTTACAATATCAGAGAACTAGGTTTTTTTATATTCATAAAACACTCTTAAAATCAATATAGAATATAGAAAATGAAAACACAGTAATCCCATAGAGTAACTAGATGTCTGTTCACCTGATGGTAAAAACACTTTTTCCTTCAATGTAATATGTACACTGTAAACGTTTTTACCGTGGTTATGCAGCTAGTTGACAGTAACTTACTGTAGATTTGTTTATATCTAATTTATTGGCAACAGTTTGCTCAAAGATAAATGAACATTAAACATTAACATGTCTTTATCTTTACAGAAAAAAACAATGAAATAAAAGCCTGGAAACCAGAAATCCTCATCAACCTTTTTCTGTTCTACTTTCTTATTTTGGTTCCCAGAATGCTTCGCATGAGGCTGCTATTGTATAGTTGTTTCTGTAAAGATAAAGACTTGTTAATGTTTAATGTTCACTAATCTTTGAATTTCTCTGCAGAAATTATTTACATTGTAGGTGAAAGTTAAACCACACACTGGTTCAATTTCCCATAAACTGTAAACACTTTGGCACTTTTAACATCAGTCTGTTTGTTTGAGCACCCAGAGTTGTGTGTGGTATAGCGCAAGATTAAATTCACGATAAAATCTCTTGATAAAGCTTCAATTACACACTAATGTGCAACTGTTGTTTTCTGTTTGGTTGCAGTAGCATAAAAGCTTCCTTTGTCAGTGTGTGACATTGAGAGAAACTCCCCAAATTGACTTTACCTGAATTTAACTCACAAGAATAAATTGACACTAAATACAACACTGATGACACCAAAAACACAAGTAATCGAATCACAAACAGCGATAAACAGCTGGTTTGAAATCAACTAAGCTACAGTCACATTACTGATAAAACGCTGTCAGTAGTGTCTTTACTTTTAATGAGGTCTTCTCCGTCACTGGAAACGGTTAGGAAAATATTCCTCCAATCAGTTTCAGGAAAGTGCACGCCGCAAAGTCTACAGATTAAACAAAGACCTCACCTCCAGCCCGAGGACAGACGCACTTTATCAACGACTCGGGTCGGCCTCGATCTCTCCCTCTCATGACGCCCTGGGGCCTCGCTTTATCAGAGCAACTAGACACTCGGTACATAGCCGTACCCTCAGAAAATAAGGCCTGCCATCTATTGACTGATAAGAGAAGAGTCTAACCTGCTAAAATAAAATTACAGACTTCTCATATATTTCATTATTATTTCCTATAGCGCCAGCAGTTTGAAGCTCCTGAGAGAAGCCCAGGGCAATTCACTTTTTATGAGACCCAGCTGAGGTACGCGCTTATCGGCTTTATTTTACCGAGATGATTTCAAGTAGGATGGAAGCAATTGAAAATGTAATAATGATAATGAGTTTATCGTAGAAGCTCGTGAGAACAAGATTCACTATGAATTAACACACTAAAGAGTGATTCTCAAACGGATATTAAAAAATTACTGATATCAATTATGTCGAAAAATTTTTACTTTTCATCTTCGAGCAGAGATGGGTATATGACAAATCAAAGCCATTCGTGTTCACACTTGATGCTGTCAATCTTCACTCCGATAGCAATATCTGTTAGTCATTGACTAAGGATGCAGATGCTGTCAGTGGGATGCAATCCTCTGTGCCACAAAATATATCACTATTTCTATAGTTTAAAGCCGTGCTGTCTAAGTTACTTTCGTAAAGGCTAGCAATATAGCAAGCTTGCAAGCTTCAGAGCTCTTTTCAAAGCCACACCCCATCTTCATTGACCCTATATGCCTTTTTAAGCCGTGTCACAACTTGACAGTACGAAAACATAAAATGACAGTAACAATGAATGTGAAGTTATTACATTATTTAAAATCATTAACATTCAGTTTGATCAGCTGTAGTTTGTGTGTGAGCAGAGTGCACAGATTTCTATGAAAATACATCGGTTGACAGTCAGGTAGGATAGCCCATTTGGACCAAAGGAAATGATTGGATGAACATTTTATGGTCCTGAGACTTCCAAACAAGATACATTTTTTAGTACGTATCGATTGCTATCAAGATGTGAGGAGAGTTTCAACCAGCATAAGAAAAAAGTAATCTACAAAATATTGCCTACACTAGCTTTAATAGAACAGAGCTCTGCATAAACATCTGCAACCTGTGCGTTTAATTAAATAAATAAATGCATTTAAAATCAACATATGTTGCTTATTAATATTGTAAAATAAAATGAATTTGTTCATTTTTCAAAGAAACTATACAGCCATACAGAAACGGAAAGTAACATTACACTACAGATTCTGTGATAGAATGCACATTCCTATCCAATCATTCATTTAAAAAAAACTATTCACTTTTCCCCTCAGCACAAGAATACCTTAAAGGTCCACTGTGTCATTTTTTGGAGGATCTGTTGGCAGAAATGCAATATAATATACATAAATATGTCTACAGATGTGGATAAAGTCCTTACATAATGAAGCGTTATGTTTTTATTACCTAAGAATTCGGCATGTTGTTTCTACAGTAGCCCTAAATGGAAGAACTCCTCTGCAGAACGCATTTTGTAAATACGTTACCTCCTTCAGAAAAGAAGCGAAAAAGTGACGACATCTTAGTTCTGTATAAGCCACCGTAGAGCTTTGAAAGGGAGGGATGAGCGGTGGAGTGAGCCATTGGTTGCAATTCTAAACCTCACCACTAGATGCCACCAAATTTAATACAGTGGACCTTTGAAGGAATGTTATGTAACTGTCCATGAGGCAATGTGCACACAGAGCAAACTCCACCCACAGAGATGACATCACTAACTGGATAATTTAGACTCCACTCTCATCTTTTCAAATGAACTACATTGCACAATTTGAGTGTGTATTTAACAGAGCAGCAAGATGTGCTAAACCATCCAATTCACTTTCCCCACACGACTACTTTAAGTGCATTACCATAGACATGCTATTTTGTGTTTATACAAAAAACAAAATAAAATGATCTTCTGCGGTAATTGTCAGCATGTCAATAGTGTTAATATTCAATTGAACCCAGAATATTCTGAAGTGTTTTATGTTAGTAGGATGGCAATGATATCTTACATCTACTATCAAGACATTGAGAACAAATACACTAAGCCACATGTTTTACGCAACCCGTCCCAATGAAAGATTAATGACACAACGTCTGTCCACCAAGACACAACCACTTAGATCACAAACAACGTTGCAATCACAAATTAAGAGAGCTGCTTTTCCATTCTCAATCAGCACACAGGTGATGTATTAAATATTTACCATGAATCCATGCTGCACTCAGCTCCGAGTCAGACCGAAGAGGGATCACTCTGCGTCTCGCCGCCCTGATTTTATTCCTCTGGTATTGGCAAGATAAATACATGTCAGCGTGATCCGGGCTGCCCCCTGTGCTGCCGTGATTATAGCGTTTAATAACTCGCCGTCAGTAATACATTGACATTGTCCGGCCAGGATTCTTGCCAGGAAGGCTTGATTTACCAAACCCCTTGAAGGGGGGAAAAAATCTCATTCAGCAGATGGATTGCTGAAAAGGCTCTCCAGCAGGCCTATAAATCATTCTTTAATCAGACCTTTCAGTGTGAGCGCAGAGCCTCCGCTGGCCTACTGGAGGACCCCTGACTCAATACTGTCTGCTATTGCCCTCCACATCCTGTCCCCCTTCAACCACTCTTTCCTTTTTATGGAAGTGATGTCACTTTAAAATGCAAAACCTATATTCATTACTGTAGATATGATGTAGATAACCTCAAATGCACTCTTAATGAAAAAGGTGCTTCAAAAGGTTCTTGGATGCCATAGAAGAACCTTTTGGTTCCACAAAGAGCCTTTAACATCTGAAGAACCTTTCTGCTTAAAAAAGTTAAATTCAAATTATAAAAAAGTAAGAAAGAGATTGTTCTTTAAAGAACCTTTGACTGAATGGTTCTTTGTGGAACCAAAAACGGTTCTTCCATGGCATCCCTTTAAAGAACCTTTAAAGCACCTTTCTTTTTAACACCGTGTCTACACCGAATGCGACATGACAACCTTCTTGTTCTTCATGGGTCGCCATGTTGCGTCCAGTGTGGACACAATTTTAAACTAAAATGCATTTCTAACGTCTTTTGTTGTGTCTCGTCTGGTGTAGACACGGTGTAAGAGTGTGTCCAAGAACACCTGATACATCTTAAACTGAAAAGTCTGCATTACAACTTGTTGAACGCATACGTTCTTGACAGTCAGCCATGATAAAAATGACATTAAAAAGATGGCAACCGATAGCGTGAGCATCCTGAATAAAACATTGTCTGATTCAGTAAAATTCGTTCTCCTGAAATGAATGGATTAAAACTGTAAAAGATCCCTTCCGGCCAGTAACTCGGTATTCCAAATGCTGAAGGTGACAGAAGGGATTAGTGTCGGCCCCCGGTGTTTCCATTAGTTAGGTTTCACCCTGTCTGTGGTCTGACTGACAAATTGTGAATGCCCAAACTGTCAAGGAAAACAAATGTAGTGACCATGGAGAGACATTTATCAAAACAACTTTCCCTGCTAGTTCATACATTCCTTTGGACTTTGAGGACGTGTCTCTGAAGCTTTTATACAGCGGGTTATCATCAATTCAAGACAGCCACACTCCCAGTTTTTAAGATGTTAGAGCGACTGGGTGGATGCTAATGTTAGCAGCCTTGGCTTGTTAGCATCATCGTATCATGGTGTAATGTAAGACATCAGACATTCATAGCTCGCACAAAAAGACAAAACACACACCCTGGGCCGCGCACTTCTATTTCAGAAGATCAAAAATCATAGTGTGAGCAGGTATCGCAGAATGTTTTCTGCAGTGGACAGTAACTTGATCTGTTTGAAGTCAATCATCATCAGCTTCCTTCCCGCAAAACAAGTTCCATTAGAGTCTCATTTGTAACCATTTATTGTACATTTACCATCTTTTGTCAGGAAAAGTACATCAGGCCGGAAATTGTTTGCTGTTGTTGTTTTTATTGAGCGTAAAGACGTGTAAGTGTTTACAATGTATGTTAATGGGGACAATGCCTCAAACTTTCATATCTGTGTTCTGCTGATAATCTTGGCATTAATTCTGCACGTTGCAGCCATGTTGATTCATTCAATTAGTCGAGCTGTCAAATATGTCACTGCTCAGCAGACCTCATTTGCACAGGGGCAGCTACAACAAAAACCTATTCACCAATCTGAAAATTACACTTTTATTTGATCATATAAAGACACATCAACTAAATTATGGTGGAATATCAATTCATTTAAATCATGTTTTTTAAACAGATATGAATTTTGAATGATAATTAATAATGTTTTAATATTGTTAGCACTTTACTATGCATGGTGGTCAAAGATCACCTTACCATCTAATCACCCAATGTTAGTTTAAGGTATGCTGATACAATACAATATTGACTACTTTATTTCTTATACTATTGACATTTTATGGTACTAACGGTCTTCTTGTCATATGAGACAGGAGTATCATTAAAGTATTAACGGACGGTCTACTTAATATCTGCTAACACTTTATTTAAAAGATCCCCAACAGTGTTGTAGTCCAGACCACGGAGAACAACACCAGAGTGTGTCAAGACAAGACAAGACCAAGATCCACAAATACCAGTCATTGCAGAAAATTATTCTTTGCGTATAAATAGTTTTTGGGTTTCTTTGAACAAACAAATAATTACATTTAATTACAAGCTTTTTGCTCTAAAATGCATAAGTCACTTAATACGAACTTTTTGTTTATTGACTGTCAGTATAAAATCAATATCAATATCAATGTCATGTTCATATTCTTGTTGTTGTAATATTTCTAATTCGTAATATTTTTTGTCATAAAAACAAGATCTTATTTAAGTAATTGTTGCATATATATATATCTCGGGAATTTGTATTAATTTTGTTGAACATTTTGACAAAATAACCCATTTATTTCTCAATCAGGACCAAACCTGTAAACACTCTTTGGCCGGGAGTCTCCCGCTTTTCCCATCTGTCGCCGCCTTCCTGTTTTGTTATTTCTGCCATGAAACTCTGGGAATACGATGGTAGATTGGCATAGAGGGACCCCAGAAACAAAAATAAATCAAATAATAAATTATTCGGAATAGATGATCATGAAGTTTTATATTTAAACATACCAACGATTTTAACAAAGAATTATGTTTAAAAAAACGTGATCGGTCTTAAAGTAAAACCACAAGTCCTCATTGTCTGAGACCAAGAGAAAACACAGCTCGGGACTACGTCAAGAAAGAGACCTTCATACTGGTCTTGAGTACTACACAAAGAGCTATTGACCATATGTATGTTTGTAACTACATGTCAACGTAAGCTAAAGGTCTCATATAATTACAGTATGACTTGACATGTAGTTTCAAAGTTGCTTAAAGATACTTAAATGTCTATAGTAGATTACTGCATTAAAGAGTCATTTTTTTCTTATGTTTTATCATTATTTATTATTATAATTGCCTTAAGAGTGTTCCAGTAAACCACATCCGTGAGCTGCTCTTCCACTCTCTATAACGAAACACCAAGTGTGATTTCAAAGTTGCTATTAAAACCGATGACTCACTGCTGCATGCACAGAGGAAATGATGTTATGGTTAGTATGTTATACTACAGCACAGAGATGCTCGGAGGGCCGTTACGACCTTGAGAAGAGACATCAGGAGAGCCCTTCTGCTCTTATTAGGCTACATCTAGAGAAATTCTCCGGCCTCCAAAAAAAATGGTGATAAATAGCACTAAAAGTGGTTCTTGACTGGTTATCATAGGGGAACCACTGTCAGTGCTACAGAAACCATATTTGGTAATTCAGCGGTTCTTTGGGATGACTGACGTGCTATATAGAATAGCCGAAGAACCATACAGCACCGCTCCGTATAAACAACCTGTTAAGCCCCTGTATTGTTCTTCAGCGATTCTAAATAGCACCTAAGCCAAGAACCACTTTTAGTGCAACACAGCACAGTGTGAGCTTGCTGAATTGCCAGCATCTTCATTTAAATTGAATTGGATATCAAGAGATTATCGAGATGCAGAGAGTGCTGCCTGTTAGATCACTTGTGTATCTATATGTGGTGAGGAAAAACAAAAAATGGTGATTTGAAAAACTTTGGCACGTCCTCAACTACAGTAGATCTTCCTCTGAACTGCTCATTGTAGCAGCATGCTACCTTGTAAACCCTTTGTCTCCTGCTGGACCAAAACAAATCAGTGCGCTTGACTCCTTAAAGTTGCACGGGGCATTTTGAAGACCTCTCTCCATTAACCAATACAGTCTGTGAAGTCCGCCCGCTGTCTAACCCAAAGACTAAATGTGGACAGAAGAAGCAGAGCGGATTTTCCCACTGACAGAGCGTGAGGTTTTAAGGATGCTTAAGTGACTTGGCTTTTGTCTCACAGAACCAGAATCCATTTCACTTTAGTCTCCAGGAAGCTGCGCCTGTCAGGAAAGGAAATGATCAATGCCTAAACTTCTCCCTCTTCCTCTGTTCCTTCCATTTTATTTTCCTTTCAGCAGAAGGTGTGAGCTATCTCCTCCAGCAGACGCCACCTGTCTGGGACCGAGTGGGTGCCAAACTGCTGAATTGTATGAATATAGAACTGGTCCTCTGTGACAAGGCAAACTATGCAGCAAATTGAGAACACCACAGTCAGTATTTGCCACCGTCACCACGTGTGATCAAATATTCATGCGTCTATCCCCAAGCCTCCTCCCTTGTGATAAATTCCGGTCCATTTATTGCCACGCTCTTATCTTTGTCATTATTCCTATTAAACAGAGGCGCAAGTCTGTGGACTCCAGTGATGTTGCCTTTACGTATTACGGATTAAAGTAGAACAAGAAACAAGATGCACCTATCTCATCCTCTGCCTGTTTTCACATGCGTTTGGGTTTAAATCCAGCTCCAAAGAGCATTAATTGAGAGGTAATATTGAATGGAACAACAGCACCGCGTCTCCTCGGCTCAAAGCAAATGAGCTCTGAATATGAAGAGGAGACTAAGCAAGATCTTCCCATCAATAATGGATCGAGCCAAACCTCTGAGAACTCCACAATTTCTCCTTGACGTATGAATTATGCATGCGCTTTAGTGCATCGCTGATCTCGTTTAGACTTTTCCAGGGTGTTTGTGACAATGAAAGGCCAAATATTGCTGTTGGGTTATGTCAGGAAGAAAGAAAGAAAAAAAGAAAGAAATATTAGGGAGTCGGCTGACTGGCTGGCCATTAATGTCCCTCAATCTCCGTAGCTCAAGGGTGTCGCCGGCGATAACTGCCACGGTTTCATTTTAAAGCCGAGATTTTTTTGGAGAGTGCCCTGCTCATAATAGTTATCTATTTTCACTTTTTTGGCTATTGTCAGTCTTTGTCAAAAACAAAAAGTATGATTGCATGTTTCGTGTCCGTACCAAATGCAACTCAGCAAAGTAAAACAAGATGTCAAACGTTGGTGTGTGTGGGAGAGAGAGAGCATGAGAAAGAGAGAGAGAGCATGAGCAAAGGTCTGAAAGTGCTTTTTAATGAGAATGCTAACATAAACGCTACAAATGTGTCCGCAAGAATAACATCTAAACAACATTTGCTCAGAGATGAGATGGATTTACATCCTATCAAGAATCAAATTAAACAGAACCCATCCACAGCGCCGGGTTCTGAGAGCGAATACGCTCGAACGCGACACAGAAGCCCGATTACTTTGACTTGAGGCGAGTTCGTGATTCTCCCTCATTAGTGCATGGAAAGTCCTCTGGGCTTTTTGCACCATGTTAATCACCTCCTGGATGCAATATGGATTCCACTCTCAAGCCCTCATTTCAGAGTACTGTTTTGACCGAGGCCTGGAGCAAATCACCTGCTATAATTGTGATCAATGGGCCATGTCAACCTATTTCACAGACAAGCGTGTCTCTTGGTTGCGGGGGTCAATGGCACAAATAGCAGTGATTTACATAGTCAATACCCAGAGTTGCGAGATCGCCACGAACAATTTATCTAATACAAGAGATTAAATCTTGCAGAGCTGGAGCATTTGAAAGCTTTTAGGAAAGGCACTTAGCACTGTGGCCCTCTCATAGCGATGGGACCTGGACACTAGCCTTTAAAAGAGATATATTGTCAATTTACTGAGAACTGAGTCAGCCAATAAAGTCTTGTGTGGCAACAGTTATTAGGTAGTATTTCTAACGGCACTCCACAATCTCACCTACAGATTTTAGCAGACAGGAATGTTATCTCATATATACAGCAAGGTCCACATTGATAATCTGGGTTTCATTTTCTCTTGGAGGTGAAGAGAATTTTGGGGGAATTCAATTAAATTTTAAGGAAGAAATGTCAGGATGTGAAAAAAAGAAAAAAGTTATCCACTATTTTTAGGATGCTTATTAAAAGGGATACAATTTCTTTTTAGTATCTATTTTGTATTTCTTTAAGGGTCAGGTACTCTTTTTTCCAGGGAAGCATAGAAGAGCTCTTTGGAATGTTCTCAGATAAATACACGGATCAATAGTTTCTGCAGAAACCTGACAGTTCAAGTGCATGCTACCAAGCAAACCAAGCAAATGTTTATACATTTCAATTAAATTCAATTAAATAAAAAATCTGTAAATTATTTATGTTAATTTTATCCTCACATTTGATTCATAACTTTTGTTAATAATAAAAATAACTTAAAATGAAGGCACCGCAAGTGATGGATCCTTTTTGAGAACCTCTTCTGTACATATTCATATTCTCCATATTCATGTACTCAAGGAACTGCGATAGATATTGCAATAGACATTCATTTAGAAGAACTGTTGTCTTTAGAGAAACTCAGAGTACTACATTTCTCAAAAAACTGAAAAGCTGCCAGTGGGTTATTCAGAAGGGTCTGCAAATGAGCCTCAAGAAGTAAAGATTATGTTCCATAAAGATAAATGTAGTAAATGTCATACTGTAAATATATCTAAACTTTATTTTTGATAAAGTTTATAGTTGATGCAGCAAAATTACGAACAAAAATTGCCAGAAACACCCTACTAATGCCACTCGCTGCTGCCCGCTATTTGGGAATTACCCACTCAAGTTTGGTTAAAGCTTAGAATTCCTGCTTTCGGCTTCACCTACTCCGCAACATAATTACAGCAGTAAGCCAATAGAGAGCGTTAAAACAAACCTGTTTCTTGTATTTGCAGCCTCAGATTACAAATTTTCAAATAGTTGTATCTCGTCCAAATAGTGTCCTATTCTATCAAATCATGCAGATTTTTCATCTTTCAGATGATTTTTTAATCTCAATTTCTAAAAATGTACCATTATGACTGGTTTTATGATGCAAGGTCACATATAAAGTCCATTACTATTAAGATATTTTGTAATAATAAATACAATGTTGTGTGGTAATCAATATCCTGCCTATTTAATCAGGAAATGTCCAAATAATATATAACCCATTACATTCTTTAAAAACTTGCATTTTAAACATGTACTTTATGAATTAAATTATTATCTTACACCTCCCTAAGGCTCCATATTAGTATGCAGCGATTGTTCTTGCAAGGACTTCTGCAGCCTGATTGCAGATCACAACCTTAGGAAAAAAATCCAGTCAAAACCCATTGAACACAAACTGTTGGCAGTGCAGTTTCTATTTGCAGCTTGCCTGAATTTGAATCAAAGGAGTTGATGTTCCTGTTCTAATAAGAAGAATACAGCCCAGCACCTCACAAGATGACTGCCATTCAAATATAGCTTTGCAGTAATCAATTTATATTAAATATGGATAGACTACGAAGGTTCAGAATCATTAATAATATCATACTGTACTATTAAATATGAAGCAAGGAAGCTGGATCTATATGCCGTGTCATGTTAGGAGGCCTGGATTTATAGTAACTTGTTGTGAAACATAACCACTGGTATTTATCAAAAATCGGCAAACCCGATATCCTTCTGATTTTTTTAATAAAATTGATTGATTGTCCAAATTGCTATTTACCAATTAAGCCGAATGTTGTAATTAAATAATAGATGTTGTTACCTATCACTCGATATGTGTTTATTTATAAAATATTGTAAACATGTGACTTTTGAAAAGTTATACAGCTTCTCATTAGTTTATGAAGTTGGCTCATGCAATTTTGGTAAGAGGGCTTCAAAAAAGGTGACATTATTTCTGGTGAGAGAACACAGGAAGCAGCAAAGCTACCTGGTTTTTGTGCTGCATTGTGGGAGTTTTCAGAGAACATTTTTTTCAGTGTGCTGGAAAGGATTTTGTGAATGACCCTGATTAGTGCCACGATTATCTAAACAAGGGAACTGATTGACACACCCCCTATGACAATACCATGCAACACAGCAATTTCTATGTCAATCCCCTTTCATATAACAAACAAGTAGTATAATATGAAGCGTGCTGTGACTTACAGTTACACTATACACAAAACAGAACATGAAAGACTGGATAAAAAGCTTGGAAAAAACTTTTGTTTTCAAATGTTTTTTTTATATTAATGGAAAACTTAACTTAACATTATCCTCAACATTATAAAAGCCGTTTTGCACAAATGTAGAAAGACCGTGCAAACACGGGCCGCATCAAGGACTGAAGGTATGCAAATTGGCACACACCATCTGCAAATCAGGCCTTAATGCGATGATAGTTTCTAATCATTATCCATGACCTCAGCCTCCAAAGACAACCCGGTTAGTTTTATTTGCGCTGGGCCAGGCACATATCATTTCCAGTCTGGCTGACTGTGCTCTGTGATAGATGACATCAATGATGGGCGATTCTCATTTCTCTGCCATTTAGTTTGGATTCAATTTAGTCAGAGCCCACAGTGGATGATGCTTTGGTTTGGGGCTGGAATCGCCGGTTTGCAAGGGCTCCAGAGCTTCAAAAATGCAGATGCTATAAATGAACATGAGAGGGTGTTGAAATCTTTATTTCACCAAGAGAATCTCATTTTCTGGAGAATGAAGGTAAAAATAAATACAGAAAACACCCGTAGAGGTATTTAACAAGAACAAGAGGTCAACGTATACGTGAACACGGTGCAGTGCTATTTTCAAGATAGAAAAGCCAGAGAACCAGAGAAAAGGAGAAATATTAAATCAATTTCAACTGCAAATTAATTATGTATGATATAATTAGATGTGCAGGGCACATTATAATTTCTTCATGATAATGATACACAGTGTGCTGAAATGTGACAGATTCTGCTTATGTTTTAATCAGTGACATCTCTTATTTTAAGGAGTTTATTTGGTGAATAACGCAATATTAAAGCTAACTATTGACCAAAATGTATTGCAACAAAACAAATGCTTCGCATTTTCTGTTTTGTGCGTGAGCATCTATAGTACGAAACCTTCATCTTTCACAGCTCTGAACACGCAGACCATATCTGGGACTACTGCCAGTCAGAGAAAATTACCAAATGCCAGTCTGAGCACCTAACCCAGTGAAAGGATCACCTACTCAGTCTTGATCACATTCATGCACTTAAACTATCCCTGATCACCATTAAATCACCATTCTATATTTCAATGAACTAAGGAAAAGGCATAAATGGAGCATACATTAGACTGCACATCAGCGGAGAATACAGTATTATACGCAAATTGACCTGAAAGTGATTTTAATATTGAACGCGTGGGTGGCGCGTTTGTAATATATGAGGAAAGCTTTATGACACCCTAATAATATTTTACAGTGAAGTGTTCGGCTGTCTCGTAGAAAGACAACCCAGACAAGATAAATTACTGGCAATTTTCGAGATGACGTCCTAAGATAAAGGATCTTGTGTGTTGTTGTAAGTGTCATTAAACTATCCATCAAGGAGCCAATACCACCTTCACTGCCCACGCACCATTTACAATTGATCTTAAGTGGTACCCGTTGAAATGGTGATGTTTTTTATTTCTTTACTGTCTGTCATATATATATATTATTTTTAGCACGACAAACATATTGTATGCCTTATGCTAAGCAGGTTATAAGATTATTTACTTTACTTGCAAAGCAATCAAAAAGTCTTATTTGAAGAAGAAAACAGGATCATCTGTAATTGAAACAGAAGTGTGACCCACGCAGAAACTACAACATTTTTTACTGTCTGTAAAACTTTACATATAATGTGGTTCTAAAAATGAGGGTGTCTGTCGGCAGGTTTCGGGAAGGGAATGTCCGTAAATATCACTTCCTGCTGAGTTTCCTGCTGACTACTGTCAATACAGTCTGGGTGACAATTACCAGGTTCCAGAGAAAGTCTCAAGCAAGACACTGCTGATGACCAAAAGCGTGACATTTCTAATTCATGTTCCCTTTTGGCGAGCAACGTTAGCGATCGATGGATCAAAACAGTTCTGATTTAAACAACACAGAGAAAATGTCAGTAACAATTAGCCGATTCGGTCATTGGCAGGAGAAGTAGTAACCTGCTGTTCAATGGCCTTTCCTTGGCGTCTGGTTCCCATATTAACATATGCGGTAATAAAGCTGAGGTTGTATCCAAGGCACAAAAAGGATGAATAGAAGTGTGCGTTTATGCAACTCGCTTTAGAATATGAGAAGGAAACGGCACTAATGGCAAACACACTGTGGTCGATACTGGCAAATTTTCCACTTGCGATGGCTGAAGCAGAGAAAGGGTGGGAAAATTTGCTCTTGCCTTTGAGCATGAGAGTGATGCATGCAAGCGAAGGCTGTGATCTTATTACTGTTGAATGATTGCCTGAAACAGAATTCAGAGAAACGCACAGCCGTACGATGGTGATTGGAGCTTAGAGAGAAATGTCTCAGCACTCTGTGAGTGGAAACTCATCTGAAATACCTGATTCTTTTTTCAACTGTAAGTACAAACCTGCATATTGCATAAGTATGCCCTTGAAAATAAACATGCAACATCATATTATTCAGAAGGAAATATAATTGAAGTCTGAAAGAACATGAGTATACAGGCTTTTAGCTTTTAAAAGGGGTGTTCAGCGGTTAATCACCATTAATCACATCCAGAATAAAAGTTTGTATTTACTTAATATACGTCTATATACTGTGCATATTAATTTTGTATTCATAAACACATATATAATTAGGAAATCTTTGCATGTATATATTCATATTTATGTATAATTTAAATTACATCCAAAACATTTTATATTTAAATTTTATATTTTTCTTAAATGTATACATCTGCATGTATGCGTTTCCTAATTCGAATTAATATGCGTGGTGCACCGATATATATTTAAACACAAGCTTCTATTCTGGATGCGATTAATCATGATGAATCCTTGAGCAGCTCTAGTTTTTAATTTGTCTAAACTGAAATGATACTCTGTTAGTAGTTCATTTGTTTTTTGACTATTAAGTAAAAAACATCAAGCATCAAACAAAACATTTTTTTTTACATCAAGACCACTTGATGCATGACCGAAGGCTAGTCTTTTTTAAAGAAAAGCCCATGTTGCCATGTCATTATGAACAAAACAGCAGTGTTTCAGCACCATGGACAGAGACTCACCATTCAATGAATGGCTTTACATCGTATAAGGACTTTAATTCTTTAAAATTCATAAAACAAATCTTCTTTTAATGATCCGTCAACTTTACAGAGCAGAAATACAAAGAGGTTGTAGATTGATTGAAACAAAAATTGGAATATACAGAGAATGGTTCCAAAAACACATTAAATATGAGAAATGAAAACAACCCCCAAATGTGTCATTCCAGAATATAACCTGGTAATTGAGAATTATTTTGAAATGGCACCTCCACTCCTGTGGAAATGTTACATCCAGCAGAGTTTGAAATTGTTTCGCTAAAAATTAAACAACACCTTACACTCTGACCGCACTTTGACCTGGGTTATCTCATATCATATCGTGAAGCGCTAACTCTGTAGAGCCAATAACATTTCTATATATTGAGAGAACAGTACTGGTCGTGTTTGGAGATATCAAGAACGGGACTCTATGCTAGCAGGAAAAGGTTAATGAAACCCTGTCCTTAATTGTATCAATGTCCACGTTGGGCATTGCTGCTGACCCAATTGATCCACGGTCTCTGATCACATTTCACTAAAAGCAGATTTAGAGTCACAGCAGGGGTGGCTGATTAGCTAGACAGACTCTCTGGTGCCCCGCTAATTGAAAAATTGCCTTACAGTTACACATTTACTCCCAGTCTCTGTACACTTCATTTCGTTGAAGGGAATAGTCTCATCGTGTGCATTTCTATATTTACATTTCATACCGTGGGGGGAAATTGTTTTAAGACAACCTTAAAACTTAAATAAATAAACCAAATAAAACTAGACTGAATGACTGTCCCAATGTGGTCATGTATTTTGGTGTACAACGTCCATTCCGATGTGTCAACATTTATATAAATATAACCTCCACCTTCAGAGTTTTGTGGAAAATGTCAGACCAACACAAAGCGAGTGACATTTGCTGACTGAACCAATCTCGGACTCTTGAGTAATCCATACAACATCCAAGCTAAACCTTTTATTTGCCAATTAGCAGACATGCACACATGTCCATTTAGGATTACATCCAATAAAAACAACCAATTTTAATAACCACAATCTGCTGAGCAAGCTAAACCCCCATACACAAAAAAATCTGAATATTAAAGACCTTTAATCTTCAGATGGCCATTTCTAATTATTGGGATTTCATCTGTGCACACCAAAGCCTTTGTGATACAGTTATTCTAGGGAAAAGGGAGTTGTCAACATCAAAGTTTCTCTAGACAAACACATTGGAGATAAAGTTCTGCTCAGCCGATTAGGGAATATGGATTAAAAGTCTTTTTGTCTTGATAATTTTCTTTAGGTTATATTAAAACAGGAACTATTGCACCTTTCAACAGTCCAATGGCTTTGACTTCATTAACTCTTCCAATAGAGCCCCGTAGAATGAGAATCAACGTTATACCACACATAAATAAATATACCCATTTATTAATTTCGGGAAAAACAAAATACATTCCAGAGGATAGTCGACCCCAAAATGAAAATTATGTCTTCATATAATTAACCTCGTTTCATTTCAAATAAGTATGACTTTCTTTCTTCTGCAGAACACAAAATAGATTTTGATGAACGGCAGCCCCATTGACTTGCATAGGTTTTGCAACCAAAAAATAGAAGTGAATAGGTACCGCCATTGTTCGGTTACCAACATTCTTCAAAGTTTATTTTTTGTTATGCAGAAGAAAGAAATTCATTCATGAATTTGAGTAAATGGGTGAGTAAATGATTACAGAATTTATATTTTTGGGTAAACTTTCCCTTAAGGTTTACATTTTTTTTTATTAGGTATGTTACCGGAGATATATAGGGAGATGGAAGTGTCTGTAGTACTTACCACAGCTGAAAAGCGTAACGGCTAACATGGATCACGTGACGCACCCTCAACCAATCATATGGCAGTGGCATCAGTGGAGTAGTTCATAGTTTTATTTCAGTCGGTAACCGTTTATGTTGCACAGTTTCAAGTGGATTTGTTTGTTAATAATTGTAAATAAATATTGTATAAGAAAAGAGATTTTGTTGGTTATCCTGTTATCTTTTTAAATACACCACATTACTTTAAATGTTAATCTGGAAGTCATAGAAACAATTCCTTTATATTTCTTTCTTTACTTTATTTTATTTTCATTCAACAACAAATACACACTATAATATTTTACATTAGGGTAATGTAATGTCCTTTTTTCATAAAATTGTATTAGTGTCATATGGATACATGCAGTTTTAGTTATTACAATATAATGTCCTCATATCCGCTGAAACCTGAAATCAACCATTCATACTATTAAATTCTATGATAATGCTGTGAGTGATTCCTTCCTGTTGCAACATTTGCTGCCTTCTCTTAAAAAATATTTTTTATCATAGTAAAATCTACATATCGTTCTCAACAAAGGAAGGTTTGGTGTGAAACATGTTGAACATTATTATAAAGGCAGTCGATTTCTTAAGTGAATAACTGTTTCCCCACAAAAGTGGTTTATTCAGTGTAGTGAAGCTTCTCTTCCATTGACATCCATTAAAAACAACACCATCTGGTCTCCTGCGTACTGGCGTTAGCACTAGCCGTACGCATTTTTGGCTAAAGATTGCAGGCTTTTCTTCTAAACGGGCTTCGGTGTTACCTGTAAATCGAAGCTATGACTTCAACTACTTGAGCTACCGAAACACTCTGGGGACCTAAAGTCTAAAACCACTACACTTCTATATTTGACAATATTGTATTGAAAACAAAACATCTATTCACCCAATAACTGGTGCAGAATAAAGCCATATGAATTTGACAAAATTGTCTTATCCAACAGTTTACAAAGATCATGTTGTGTCTGCACATAACCAGTCACAAATATGCTATATTAGACCACTTACTCATAAATACTCTTTGTCATTACTTATTCTTTTCATGTTTTAATAAAGAATTGCAAAGAATCAAAAAGATCTCAGTGGACCTCATTGAACAAAAACAATGCTCCAAAAAGGCAGTTTAAATATGCATCTTCTACGCGTCCTTGAATATCTCCTAACTTAAAAGATTTAGAAAGTCCAAAGGCTGTTTGATACAGGAGTTAGAATGGGCATTTCAGCAGAATAATATCAGATAGTCGGAGGACACGAGCAGCTGTGGCGTACTCCTTTAAAAGACAAACGCACGAGGAATATGAAAATATGACGTGACGTCAGGCGTCGTCTTTAAATATTGATCTCGAGCACTTCACTGCCGCAAAGCCATTCTTGAGAAGTTTACAAAGAGACGAACATGAGCTGAGCTGAGCAGCGCGGCGGGGAGACGCGGCGCGGCTTCGCGTTCGAAACTTAGGAGCAAAATGTGCCTTTTAGACATGGAATATCAGATTTCCAACACGGATTACATTCGGTAGGATGGTGCTTCACATTATCGGCTCAAACAAATGGATTACTTGAAAGATTTTAAACACTAAAGCAAGTGCGTTTCTGAGGCGAGGAGCACCGCTGGTGCTGTTATGTACAAAAGTGACGCGCAGCCTAAACGGGCAGTGGGATTACATTTCTTTTCAACTTTATTGCTTTTCTATCAAATACTTTTTGACAGCCTATGCGTCTGATGGAAATATTAACTAGCATTTTCCCAAATGAGATGTAAGTTCGCGCCGTCGGAGTTTGCCGTGTCTTAATGGGGAGCCCGAGACCGCGCGCGAACGTCACAGAGAAACTTACAGAGAAAAACATGCCGTCTTTTCATCCATGGAGACATGGCATATAGGTTCCTGTCCAGCCGAATCGTGCCATCCTCAAACAGATTAAGCAGAAGGTTTATTTTTATATTCACCATCTCGTTGTCTTTCACGTATCTATGCTACAGCATCCTATTCTGTTCCGGCGCAATCATGCCTAACCAGAGATTGGAGGAGCATCGCTGCGTCCATCTGAAACCCATAGGGAGTAAAAAACTTTTACAGAAGTCACATTACTGCACTATATCTGCAAAAACGAGAGGAATCTCGGCCGAAACGAGACTTGTGGGTCTTACAGCAAACCGTACTGGTAACCAAAGCAAACAGTCAATCTCGCAGAAAACACAAGCGCGAAACTTGGATGCGCTGGATCATAAGCAACTTAATAACACCAACTCACCAAAATACGGGAACAAGAAACTTCCGAACGCGCTTATAGTCGGCGTTAAGAAGGGAGGAACCCGGGCTGTACTCGAGTTCATCCGAATTCATCCAGATGTTCGGGCACTTGGGACTGAGCCGCATTTCTTTGATAGAAACTATGACAAAGGCTTGGACTGGTACAGGTAGGTTTTTCATATAGGCTACTGTAGCTTTCCACATTGTATTACATGTGCGTAAAGGTGGATTGATAATTTAATAGAAAGATGATATTATATAAGACGACGTTGGACGTTCATCTTTGCAGAAACGCTGAAAAACTTCATTTTTACCAAAAAACTCTGACATCATTCAAGTGAACGCAGGTGCTTGGTAACAGACATTCAAACAATACATATGAAAATAGTGTGTATTCATTTGTGGTAGAAAAATTAAAAGGTACCCTTAGAATGACGTCAGAGACAACAAATAAATAACAGTAAAGACAATAAATAATAACCAAAGTATTAAATTCAACTCACAAGTTCTCAAATCATATATTTACATTTCGAGCAAACCATTCATTTTGTTTAAAGTGAATCATAAGAGCACATAAGTGTACAGATCTTGAAGAAAACTGTGTCTAGCAGGTACAATTTCAAAAGCTTATATCAGCAGGGTGCAAATAAATCACTTTCTGTGGTGGCTTAAAGACAAAAGATGAAAGTTCGAAGTGCTGACAGAGAGATGTTAGCAGAAACTCGTAGCGAAAGAGCAGGAATGATAGTGTTTTGGCGAGAGGCGCCGGGTGGAATGACACAGACTGATTGGAGTGTTCGGTTTCAGGGCAAAATATGCAGATAAAGGGCAATGGATCTCTTTCAAGAGTAAACCTTCCATATACGCTGCCAAGAAAAGTCATGGATCATATTGATCAGTGGGCAGATTAAAATCAACTCCTTCCTTCCTGCCTTTCTACTGATGGGCTGCCATTCAAATACCCGTCGGGGAGCCATTTGACTGCACAAAAAGTCAGTGTCGATACCGACTGGCGTACAGGGCTGTATACTAGGGGCCTCTTGGAGACAATATCATCCCTCCCTTGTCCAGCCCAGTGTCTGCCTGCAGCTCAGGTTCAGTAATTACACTCACACATCACATCTCAGCAGAGACAGGACAGAGAGGACTCCCTGCGGGCCGTATCCAAACGTGAGGGGGAAAATCCATGAAGCTAACAGTACATACCTGTGTGAGAGCAGCCCTCCAGCCATTAGCAGTTGTTGCCGTGCGTTCCGTCTGCTCGCCGTCTAGAAACCACAACAAAAACACACTTATTCAGGGTTTTGTGTTCGTTCAGGGGCAACTTCACTCACCCACAGCCTACTGTGTTAAAATCAATCGAAGCGGATGTGTTTACGAGATGCGCAGATCGATGCTAGTCCCTTGTATTTGGACATGGCGAGAAAAAGATGTAAGTAAAAAGAAACACAGCATGAAGAGAGGCTAGATGAATGGAAGACAAAAACGAACTTAAAAAATGCGCCGAGCCAGACGACCGCTAAACACAAACAAACTCCCACAAATGAGCTATTAATAGACCAGATATGTGCTTTTGCAAACCAGCAGAGATAAAGACGACGGTCAGATGCAAGAAATATTTTCACACGGCTGTTCAGGTAATTGCCTCGTAACACAGAACACGACACTTGCGGATATAAAATTTGACAGACAGGCTTACAATGTAAATATAATTCACGTCAATAAAATGTGCACACATTCACTTAAAAACACACACACACTGCTTTTACCCCCACACGCAGAAACTCATTTATACTATTTGTGGATGGGTTGATTAAAATGCCACGGAGGCCAAGACACTGAAACAGTCGCCCAACCCTCACCGAAAGCCATTTTATTTTAGCAACTGACATCTTGCAATAAAAGGAGCAATAAGGCCAGCAATAAATGGCACAAGTAATGAGAAAGATGAATTGGGTTATTAAAGCCAAAGTTCCTTATAAAGCCTTTAATAACGTGTTTTAGGGTCTTGTTTTTCTTTGTATTTCAATCATTACCTTGCCAAGTTCCAATGGATAAATTCAGATGGCATTGTTACGATTACCTTCACTGCGAGTCCTCTTAACTGGAGGAAAAGCAACAGTTTTCACTCGAAATAATACGATTTATTCACCATAGCTGACAAAGCCCCGGAGTGATTCCGAGACAATTCTGTTAATTGTTGTGTTTTGTTTCCCCTACCACCCTTAAGCTTACGAGCCAGCTAATACAAAGGTGGCAATGCTCATTACTTTATTTTTAGGAAGGAAACGCATCCTGATGGCCTCATTTTGTTCAAGGCAAACCGGTTTTCCCATTATGAGCAGACACTTATAAGCTTGCTAATGCAGACATCACTTTGTAACCAGGTTCATTTACCCAACACTCGTATGGCCGCCGCTTCCATTTTTTATTAGATCATCAAATCAAACAAATATTCTCCACTACCCACCACCCGAACTTAAAAGGGCATTGATTTTTCAAACATTGGAAGCTCTTCAAGTAGATTTCCTAAGCCGTTGGATTGTATAAAATGCCTTTTTAACATGTGCTAGAGTCAAGAAAACCCTCCCAGTCCACCATTAATTGGCTCTGAGGGTAAAGGAGCAGCGAAACGCAACATCCGGAAAGGTTGACGAGGACAGAAAGTTGGAGAGATTTTATTTAACAGGGAAAACTGCACATTACTCAGTGCGCGAGAGAGACCCTACTATTCCCCCGCACCACTAATGGGAATTGCTAATCCCAGCGTAGCTTGTAGAGTCGTGGAACTTTTCATAGCATTAATTACCTACACAATTCATTCTTGGTGACGTCCCGGAGGGAGCTGCAACCCCCCGAGATGTTTTGATTTGGTGATTTTAGCGTAAATTACTCATTAGACATCAGTGCCACTTTTGCAAGAGTGAGTAAATATAAGATACTCTGAGAGACAGTGTCCAGCGGTGGGAGTCCATTATGGGACTGACTGGATTAAGGATGAATGTTGAATGCACAGAGTCACTCTAGAGACAAACCACGGAACCGCTGAGGAGCTGAAGGTGAGAGCTCAGATTCACTTAGAATACTTGAAGAGAAGCAGTCATCATATATTATCATACATTATGGCGTTCCGCTGGCCCTCTGCTGTGCAAATTAAACTGCACCTATACTGAGCATATAAAATATATTCATCCACTTTCTGTTTTTTTTCATATTTTATTGTGTCACTACTGTAATGGAAACGTACAAAGACGTTCAGTAAAACACAGACGTTCAGTAAACACACAACCGCCTTTCTTTTACATATTAAATTAGCTCTTAATCTTTCTCTGCTTCACACATAATTGGAGACCCCCTGCACACTGCAGAGATGTTTCATGTTCAGTAAAAAATAGATGTGTTTGTGGGAGCGTTCTGCATGTACAGTAGCTAGTGCATGTTTGAGAAACACTACATCATGAAGACGTAGGTCGCCATTGATATATCTGCCTAATACAAAGCCATTTTTGAGAACAAAAACATTGTTTTCCAAAGGCGCTATGGTTTCAAATATTATCTAAAGCGGCTGGCAGTTCACGTAGACTGTAGATATTAGATTATTTAAAAGCAAAAACAAACGTTACTGCACATGCTAGCGTTCATGGACTGCCCTGAACTTCGGGTACACATTTGCAAACAATAGACAATAGACTATGTAGATTATTCTGATAACAAGCAAAGGAAACCGATAAGAACAGTTACTTAGCTAAACTTGCCTCTCCAATATTTTGAATTTAGACTGCGATACCAAGCTCAACCACTAGATGTCAAGACTGCGGGACCTATTCAAGAAATAGTTCATTTAATAAAATTAACATTTCAACAAAATAAATTGTTAATTTAAAACATTTGTTAAACAAAAAAGTAATATAAATTAAGTGTAATATTAGACACTAGCCAGACCGATAAACAAACGCAGACCAGAAGTTAACTGCAGTCCAGGCGCATACGTCCAATGAAACAATCTATACATTGTAAGTGCATTCCCTGAAATTTGAACCATGACCTTAATGATGCTAGCGCCACGTTTTTCCAGATCTGCATGAACGCTTTAAACTAACATTATAGTAACAACACCTTCCTAACAGTGACATGCAGGAAGCATTGTTCTTCAAGCAGATGACAAGAATAAAAACTCTAAAGGGAAATTTGCTGCAGTCGGCTGAAGCACTGAAACCTGGAAGATGATTAATCTTCCAACAAGACAATGACCCAAAAATACACCGAAAGTCACAGCGGAATGATTTAACGATAAGAAAAGGTTAATGTTCTGAAGAGCCCAGCCAAAGCCGCTCCAGATTAATTAACCGCATCTGTGAAATGACTTAAATATTGTTGTTAATAAACAGACGTCCACTAACTTGATGAACCATCTGCATGAAAATATAGATAATTGTTCAGTGAGTGAGGGAGAAGAATACAAATGTATTGAATTTTATTCTTGAGTAATGGCGCAACAATTTTAGATTTTTTTCCTCAACACACAACAGTTCTTTCTATTGATGTAAAATGGGGTTATAGTGCATCTATAGGCACCATAGAGATATTGACGTGCTTTACATAAATCATGTTTCACTTTAATTCCACCCTCCTCTGGCTTCACTGAAAAAAAATAACCCTTTTCTGTTTTAAAATCAATTCACAAGTCATAAATTCACAAGCGCTCATCTCACGGGAGAAGATGGCAGTAGGGTAAGTTGAATTTATTTGTCGCAACTGGATGCCATTGTGCTCATGATTTCCTGTGCGGTGCTTGTAATGTCAGCAATTGTACACATCATCTATATGACTATTACCCTTCAATAGCTACATCAAGAAAATGAAAAATGCGTACGGCATACATGAACACAGTAGTGTTCCGAGTAAGTTATTCAATGCTTCTAGTTTTAATGCAAATGTAAAGTGGTGTGACACCACATCTCATTCTCTAAAGTCATTAATGTGACTGTTTGCGATGAAATTCTTTTTAGATCACTTATGTTTTAGGGCTTCCTGTTGCCCGGTGTCAACCAGGGAGCATGTAATGGAGAAAGTGCAGGCGTTCTGTGTCGGGTTCTCACAATTTCAGGTGTCCTGCCGTCCATTTGCATTTCTGCCACATACCGAGTAAGCCTGCTTCTCATTATTCTGTGGTAATGTTCCCATTATATCCTGCAGCTTCGAAATGAACCTTTTAAAAAAATAGAGGCTTGTAAACTGAATACGAAGTAGGATCAGGCATGTCGTGACAAAGGCGTACTACATAGCTGGGCGTCTTTTTGCTTAAAGAGAAAGTTCAATTAATCATTGACACTAAAACACAACGATGGATGAAATGAATAGAGAAAGCGAAGTTTGCTTGCTTTTTCTAAGCAAGGAGGTTGTGTTTAAAGCTGGTTTTAATGGTTTATAAGATCCATTCCCAACCCGGACGGTGAAAGAGCTTTGGCTCTCACTTTTCAATTCTCACTTTCTTTGCAAGTATTCACAGTCTTGGGGTATGAAACACATGATTAACATTGTGTTTTGTCACCAGTATTGACACCAATACACAGGGCTGTACATTTATACATTTATGAAAAAATAGATCTGTGCTTAGAATACATTTAATAGTATAGCACGCGTGCAATACAGTTTGTTAGGTACATTAGACACAGCCTTTTTTGTGTGTGAAATGCATTTTTCGTTGTGCTTCTTCGTGTGTGAGGTTAACTGATGGCGCACCACTATTAATTTTCATTTTTGCAATTAAAACTTGTTTTCCGGCTGCATCAAGTCTATCGATCCAGAGCCCTGTGGTCTGCGCGATGTGAAAAAACATGGAAGGAATCACGAAAGCAGATTTAAATATGTCATCTGCGTGAATGAGTTGCACACCTTTACATGTTACACTTGTGGATTTGTCTCAATATACAAGGACATGAACACATGAAATTCAAAAAAAGTTTATTTTACGAGCGTTTCACAGTTTGAGTGAAGCTACCGTCAAACACACTGAACCTCAAGCGTCTTCGCGGCAACCCCCAAAATAAATGTCTGCTTAATTTGACTAGATGAAGTAAACACTATAATAGTATACTTAAATATTTACAATAGTAAAGTTTAAATATACTATAGTACACAAGAACTTTACAGCAGTTTAATGTAGTAAATACGATAATATTTTATGGACAAATGTATTTATTACTGTGTAGTAAAGCATTGAAAAAGCAGATGTCAGAAAATTAAAAAGGAATAAACTAATTTGGAGAAAACTAAAAATGATTAGCCCCTAATTTGTATATATATACAAATATATAATATACATTTGTATGACAATAATGTCCTTTTAATGTCCAGTTTATGTGATGACCTGCACTTGTTGTTTTAATAATGATAACAGACATATACTTGAGCTACAACTGTTAGGCCTGTGTTACAAAACTTTAAACATCTCTGTTATGTGCAAAAAAAGTTAACGTACAGCCCTACAAATACAAGACTAAAATTGAAGAAAGAACACCATGCATTACACATATAAATATATTGAACGTATATGTTAAGATTTATAATTGCTTTTGTATTATTAAGACATTCAAAGCAACCTACCTTTGAATAATACATTTTTCAGTGTAGACTACAAAACACTACGAGAAACAGAATGTTTATATTCAACTTCCCGTCAGTGTAATGGTGCATTTTCATCGTACCTTTGTATGAAAAGATAGTGTGGGACCACCGTGTGCTGAACTGAAGCCATCATCCAGAAGACTTCACCTCTTTGAGCTCTCCTCCTCCTCCTGGAGCCCGTATCTGAAGTAAATGAGACCGAAAATACAGTCGCACTGCCGAGGTGCAAAAGATGTTTCAGTTCCAACACAAATGAGTTTGGAGATTGACAAGTCTAGGACCTTTCATCTTTTTATAGCATCTGTTGAGAAGATCTTTGAGTAACTACACAAAGTTTTTCAGCAGTTTATTACACCTCTCCCTCGACAGCTCTAAATCTAAATTCACGTTTCCCAGTTAGGTGTGAGGTTCATTTATCACCATGTGCCAGCCTTGCAGTCTATTTCAGGGTAGTCGATGGTCTAATTGTTGTCGCCCCTTTAGGCTAGATCGATATTATCAACAGATCGATTATTATTTAATTTCATACGCCGCAATTACGGCTAGACATGAAACAAAAGGTTTACAAGGGCAGGCGAGGCAACTGCAATCGTACCTTGTTGTTGACAAGTGTCTAATATTGCTTAAGCTTGTATAAATCATTCATTAGAAACGCTAGCCAAGATGAATGTAGTAAGGATAACAGACTTTAAAGGTGTCAGATGGAAAGAGTCTTAGTTCATTTTACTACTGCCAGGGCTATTCACTTACTCCCACGGCGTGATCAATGTGTGGATGGATTCACGGTTAACTCTTAATAGACTTTCTCTCACAGGCGAGTACAGTTGCCGACTGGTGATTAAAGCTCCGACGTCTCAGAAGAAAATCTGAGCAGCTGAAATATTCATGATTTGTAATACGGCCTAGGCAGAATTAAGCCATTCCTTCTTATCATGACAGGAATTGAATTTCAGTTTATAGGTCTGTTAACAGGATCAGGGATGGTCTGTGACTTTGTTTATTACTGCACATGGTGTGACTGGTAGATAATTCACAGTTTGACACTCATAGTGATCCGCATAAGCACCTTTTAATTAACTATTTATGAGATTTAAAACCCTTATATGTCATAAGTAGTGAAAAACATGAAAGTAGATATTTTCATTTCTTATTTCTTTAGGATGGACAGAAATTTAGATTGAAAACTCAACACATTACTGCTGATTTCTTGGCTCTTTTCTGTACATCTGTTCCTATATAAAAAAAAGTGATTGATCGCTCTCGTGTTTTTTTTTTTTCTCCTGTATAAGTGGGTGGTTCTTGGACAGAATAGCATGTAAACTTTCGTGATAGTCAGAAGTTTGGGTTAAGTGAGACTAAAGCATTGCTACCAATGCCAAAAATGATACTCAAGTGTTGCCAAACCTGTACACATTTCTTTGTTCTTATGAACACAATGAAAGATATTTGGAACAATGTTAGCAACTCACATCATTGACTACAATAGTAAGAAAAATTTCAATGGAACTTAATAGTGCTCAAGGACTGTTTGCAATCCTAAATTCCTCAAAATATCTTCTTTTGTGTTTAACAGAGCAAAACATGATTTCCCAGAAATGTCAGTTGCTGACATTCTTCCAAATATCTTTATTTGCTTTCAACAGAACATTTATATAGGTTTGGAACAACTTGAGGTTCCAATTCCAGACAGAATTTTCATTTTTGGGTAAACTGTTCCTTTAAATGACTTTTGTAGTCTACCCACAACATTGTAGAACATTTAAATGCTAATATCACACAAAAATCGATTGTGTCTTCATTTTATGGCCATTGATTTACCCGCTACAATAAAAACACAGATATCCGTATAAAATGTTAATTTATGTTTGACATTACTGTGCAAAGAAACAACACAGTCCCTTTAAAAAAAAAGGTGGTTAGGGGTGGGGCTTCATTCTTCTTTTTCTAACACATTTCTCTGTTATTACACTATTCATGTCGTTCAAATTCATACAAATGACATTTTCTCGTAAAATCAGGTTTGCATACAAACAACACAACATACTCTGCATATGGGTAGTTAACAAATAAACCATGTGGTGTGACAGTTTTTTATACAAACTGTTAATAATATAATATTTTATATAATTAATATTTATAATATGAAACGGCATTAGAGGGATTAATCTTCATTCTTACTGTTTTTTATCTTTGATGTCACATCCCATGAATAGTATATTTGTCAACTACCCATACTTTGCTGTGTCCAAACATGAGAAGACCACTATAAATATCTGTAAAAAGCACATTTAGATACATTCTTCTTGCAGCTCTGCAAACCAGATCAACTATATATAAAACTTTGAAAGCTCAAAAAAAACGTGAAAGCAGGTAAACACACAGCATAAAATACATTCCATCTTTAATCTTGAGTAAACTGTGAAGCCAGGATATTGTAAACCGGTCTCATTAAGGACTTTGGGCTGATATGATATGCATCTGAACTCAGACAGGATATGAGTCTCACCGTCTAAATCACTGTGTGTTTATGTCCCGACAGCTTTGTCATAGTGATTGATGTTTTCCAATTTAAATAACAATCAGATCAGCACTTGCACCAACATAACTGGCCAATCCTCCGTCTGCCCATAAAGAATTTTAATTAGCACAATGAAGCTTAGATTAATTATATAGAAATAGGAGCATCACAGCCCAGTTAGTAATTGAAGATGTTGGTATGGACAAGACTTAAAGCTAATGCAATATTGCTGAGCGTCAGAGCATACATTATCTAAATATGGTCGGGTTAAGCTTAATAACCTTCGATTGAGTCATTAAATGTCTATGGTTGGTTCTGTAGACACAGCGAGGAGCGTGTTTAATAAATCACACATAAATGATTAAACTCACTTTACAAAAAAGTGCATTGAAGTCTGAATCCCAAACAGCCACGGATATTAAATTCTAGAGTTGTGCATGCCTAGCATTGTTAGACAGGTCAGGTGTGCTCGAGCGCATGAAAGTACTAGATGAAAACTCATACTTTATTCTCAACCCTTCTCAAACGGCATCAGGAGGGAGCTTAGTACATCACATCGATCGAACATCTAAAACTGACCTTTCCAGCAGAGGCGGTTAGACGTTTCTGATCTTCAACATGCTGGTCTCGAATTCTTACGAGTTTTAATTTGAAGCAAGGGGTCAGGGAAACACAATGGCATGAATATGTTATGAGACACTGTGGTTTGGACCAATCAAAGCAGATATTTACCTGAAGGTTTTGTCAAATCCTCATGAGGCTGCATGAGAACGGTGTTTAAATATTAACCATGGTATATATACAGTATAATATGAAATAGAAAAAACGACTGCGAAGTCAGTCAAAGTCGCATTCCTAATATTTCACAGATCACTTAAATAAGCAACCCTATAAAAAAGAAATCAAAAATCCTAGAAAGCAATGAGATTAAATGGAGACATTTTGCTTGAGTCTGCTTCTTACATATTTTGCTCTTGAGAAAGAAAGTTCCTCTACAGTTTCATAAAGATTTCAGCGTTTTCAAACTGCGCTGACATATGCAAAGATACCAATGCCTAAAATTACAAGACAGAGATTACAATATGAGCAAAATGAAAATTCATTGTCTGAAGCTACTGCAAAAATATACATATTTTCTTTTTTTAACCATGTACTATAATTTTAGCAGCATATAGCATATATAATTTACTAGCACATTTATTACAATTGACCAAAGTAAATAATATAGTATACAACAATCTTTTCATGTGGGTATGTCATAATTTGTCCAAGTTTACCAGACTTTTATTTTGATAAGTTGCCGCAAAGACATGTTTAAAAGTAGCTTTTCTTTATGAAACATGGCCGGGATGCAAAGAATGTCTGGTTGCAAGGAACTGGCCTGGAAACTGTGTGAATGCGACCACAGTATGATGTCACAGCATGTCAGGAGCTGCAGGGGTATTTTCAGACCGCCCTAACCCTCTAAAGTACACTAGAGTTATAGTCTTCCGTTATTTACTCCTGCACTATGTCTTTTTCAGGCACTATAAAATGCTTCAACACTGCCAACATGTTTGCTGCATTTATAAAACGTGTGGGCCTCTAAGGCCCGATTCACATTTCGTGTCTAAAACCGCGTGGAAAACTCGAGCCACGGCTCTTTCTCTCTTCAAATGACCCGCGTTGAGCGTGTGGCACTCCAAAACGTTTAACTATTTCCATCTCAATGTGTCGCGAAGCACCTATAAAAATATGCATGCCGAACCCCATACGCACCCAATGTGATGTGATTCACGAAATGTGAATCAGGCCTTTGTCTACGCTGGTTGCTATGTGATCGTATCATCAAAAACGTCGTTGTTCAGGAAAATGTGTTCATTTTACACCCAAAGTGATTTGTTTGCTATTTTAAATAACCAAAGAACGTCAAACATTCTGTGCATCTCATCTCATCTGTGTCTGTTCTGATTTCTTAATCAGAAGAAACAAATGTGAAATTACTACTTCAAGTAAAAACATAGCATAGCTATACAACATAGCTATACAAGAACAACCTCCAAGCACTTATATTTAATATATATTACATATTTTAATAATATATAGTATTACATACAGACTGAAATATTGTATGTTGATGCCAAAGTTGCCTTTGTAGAAGTGGATCAGTAGAGTTTCTGTGTCACTGCTTTCCTCTTTGTTGCAAACGTGCGCGGTCATTAGGGGGAAAAAAACAGAAATGTGTGGCACATAAAGGTGCAGAACACAAGTACTCATCTCAGCAGGCAGGTCGGCCGAAAGCCTTTTTAATCAGAATCAATGACCGCAGTAGGAACGGCACATTGGTTTGCACTTAGCGCGGCATGCAGACTCGTCAGATTTTTCTGTCTCAAGTTGAGTTTTTTTGCATTTGTCGTCAATCTAGAAATGTGACCCCGGAATAGAGACGTATGGCATCACAAAAGACTTGTAGGACACTTTTAATTTGAGAGGATAACTTAAGGTCATCCATATTATTATGACACTTGCTGATGCAACCCCCGAATATTTTCTAGAGCCATCACGACCTTGTCACCATAGCATCTCAGACATAAGATCATAAGAGCCTCTCTGCTCTCTGAAAACATAACATCACTGAAACTTAGAATGAGTCGTGTTCTGGCAGACAATTAACAGCACTGTAACTTTCAGATGTAATATCAGACCTTTGCCCGATGTCATTTCTCATTACACTGAGGTGGTGGAGGTGTCAGCGGTAAGAAGTGACTAAGCCCCCTGATGAATTAGAATGTCAATCTGCATTAAAATCGAAAGCCGGTGATTCCAGACATCAGGATATCCTCCATTATGTAGACCTATTTCTGCGGATGCTGAGATCTAATAAAGGCAGGCTTTGAAGAGATCGCTGGAGCGGATGCTATGGAGGAATGATCCCCCAGGAACTTTCGCAGTCAAACTGGCAGTAATTGTTTTGTGTCTTACTTGTTTATGATAGAAATTCAATTAGCAATTAATTCTCTGTGCACAAGATAGAGTTCAGAGTTAATTCAATGGAAAAAGATAAAAATGTTTTCTGTGCTGCACGCAGAAGAATTATTCCAGTGATTAAAACGCTTACATTTTTAGCATGCATATTGATGTTATTAAAATCTTGGCTGTTACTGTGTGTCAGCAAGGATTCATACATTTCCCTTTGGGATGATATTCTTCCACCACTATACAGAAACTAAACATGTTTTGATTTTCGGTTTTTCATTCTCTTGTTTATTTAAAGCTAGTTTTGGTGGAGGCTAGCAATAGCAAGTTTTCCATAAATGCATAATAGGTAAAATATTTTCCTTAAAAACCTTCCCCAAATCCACATATGTCAATGATATCTTAGTCAATGAGAACACATGAGCAGAAAATGTTACAATAATATTACACAAAAACGTTTTTACAGTAATTTTTAGAACTTGCATGTTGTTTATACATGGGAAGAGTGCATCGTGTTTTCTTGTGATTATAGCAACAAAATGTTTGATTTGGCTGCAGCTTTATTAAAATTTTGTGCTAAAAATTTGTAGATTTTTGTGGACAAACTATTTAAATTGCCAAGCACATGTTCCTCCATTAAACTAATTCAAAAATTGTCTAATAATTTCTAGGATTAAATGGGATCAGCATTATTTTTCTGAGCTCAAGAAGTATTGGTCTCTCTGAGCTTAAGAACGATATTGCTCGATTCATAAAAAGACAACATCATCAACAATCATTCATTGAAAATCATTTGACCATTTAATTCCAAATCGAACACAAAAAATCACTGAAATCAATTAACCATTTCTAATAAAACTCAAAGTTCTCTCTCTCCAGTATCGGGACGAGTACAATAATAAAGCGGTTCCATATAAACAATGACGCTCAAAACTGCCCCGTCACACAGCCCATATTAAAACAAAAACAACAACATGTTTTAGTTAAAAATAAAGAAAAACAATGTAACTCAAATACTGATCCGAATCAAAGCAACTACTCCTCAGGGGTGATTTAAAGAAGATCTTTCTCTCCAACGTCTCTCTGCTGGAAAATATCTCCATAGATATCTGTGAGTATGTCTGCTAAAAGCCTTAGTACCGCGAGTGCTATCGCGTCTCTGCTGGAAAGTCTTTATAATATTAACGCAGATCCTAACTCCTGCCTGACTTTTATTCTTTATTTTATCCTTTAAATCCACAGACCTTTTATTTAATAAATAAGACATCGCTCTTTCTACAGTCTTTCTAAAGCCTGCATGATCTCCTCCCTCCTTCAACATGAGAATTACATCTTTTGTAATACGCTGGCCACCGTTGTGTTTGGACCGAGCGATTTGTTGCAAATCTATAATGCAACGCTAGTGGCCGCTGTAAATCAAAAACTGCGCCTATAAAATGATTGATTCGTCTCTCTGACACATACACAACTCACATGAAACATAATATACTACAAAATATGGTACAGCATTTATTGCAATACTATTATAATAATTAAGATATAACTTTCAACCAGTAATACAAAAATGTTTATAAAAACATTGCCTATCCTATCTTTAACACTTTTAAAAAGAACTGTTTTAGCATCAAACAGAATTGCAAAAGATAACGTAAGAGGTTACCTGAACAATCCCTCCACTATTGATCACCAATTGTCACTGGAATATTATCGCATTGCTGCCATTTAAAACATGGTGTTTACCTACAAAACAAAGCCATGTTAAAACATTTCACAAAATGCTTGGACAGTTTTCACTGGCTATTTCTCACTATAGGTCCCACTTTATGTTTCTGTGCACCACTTTGCAATTAGCACCTCTTGATTCCTGCTTTCAGCAAACTTAATCTTCATTTTTCTCAGTAAAATGATTATCTTCCTTCAGAGCAGACTCTTATGTAAGCAAGTGAACACCTGCCAGCCTCTGCCTCAAGACAGCAGATGAGAGACACACATCACTGATGTGCTAACAGCCAGACTGGCAGATCTTTTGATTCCCGCAAACACAATTAATTTGAAAGCTGTGAGTATGGAGGTAGGCGATGGGTGCGAAAACTGGAGGCTTTCTCTTAACACATATTCTTTGTATGTAGTGCACTTGTGTAGAAATATAATTCCCATGCCATTTAACCAGATACGTGCAGACCAAAATCTTTTGGGGCATAAGAAATAATTCACATAAAGTCACTTTTTAATGGTGGGGCTATGTGGTGCACTTCATTTGCTAAATGAAAAATCTCCCTCAAATGGTTCACCCAAAGCATCTTGACTCCCCGAGTTTTTATTCTTCTATAAAATGCAAGAGGATTTATTTACACCAAAATGTCCAAGCTATTCTTTCATAATGTAAAGGAACAGTTACTTTAGCTGGCAGGAAGGTTTAAGTCAAAACATTTAGCCAATAACAGAATACAGCACATACAGTAGATCACGTTGACTAATATAAGGATCCTTTTTGAGTTTAGCAGCCTCTCATCCTCCGATTCACTGAAGAGAGAAGAGTAGCTCAATCTACTAAACTTCTCATTTTATGCTCGATAAAAATTGCTATTCATTCAGTTTGGAATGAACTGGAAGTATATGCCACAATTTACATTTTTGGTAAGCAACTGCCTTAAAAGCTTAAAATTCCACTGAAGTGCTTTGAAATGTACATGTTTGATTGATATATTGACACTGTATTTCTACTAAAACAGTCAATTAGGGCGGGGCTTATTAAGTGCCCCTCCCCCTTTTAAAAAGCGTATGATTTACCTCACAGCCTGGAATCTGGTGAGAAGCAGAGCCATTGATAGAGAGAGTTCTGCCAACAAAAGTCCAAAAACGCTGGAGCGTCACGTGATTCATGGAGCCTTCAGATACTTCCAAGACGTTATGTTTTCTCTTTAAATGCTTTATTTCTTAATTTTTTTTATTCATTAAACGGCTTTCTTCTTTAAATGAGTTAGAAGTTTACCTCTGTTGGTGTGTTTAGTCGCAGCTCCATGCGTTACTACTAACTTCTGGTAACTATTGAATTTGTGAAAAAAAATTCCATTGGAGTCTCAATGGCTCTGATGAGAAGCTGAAGTGCAGAATGATGTCATAAAAATCATTAATCGGTATTGGCATACATATAAGTATCCTTAGGGCTAACATATTCATATTTAAAGCCCAAAACTTCTATTTTAAATTGATGTGTACTTAAAGTAAGTTACAGTTTCAGCGAAATCCAGCTTTAATTTCATAATACATTAAAATGACGATGCCTTTTATGGATGTCCCGTACGAAATACATGCGGGATTATGTAACTGAAGTGTGCATCGCATCCATGTAAGGCTCTGATTGGTTATATACATTCAAACACATAGTAAAGTTGTTTTGTGAGAGAAGCACCGGTGCGTTGTATGTAAGATTAATGGCTGCCTCTGGCCCTGAACTGCTAAGGCTAACAGAGACACCCTGGCCAGCAGCACACCATTTATAAATCAAGCTAAATGGATCAATATTTCCAGGACTGTGGAGGTAAAGTATAGCAACTCCTGCTATAGGAAAGCCCATTATGAATAGAGAATGAGTCACAACTGGTGGAAACTCGAGGTTATTCTTTGACCCCTGTGTTTTAGAAGATGGTCAATATAATTGTAATCTTTATAACGGTCTCTTGCTAAGATTTAAATTCATAAGCCTTCACTAATACTGTCTTAAAGCTGTAATTCTCAATTTAATGGGTGGACGCTAATGTTATCACATAAAAAAGTAAATTTATAGTTCTGGTTTTAATATCGTCTGAGGGAACAAATGTGAGGGATTTGTAAATGTAGCCCAACTCATTAACACGTGTTGATATCACACCAGTGCTCAACGAATTATTTACTTGATCAATGTTAAAGGAATAGTATTCATGTCTGTATAAACCAAAACAGTTTTCAATTCTGTTAGGAGCTTCATTACCTTACGGTGAAAGACCTACACGGCGTCCGAAAATCACATACTGTTATTAAACTGAATTAAATGAAGCATCTACAATCTATACATTGTACATGTTTTCATTCTTATGTGATCTGCATATTCATTCACCTATAATGTACAAAAAAATAACACTCCAGTATTGTTGAGTACAATTCAACCATGAGAAATTCATTTCTTGTGAACGAGGCATCATCTGGGCACTTAAAACGCCCTGCTTTTGAATGTGAACACCCTACTCACACTACTTCTACACAATGGTAAAAAATTGTGCATAAGTTCACAATGTGGGACGCACCTTTACACTTCCAAAAACCTCCGCGCTTACAGTTTTTCGTGGTTTTTAATATTTAGTTGCTTTTGTATTTAGCAAAAAAGTCTCGGCGTAAAAAGTGTATTTCTTGCAGATTTCAGGTATGCTAATATGAAAAACTTGATTTTTGTATACTTTATAGTATGGATAACTGAAATGTGCCTCAGTGTTTCTGATTGGCTAAATGAAAGCGTTTGCAAATTTCTGCTTTAATTTTCATTTTAATTAAAAATTTCATTTAATTTTTTGCTGTTTACAAAGCCTAGAACTGTCACAAATAGGGCTGAACTGGGAAGAAAAATCGACCCTGGCTTTTTTGGCCCACATCGGCCCTCCACCATTTCTCTCACGTTGCGTGCAATCGCCTTTATAATACATCCGTCTGAGCACCCCAAGCGTCCGTTCCGGCCCCATACGTTAGCGGCCCACCGTGAAAACTCCCGGAACGCCAGATGGCCAGTTCGCCCCTGGTCACAAAGACAGGTGGTTCTTCTAGACACGTATTTCAGAGACATCTGTCAGATATAAAAAGATTATTTCTTAAAGCTGGCGTAACACACAGGGTTTCTGCCAATCTCATATTAATCTTGAGTACCAATAGAGTAGTATTGCATACTATCTTCAAAGAGTATTTAGTTTGATCACATTTCTTAAAGTTTCACTCACCGCACTCTGTTCATGTCCGGCATCTTTTAGCGCTGGGATGGCTCCATATATCAGTTTCAAACAATCTCCAAATCCAGCGTTATAACCACAGTTTATATAACATTCATCACCCAAACAAACAAACAAACACATGAACTTCGCAAACGTATGCTCTCTCTCTCCTGCTTACAAGTGACGTCTGTGCATGCTCCTTCTGCTCTCCTGTGGCCGTGCAGCGTGCTTTTCCGGGAGAATTGTCCAATAAGGGACTAAGAAAAGTTGTTATGAACCAGTTGTATATGTTCGAAAAAAACTTTCCAAAACCTGTACTATCGCTGGGGGAGTGTATCGAGCACAGAAATACTACGTAATACGCCCAACACGTTTTTTGACAAGTTGACCATGTTAAGCATGAGAAGACAGCACGATTAACATTGTAAAGAAGTCAGAATGCATGACACATCGCTGCAGGGCCGCTTTAAAAACATATATAAAATCACTTTTGGTAGGCCACCTTTAATATTCTCCTCTCCTCCTAAGAAGCTGAATGGGCAGCCAGCTCTCTGTTACAACATCAGGACTGTGACCGAACGGATATCTTTTAATGTAGTTCATCAACTCGAGTCAGAACAACTCTAAAGTTGGACTGTATGGTTTCTTCAAGAAACTTGAGGAAATAATGACCCATTTCGCATGTCCCAGATTTGCCGATTCCTTTCCCTCCATTGTGCATCTGTAAAGCAGGTGATGGTGATTTATGAGCGGGAGTAAAGGATGTGCCTGAGATTTGATAATTTCCCCATACCCTTCAGCATCACACTCACCCGGGAGATAAGAGACTGGAAATATTGGCTGAAAGTATTAAAGCCTCATGTGTGCGCTCTGATTATTTTGTCACTTTCTGTAACTGAATTCCTATTTGTCATGCTGAAGGCGACACTAATGTGAAGCTTGACCATGTTCTCTCTTCTTGGAAAAGCAGTAAAAAGGATATATTAATAATGCAATAAATAGTTTAATAAAACATAAATTGAATGTAGTTGCTTTACGGTATGTTTACAAGGGGGGAAATTCTGTCTGAACATCTGGTAGATGATTGAGGTGTTGTGGGTGCTCAGGGTTTTCTTGTTGCTAGGGTGTTCTAGGTGGTCGCTAGGGTATTGTGTGGTATCTTCTAGACTAAGTTAGTTGAATGAATTTTTACGATTATATCACCTAATGGACAAAAAGTAATAGCACATAGAGAATGGCATAAACAAGCTGTGTTATATGATACATTTATGTTCGTAGCACAAATGCAAGCTAATAATTAAAAATGTTCAATTGATCAAAATCTTAACCTTAAATATACGCAATAATGATGCTTTGTCTAGCAAACAATAGTAATACTTGTAACTGCATTATGCATTATACAATTAATACAGGGAAGGTTTATCCCTGATGTGAAATATACATCTTCACATTGAAAAATGCTACAATAGAAATATCTCTCAAATACGTCTGTTCTTTTATAATAATCCAGTATTTCCTTTTAAGAAACATTTTGATTAATCGTCTATTTTACTTTTCACAGAGGTCTTATGCCACGGACTCTCGACAGTCAGATCACCATGGAGAAAACACCAAGTTACTTCGTGACCCGGGAGGCACCGCGACGCATCTCAAACATGTCCCGCGAAACAAAGCTGATCGTAGTGGTACGAAACCCTGTGACCAGAGCCATCTCTGACTACACACAGACTTTGTCCAAGAAGCCCGACATCCCCTCTTTCGAGGATCTTGCTTTCAAGAACAGAAGCCAAGGCATCGTGGACACCTCCTGGAACGCCATTCGCATAGGGATGTACATCATTCACCTGGAGAACTGGCTGCAGTACTTTCGCCTCTCGCAGATCCATTTTGTCAGCGGGGAGCGGCTCATCACAGACCCGGCCGGAGAGCTGGGCCGCGTGCAGGACTTCCTCGGCCTCAAACGCATCATCACGGACAAGCACTTCTACTTCAACCGAACGAAAGGCTTCCCGTGCCTGAAGAAGCCGGAGAGCAGCAGTCAGCCCCGATGCCTGGGCAAGTCCAAAGGCAGAACTCACGTACAGATCGACCAGGAAGTCATCGAGCAGCTTGGAGAATTTTATAGGCCATTCAATGTAAAATTTTATGAAACGGTGGGTCATGACTTCAGATGGGATTGAGAAAAAAGGACCTTGGTGAAACCAGCCTTCCGCTGGTGAGTGAGTCATTTAATTAAAACAGTTTGTCCATTGTTAGCGGGACAAAAAAGAAACCTTGAATTAATTAAGACCCGATGCTCTTAACGTATTGAAAAGTCTCATAAGCTTATGAAATGATGAAAAATTGGCAAAATAGAAAGATGTATGTACTGTAGCTCGAGAGATTTTGCCTTTCACACAAAATGCTTTAATACATTTAGAAGTCACGCAAGGTCATTCAATCAACAGAATAACCAAGGATCTCTCGTTCGGTCTCACGGCGTGTTTGGTATGCACAGCATTGCTTTCATTCATTGTCCTCCTGTTACTATTTAAAATACTCATCCAAGTCAGTCATCTTGATATGAAATAGAAACCTGTAAAGCATACAGTGACTGCTGAAGTGTGTCATTGCTTTTATCTCATAAAATGTAACACAGGAAAACAAATTAAACAAACCGCACTGACTTTCACCCTGAAGTACATGAAGTTCATTCGGGTGTTTGTGCGTGCCATGAGAAATACCTCAGTGATATATTTGTTTGCTGACATTGAGGCAAAGGATATATAAAGCAATGGTTCTCAACTGGTGGCTCGACCATCTGTTCTTATAGGGTCGTGGACAGCGGGTATAACAAAATGCTATTAATCATATAATCGTATCGGGTGGGGACAGCATAAAAAACAGGGTTTTCCCATTTTTTGCTGACGATGTGCATCCGAGCGAACAATACATAATTTGGTGCAAACTCACTTGGTAAAAGCCAACCAAACTGGGCAGATGTCAATATGGGCAGGTTTGGTGACGTGCCCATATGCAGAATTCTTAAAGGTCCAGTGTATCATTTTTGGAGTATCTGTTGACAGAAATGCAATATAATATACTTGAATGTGTCTTCAAAGGTGTATAAAGACCTAATATAATGAAGCGTTATGTTTTTATTTTCACAGAATGAAATATTTCTATCTAGATACACCATGTGGCGTTTTACGTTGAATTCGTCATGTTGTTTCTACAGTAGCCCTAAACGGACAAACTGCTCTATAGATAGCGTTTCGTGAGTGCGTTATCCTCTTCGACTAAGAAGCAAAAACGTGACAACATAGTGCAGGGGTGGAGTGAGCCATTGGTTGCAATTTACGACCTCACCACTAGATGTCACTAAATTTCATACACTGGACCTTTAAATGTACGATAAAAAAAGAGGCTGAAAAATAGTCATATGAAACTAATTCATAAATGCCCAATATTGTCTCTTCACTTCTTTCAAAACTACATACAGCCACAGTCCCTTCATTAAAATCAATACATGAGTAAACAGACAGAGGTTTATTCATCTAATGGCCTCTTCTCTTTTATTGTGAATGCAGTATTTGTAACATTGTGATTGAAGCAGAGCCTGAGTCCATCTGTCCGAATGATGAATCAAGCATTAGTCCTTTAAAACACATCAATGTGCTGTGAAAAGGTCTAGCATTGATTCGCTATGATCATGAGGGAAGAAACAACGCAATTACCGGCGGAGGCCAGTTTAACCTTCAAAGTAAATACCGCGAAATAAACAGACAGTGCTGAAAATGTCATGAACTTTGAGCTTCTCCGAAGCAGCTTGGACCTCAGCCTTGTTAAGTATTGTAAACAGTCAGGTATGCCTTGTCGTGTTTTCACCGCCTGTCAGAGAGAGTTTGCATTAGTACTGTATGTCAGTGACGGGATTTTAAATGGCATCAATGCTCAATCCACACACGGCTATTTCAATGGTAATACTGACTACATTTGGTATATGTAGACCATCTGAGAGCACATTAAAACCCTGACAATTAAAATTTCGTATTGCATAAAATATTTAAACACAAAGTCAAATAAACAAACTTGTGCCACGGTTTAATTGCAGTGCGTAAGAAGCTCTTTAAAACGTTTATAGATCATGCTGGGATAACATGGATCATCAGCTTTTGCACAGATTTGTGGAGGATATGCCAGCTGTTAATAAAGCAAAGGGAGATGCACCAAATACTAACATACTAAAACATTTTGGAATTCATGTGATTTTTTCATTTAAATATATATTTCATTCAGGTGAATTGAGTAATCTGTACTAAAAAAATAGATTAGAATCAACTTTAAGTTGATAACACTTTACATTAAGGTTTAATTTGCTAACATGAATAAGTAAATATGAACATACAATGAACAAACTTTGCATTAGCATTTCAACATCTACTAATACATTTTAATTCAACATTTATTAATACATTTTAAAGGAGTAGTTCACCCAATAATGGTCCCCATTGACTTGACCACAGTCATTTTTATTCCTACTATGGAATGTCAATGTGGACCATTTTTTGGGTAGAACTACTCGTTAAAGTCAAAAAGTTGTATCTGTATGTGTTAAATGACATGAACACAAGAACAATTGAAATTAAATGGAATGCTGTTAATTTATCAATTAACAAACATTCATCAATAAACAATGAGCAATATCTTACAGCATTTATGTTAGCAAAGGAATTTAATCATGTAAATGAATGAGACCTTATTGTAAAGAATTACTTGAATTGCTAAAACAAATGAATTGATGTTACTCAATATCTACATAGAAATGATGTATGCAAAAGTGTAATGCATATCCGGTCATGTGTGTTGCAGAAAAAGTGTCTAATCTCTAGTGCACAAGCTGTTTATTGTCATCATTTTCACAATTGCTACACAACATCATACACTGAGAAATGTGTAGTTCAGATGAGCCTCATAATATAATCCAATTTCACGAGAAATTTTAAAAGCACAAAAGCCAAGAAATACACGGCTGTAACCTCTTAACACTGGGATAACACAGCAGATGTTAAACATGCTATGCAGACACAGACAGGCACAGTATAAGGGGGAAAGGTGCATTGCAACAATATGTTTCACCGTTACAAACTTCAGAAATAGATGTGTTAATGATCAAAAGAGAGCATATTGCTCCACACTCGAGACATCATTTGAGGTGCTGAAGAGGCATCATCCATCTGCTGAATTTCACTGCAAATCAACTAAAAGAACCAGGCTTCCCTTCATACCTCAACACAACGTGTACATCAATATTTCCACAGACTACACAGAACTTCCTCAGGTGCACGTCCCTTACAGTTCATAGCGGGAAAGTATTTTTTCAGTGCTACGTGAAAATAAATTGAGATTCTCAAGAGGAAAGAATACCCGAAATCCCACAGATGTCAATGAACGGAAACACCTGCTGAGCGCGTTCAAAAGCAAGGGATCCGAGGGGATGTGGGGTTTTCTATACCTGTTAAAGAGAGATTTTGTGCATGACACATAAAAAGTCAATCCACTTTAAAGCAATGCTGTTTGTTATATACGTCTGCAAAAAAGGTTTCTGCAGAGAGTCTCTCAATTAGCATTCTATCTATTTGATAAGGCCAACCTCTTGTCACGGCTGTCAAGACGGAAACAATTTTGTGTCCTGCATGCAGACGTTTCAGCGTTTAGAGCTCAGACTGGCATGTAGAACGAGAGAGGCCATCAGAGGGCTATGAGTGTCACAACACTGTCTCACCTAATGAACAGCATGCCAGAAACATCAGTCTTCATGCAGTATTAGTCCATCCTTGTTAAAGACAACAAAAAATGAAATGGTTTTGCACTGACTGGGGTCATATTTATTTAAGCAACCAAAAGGGGGATTGTTGGCACTTGATTAAAAAAATGAGGAAGTTAGTTGGGTCTTTTAATAAGGTGTATCACAACTTCTATAAATAGTGTGAACAAACAGAAGGTCTGGGAATCTGAAGAAACAAGGGGTCATTAAATGAAAGAACTTGACTTCTAAGCGCAGGGGGTCAAACTAAATATGAGCCTTTTTTGAGGTTGGCATTTTGCTTCTTTAATCTAAACAGTTCTATTATTCTGAAATGTTGAAAAATATAGAAATCTATAGAAATCCTTTTGTGGCATAAAGGAATCAGAAAAATGATATAGTCTATTGAGCCATTCTTTGCCAAGAATTTGCAATCTTGGCATTTTCATTTTTGGCTAACAGCTCTTAGTACTATTAGTCTTGAGAAGTCCAAAAATGAAGGCATGAGGGCTCTTTTCGGCAGCATTTTCATTATTATTATTCACTATTAGAAGTTATCCATTTCATATATATTTCCTATATTTGCATACAGCCACAGAAACAAGTTAAACGACCATTTTAAAATTATTGCCAGTTTTTCTGAACTTACTATTTATAGGTGTTTAGTTAAAATGGTCATTTTTGTTTCATCTGTGAAATGCCAACTATTTCTCCCAAGTTTCAAATAAAAGGTATTGTTTCTGTTTGCATTTATTTGAAGACAGGTCAACATAACAGGAAAGACGTGCTGTATTTTTCTGACCTAAAATACGTAAATAACAATGAAAACAAGTTTATATTCCCTCGTTTTATTATTTATACATGTATTTAGGAAAGGTTTAAAATATTATTTTATGTGATATCCTGGATTTTGATCCAGGTTTTCATGTGCCTTGTCATGCTGTCAGTCTTTCACGTTGTTGTTGGATGACTTTATGTCACTCATGAGGTTTGATATTGTTGAAATGTAACAGAAACTGGATATATAGGCTATGTTGGCACAAAAAAAATCATTGGAAATTTGTGACAAAATCTTCAATCTCAAAAGGTACATTTAATTGTATACTAATTGAAGATATCATGTCAAAATGTGAAATATCAAGTGTGTTTTAACTGGAACCAAAGCTTACTGAAGCATATTTATAAAGCCAAGCTTCCTTATTACACACAGAATACCTAATGCTGTCATAATATGCAGTGCTGAATCAGAAATTGCCTTTGCCTTTCATTTTCCTCGGGGCATTTAAAAAAAAAAAAAAGCTTTTTATTTAAGTAAAGATGCATTTTAATAGGGCTTTTATACTATATACTTGGGCATAAAAAGTCTTTCACAGCATTAAAACTCATTAAATAAAATCCAATGGGGATAAACAAACCAAACTCTCACACCACTGTTATGGCCCCAGAATGTTTCCCTCAGCATTTTAAGTGATTAGATGTAATTCTCTGAAGTAATCACCTCTGCCCTGCCGCGTGCACGGCCAAACTGATGAGCCGAGCAAACACCCGCGAAGCCGTCGCCCCTGCGTAAAAGTATGACACTTGTAAAAAGCTTGTCATGTTTTGACACGGCTTTAAATCTATTTTATCGCCATTAAAGTAGCAGCGCATTTTCCACTGCGCGCTCACGTGAGCTCCAGGGCCGTTAATGGCGACAACGACTTTGTGGATTTTTTTCAAAGCGCCTCACCTCTCCGCATCCCGGAGGGTCGAACCCACACAGGATAATGAGAACGGTGGCTGACTGCGGTACGAGCCAGGAAGACGTGCCCATGGATGATTTATTGCGTAACGGTCGGACGTATCCCACCCTCAAAGGATTACTTATTATGTAGAAGAATCACGTGAGCGAGCCTCTTCCTACTTTGGGAAACGCATTGCTTTCAATTCACAGGAGCCAGCAGGACTGCTGCACCCTGACAGGGATGATGTAAGGTAATGCTCAGAAGTAGGGGGTTGGTTTAAAAGCAGTGGTAGAAATGGCTGATGAGGGTGTGTAATTGAGAGACCTGGAAGCAGCTCTTCTGATTCTTTATGCTTGACATACTCAACCTGACAGCGCTTGTGCTACGCTAATGAAGACCGAGCTATTAGAGTTGCAGAGCACACAGTTGGCAACTTTGATGAAGTCAAGGTCTCGACATATCAATGCGGCGAGAGAGAAACAGAACGAAACCCACATGCCCGAGCCTGCATTCGTTATACTGCACCATAACAAACAGAGTCTCAATAAAATTCAGTGCACCTTATGAAAGAACAGCTTTTACAAAGACGCAACTCTGCAGTCCCATGGAAATATTTGTATATATGTGCATCACGGACGAAATGCGATGGCATGCAAAAAGAAGTATTTTGTGCAATAGTTTTATAAAAATAAAAGTATAGGTTCCTACATAATGTATATATCCCTGTTCAAAAAACAATCCTGGAAAATTTCCCCAAAATTACCAGATTTACTTTTTACAGTAACAAATGCATCAACAGTGTTGGGTGTAACTAGTAATTAGTTACAGTAATTTAATAACATTTCCCTTGAAAAAGTAAAGTAAGGGATTAGTCTTATTTTTTCTGTAATTTAATTACAGTTACTTTTGATGAAATTAAACGAAATACTTTGTGTAATAAATGCGTGTGTAATAATAGTATTGACATAAGTCTAACTTTAAAATCCGTGCGTTAATGTATAATTCTCACATTTGTAATACTTTCTTCAGTTAATTATACTACTTTACGTAGTTTAATATTATTCATTTGAATGAATTAATCCGTTTCATGTCTATCCTTGAATCACTTAACTAATTAAGGTTGATGTAGGATATAGGATAAGTAACTAAATAGTTTTTGGAGAGAGTCATTTGTACAGTAATCTAATTACACTATTGAATATGTAATAAGTAACTTGTAACTCATTACTTTTTCTGAGTAACTTACCCAACTCTGTGCATCTGTACCAAAATACGGGTAAACTGTGATGTCATGAACTAAAAGTTTCCTCTAACCGGCTGCGTCGTTGCTTGTTCTATATCTGAAAGCATGCCGGGGATCTGCCTTGTATCCAAACAAGTGCAGTGAATATTTTGATTAGTTTCATTTTTATGACAAACCTTTACATGAATGCAATTGCTCTTTACCGATTGACATTGTATCATTCAACTTTAAACTAAACTACTGAACTGCTGTTTCATATTAAGTAATCTTCCGTTCTTCAAATTTCAGTTCAGTTCAAAAGGCGTCATCTGCATCAAAATTTCATGACTGGCCTATCAAACTACTTGTAATCAATGCATAACATATACATGATTAGCACAAACAATGCTAATAAAATTCCAATTTGGCAAAACAGGAGGCTGCCTGGGCACGGGTTCAAAACTCTCAGCCATCTTCACCTCCCCTCAGAGTCGGGCTTGTCAGAAACCCTCTCGGTGCTGCTCATTTTCCTGTGGCCTGTCGAACACACGCCGGTCGCTTACCTTTCGGAAAGGTCAACCGCTGAACACTTCTCCAGGCATGAGTCTGGCTAATTAAGCTCCAGTAGTGGAGCGTTCTGAATCCCCAGACGCCCGACGCCGAGAGAAGACCTCGGCAGGTCATGGCCATCTTGTCCCAGATTCATGCCATTTGCATTCTCTTATAGTCAATGCACAATATAATCCCTCAGGATCATCCGGCGAGAGTTGGAAAACGTCTATGACAGGAAAGGAGAGAGGAATCCGAGATGCTCGGAGCAAAAAATGCTTGATGAATGAGAGTGTGAATGTTTTCTGTCACTGGCTCTGCATTCGGGACATTCACGGAACTAGACACAGGAATGAAGGTCTGGCCTGTTTTGTTTTCCCATTGCGTTTACATGACGTGGTTGCTTGAACCGGAGAAAAATTGCATTGCACTTTCACAGCCAGGGTGACAAAATGGGAAACGCTGTTATGTTAAATACGAATCTCAAATTTGTCTCTCACGATCTACTGTAAAACAACTTTTGAAATAATACGAAAAGAATTTGATTATTTCAATCCACAATCAATTGAAGAAAAATACTCTCTACTTTTAATTTGGGTTGGGAATCGAAAATCCATTTCAATTTGAAATCAGAATGGAAAGGCTAGGAATCGGATCGGAAACAAAAGGAATAGTAATCGGATACTTGGGATAAAAATTTGAATGCACACATCGCGTGGTCTACATATCTCTATAAAAGCCCTTATGAAAATTAACGATATTTTTACTATAGTAAGCATAGTTTAACTATAGTTTTGCGTTAAAAAGCACAGGAACCACAAATGAAACATAGTTTCATTATATTTACTACAGTTTAACCACAAAGAAGTTCAGCTATCGTAATACAAATGGTAATAATGAGAAAAAAAATATGGTTCTATGTGTATACATACACCAAACGTGCTCTTAAATATATATATTTTTGCAAAAAAGTCAATAAGCAGGCTAAATGACCATACAGGTTGATTTACTTCAACTTTGGATCGAAACTGGGAATCGATAAGAAGCAGAATCGTATTTGGTTAAATTCAAATCTACTTTTAATTGAAAGCATCACTATCTTGGCAAGCCTCCATCTCCATATCACCACTGTCAAGGCAAAACAACTAAAACATTAAAAGACCCCATTCGTGATTTCTTCATTCCTGTGTGGGGGCCACGGAGCAGAACTGGAGCAATTCCACACCATTTATCACACTCTGGGTTGAGTGTTAAATACATTCTAACTGAGCTATTACTGTGGGTGAGATCACAGACAGCTCGGCCTGGAGTGATGCATCAAACCATTACACAACAACAGTCATAATGCCAATGCATTAGCCAAATCTTGTTCCACTACTGTTCAGATCCATGCACATGATATGCTCACATGTAAATGAGCTTGAGCAGGCCAGTTTCATAAACATTCCTGTGTTAAGAGAGACATTCACATATTCACACCCACAAACCACCAAGCACCCTTCGCTGCCACCTCCACACGCCAATGAGCAAAACGCTAAAGACGCAGCAAATGTGATGAACTGCTAAACATAATCACATGGGCAAATGATAAAACCCTTTACCATGCATCTTTGAAGCTCCTTTTTGCTAAAGCTTTAGAACAAAACTGGGTTTTACTTTATGGAGAGAAAAAAGGAAAAACATGATGCATGGTTGGTCGTCTCCTTGACTGTGTATGTGTAACAGCACATCAGAATCCACAACTCTGAAATATTACAGTCTGCAAAAATACACCTAATGGTTTTGCTATAAAGTGTCAGGAACAATTTGTACCAATCAGGGTGAATATGAAAGGTATTCACATGAATTATGTGCAGTGGGCAGTAAAATCACTGTAGGCCTCCACATCTTTGCTCACCAGAGCTTGTGAATAAAACTCTCTTACACTCTCGTATTTAATGTGACTGTTCATTTTCTAATGTCTGCTTTATGTTTATACAACACATGTAATAAAATACAATAAAAAAATATGTTACGGAAAACTATTAAGAGACCATTCCAAGTTTTCATTTAATCAGCATTTCTAGATGTATTTTGGCCATTTCAGTCATGTATTTGTTGAATATCAACAAAATCAAGCCTCAGGAGTGACAAAGTCTAACCGTGAAAAAAATCAATGTAATCGCATAAGAAAATGTTTTTCAACTTTTACTAAATATGAACTTGTTTTCTTTGAAGTATTTGAGGTCTGAGAAAATGATTTTCACCTGTTTCTCCAGTTTTCATTTTCTGCAAATAAATGCAAATAAAAAATGTTTTTATTTGAAATTATTATTTGAAGTATTATTAGTAGTTCACAGAATAAAACAAAAATGATAAGTTTACCTAAACACATACCTATAAATACTAAATTCAGACAAACTGAAAATAATTACGAACGGTCTCTAAAAATGTTCTGCGGCTGCATATAAAGATTATATATATTCACGTAGTAATGCACTAAAATTATTAAAATTATGAACAATTTCCAACATCTATAACTTCTTATTTTTGCATAAAATTGTGTGACAACCACCAATGAATTATATATTTAGCATTTAGTATTACAAGGGTCATCTTAAAGTGAACTGCTTTAAAATCATAAAATATCAAAAACCTTTATTTATTATGAGATTCATGCCAAATATCAGAAAATGTTATGTCAAAAGACAAAAAGTCTTAATAATCTTTTATCTAAATCAAATAACTTGGAATAGCCTCCCCGTATCAGATGACATCAATCCATCTTTGTATCTCAGTTTTCACCCCCTCCCCACTTCTTAACAATCGAATTGATTCCCGATGGATAAAATCTGGCACAGTACCACCCTCTTTTCTCACCAAATATCCTGTTTCCTTTGAAAGAACGTCAGACTACAGAAATAAAATATCTTGCGAACACGGTTTCATGTTGACTTTAAAAGCAGGATTAAATTTTGCAGTAAGTTCGACTTTTTTCTCTCTTTTCTGATTGCGAGAGATCAGCTTTTCAGCTTTTTCCTCCTTAATTGACATCCTACGTGTGAAAGTGTCGTGCCGTAAAGGCATCGAATAACGCAAAGATGAATCATTTAGAATAATTGCTTTGTTGATACTGATAGAGACATTGGAGAGGGTCTGCTTGAGGCATGCTGGGGAGGGGAAGTCTATATCGCTCTTGAGAAGTCTTTGAAAAACAACCCCTGCCTGTGGGGACACAGGAGTCCTGGCTATGTTTCAGGTGATCAGCGCAGAGACCCGAGTAGAGGTCGATACGGCTAGAGACACGGAGGCTGGCCCTCGGAGCTGGTTTCGGCCCTTCAACGCTGTAGACGTCTAAACAAGGTCAACTCAGGTATTTATACTTTCAAGATTCCTGTAAAATCTGCATCACCTGCACATTTAGATCAATTTACATGGATTATTTTATCTTTTAATTAACAACATAAATCTGGCATCTTTGTTATCTAAAGAAGGTTCAGTGAAGAGGTGTGGAAACGTTATGCTGACAGGGAAAACATGAGGCCTTTAAAGGAACAATTTTTAATTAAAGTGGACATAAAAATAACTTGAGAGCACATCAGGCGGTCACGTGTGGCATAGACACCGGCATCATAACATTACAGAAACATTAAAGTAAGCCTGGAGACGGACTTATTCTACCCTGTTCCATTAATAAAGCATTAAGAAGGGACACAAATATTTCAAGGGGCCAGAAAGACGTTTTTCCAACCGTCGCTGAAATATGAAAAGCAGGATAAATAAGTTATACTGGCAAATATATAAATAAACAGGCCTCACAGTTGGGGAATGAGCAGCGCTCACAGACACGAGTTTCTTCAGAAGAACGTTTCAATAGAAGCTTGTGAAGAAGTAAAACTGGTCAAGTGCTTCCAAGGCTGAAATAATGTCTGAGTGGGATGCAGAATCTCTATACTGAAAAGATCCTATTTTCTTTTCTCCTCCTTTTACTTCAAGGACACTTCAGATGGAAAGGACTACATCAAAAACTTTATCTTTTTGTAGACTAAACTCCATGGAAGTGCTTTAAGGTAAAAAAAAATGCTTTTGCTTTAAAAACCTGTGAGTTTTGGGTTGATATGTCATTCAATTCACATTTGAGGTTGCGTGAGAAATATTAATCGAATACGTAATTGATGATGTGCAGTCAGTCAATCATTATTGCAAAATAAACCCTGATAGGTTACATTAGACAAAATGGATTTCAATGTGTTGTGTGTAACATGCGGGATGTACATTATTCCATGTATTACACACAAATAACTTTGTAAATAAATACATAAAAAAATTAACTACAGACCAATCACAATTTACGAATCGCAGATACTATACCTAATGTACATCTTACATCAAATTTGATACTTTTATTAATTTCTATCATTTCATAATTATACATTAGAGCTGCAATGATGTGTCAACCGAATTGATTACAAAGACAAACAGGTCATCGCAACACAGTAGAAACCATTGCAGCTTGTCGTGTTTTCAATAAAAAGTAAAAGGCGTCTTGTGGTACCATCCCAAAAAGGTAAAAAATCTCTCTCACGCACCTTCTCCGGATCTGTTCCACCTATGTGGAATGATCTACCTGCTGCTACAAGATCTGCAGATTCTGTAGCCATCTTTAAGAAACGTCTGAAAATGCATCTCTTCCATCAACATCTGACTGATCTGTTCTGACTCTATTTTCTTCTCTACTCTTTATAAAAAAAAAAAAAAAAAAATGAATGAATGGTTCTGTATACTGTGTTAGGTTTTATGAGACCCAATCCTCTTTTTTTTAATTGCACTTATGCTTTTGTTGTACTTATGCTGTCCCAATTGCTTCCATTGCCTACCCCACCTGTAAGTCGCTTTGGATAAAAGCGTCTGCTAAATGACTAAATGTAAATGTAAATGTAAATGTAAAAGATAGCATTTTTCTAATGTTTTAGGATGTCGCGTTGCATACATGCATACATGCATACATCCCCATCAAAATAATTTCACAAAAGTGATTGTATGTCCATAGAAAGAACATTAAATGTAAGTAAAATGTCTTCTTTATGGTTTCAACTAAGTTTTGGGGGATAAAACGTCAACATTTGGTTGAAATAATGTTATAAAAAGCAATATTTATGCACATATTCAAACAACATTATTATTCTTATTTGTAAATATTAAAATATATAAAAGAATAAGGGAGCATATTACATTTTACTGTGCTTCAAATGAGTAAAAAAATCTTATTGACATATATTTTAATGTCATACATAGATTTTTGTTGTAAATATGCCTGAAAAGATTGTTACACTGAATGACATTTTAGTGTGCGTCTTCTGTAAATCAGGGAGAGATTAATGATATTTATTTTCTGCAAAAAAAATGCAATTAAATTAAACAGAAAACATTTGACCAATTTAAAGCAGAATTACACTTATTTTATGCTTAAACCCTTTTTCGTCTTTCACTCACACAATGTCACACATGTCGTCGCTAATAAGGTTAATATCTGACATTACTGTCAAAACAGAGATATTCACATATTCTTGTTCTGTGACACATTACTACATGGTGTACATTTTGGAACTTTTTTTAGAGAACAAAAGGGTTTTATCTAAAAAGCCAAATGAAATGCAAAAACTTTGAAGCTCAAAATCTCAAAATTGCTCAGAGAGTGTAGATAAAACCTCCTCATTCCAAGGCGACGACATTACTATACATTATATAAATAGACTTTGGTTGACAATTGAGTATTACTGAGAGTCAATCCAATAAATCCACTTCAGTAATGAATAAAATTACTGTCGACTGATAACCTACCCCTCATTCTTTCCTTCCAAAGCTGTCGCAGAAGAAGTTATGTTCTCTTTATGCCACAGGAACCCTTTCTAATCTGAGAGAAGGTCTAACAAAGATAAATAGTGGCCTTTGCGATACCCCCCTGATTTCTGTCATGCATCCTTGCACTGGGGAGGGTCAGAACAACTTCCTGCCACACATTTGTAAGACAGAGAGACATGCCACGGCTGAGACTCTCAGCTCTTCATCATGTAAAGGTCACTGGCATTACTGTAAGAAGCTCCTGACAAGAGACCACTGACAGTCTATGGAGAGATATGGGCCAGCACTTTTAATGCAGCCCGGTTGCCATCACTGAAAATTGAATTTTAGTTCATCTGAAATCATGACTGAAATTTCCCCTATATCACCCGGCTCTGCAGCTGCCGTCGAGTTGTGCTCGGCAAATATATAAAAATTTCATACGCGCGGGCCGACGCTGTCTGGTAAGACGTAACGTATTGTACTTTCTTTATCTAGCCTGCCACAAAAACACTGCCCTGATTGGACCTGCTTTGTGCCTTATGGTGGAGTGCTGACATTGCTATTCCGCGGATTGCAGTCTCTTAGAATACTAAAAAGGTATTATTATACCGCAAACCAATTTTAAATTCTCACCTCGCAACAAACGTCTATATCTAAATAACTACACATACAGTAAATAAAAAGCGTGTGGAGCATGGCTTTCTAGATTTGTTGAAAACGTCTTCTGTTAAACATTACATATCCCGGCCTACAAACTTCAACAATATGCAGGTAGTCAAATGGGTTTCAAGGCACCTCTCACCTCTAACTGTGACCTCTAGAAGAGCTATCCTCGTAAAAATAAAGAACATACATTGAACACGCTCAGTTTAAGTCACGAGGCTGCATACAGTGTGTCTGTCAGCTTCAAAGGCGAATCAGTCCCGAGCTGTAGTTTTTTTGATCACACAAGACAATTGATGTTAAAGCTTCTGAGAAAATTTATGCTTTTACTCCCCAGCTCGCTGCAGGCGATTGAAGCATCCATCAGCAGGCTTCCCTCCAGGAGAAAGTGATTGTGCCATCAATGTCTCTGCGGAGTGGATAATTATCACCGGCCTGCCCCATAGTGAACCGCTGTCATGTTAGTGGATGTTTGTTGATTTTACCACTTTTGCCCCATCTCAAATCCAGCTGTAAGAACTTTCTCAAGAATGACCATATCAATAATGAGCAAAGAACGATAATGTAAAACAAAGTGCTGTTTATTTTGTCATATTCGAGGTTAGATGAGGTAACATTTGCACGTTTTGTAAATAAGTTGTCTCCTTCGGCAAAGAAGCGAAAATATGACGCCATCTTAGTCCTGTGTCTGCCACCGTAGTGCTTCGAAAGGGAGCGGTGGAGTGAGCCGTTGGTTGCAGTTTGCAACCTCACCACTAGATGCCGCTTAATGTCCTAAACTTTACCTTCAACCTGATTCACAAAGGTAAGATTATAATAACGATATATCTTTTGAGCTGTCGGGTACAATTGTGCAGAAATGTCAGTTTGACTATTCAATCCACGAAAATAAATACACAGTCCTGGTGAAAAGGGATGTCCAACTCTGGATGGTTGATGTCTTTTTTTACTCAAATATATTATTAAATATATGTTTAAAACTTTGTATTCATGTTACAAAGTTTTACTTGGGGTGTAAACTGAAGCTCAGTATTGAGAAACATGTTTTCGCAACAACAAAATATTACACTCAACACATGCAAAGTTTACGCAGACATAGCACAGGAGAACGACTCAGAAATATTACTACACAACAAGCGGATCAACAAATATTAACAACAGATAAAAATGTAGTCAACGTTTGCTTTATTACCTGCATGCGTTTCTTTTTTTTAATTGTACAATTAACTTTTATCTCCCGAGAAGTGGAATCCAAACTGGTCTATATTAAAGGCATAGATCAAAGAAGTAGAAAAGAAGTACTGCATTTTTTTTTTGATTCTGTAAAACACAAAAGCAAATATTTTAAAGATTGAAGGAAAGCAAACAGTTCTGGGGAACCTTTGACTCCCATTCTCACGGGAGTCAAAGATGTCCCAGAACTGAAACTTACTAACATTCTTCCAAATATCTTCTTTTGTGTTTACCAGAACACCGATATTTATAAAGGTTTGGAACAACTTGAGGCTGAGTAAATGATGGCCATCTTGGATGAACTGTCACTTGAAACCATGATGGAAAGACAGGAAGTGGTGGAATCAATAGTATCAAAACCTGACACAGGCCAGATCGACACCTCTGTCCCCCCTGAGCACAACTGCTCTTTATATTCTGTGAACACATGCTCCTCTCACTTCATACTCCAACATGATGATTTATATTGAAGCTGTCAGTTACTACCCTCGTACACATCTGGCATAACTCAGACTGGTGTATTAGCGGTGAAATACCAGCAGCGTGCATTCCTGAGTGCATCCCTCATCACTAGTCAGTGTGCTCTGACCTAATGCTCGCATTAATTATTTAAAACAGCAAAAACGCTGATAGAAGTCGCATTAGAGCGGCTGGGGCGTTGTGACACTAAAATATGTGTTAATGCAGAGTGGCCTACTTCCTGTGCGAATTCGCAGTGGCAACGGTTATTAGCATTATTCTATTTATACATCTAAACTCTGAACTCCCTCGAGCGAGACTCGCACAAACGTGATAAGCGATTTGGCAAGCGCGAGGGATAAATCTATTTACTTACACAAAATCCATGTGATGGCTTTTTAATAGAGGCCATTATCATTGTTTCCAGTGATACAGTGCTATTCCATTAGACGTTAATTTCTCTGATGATTAGATAAACAAATGCCCTCATGAAATGGTGATTATGTTTCCCACATGCGAATCGAATGCACGGGATCGACAGCTCCACGGAATGACATGACGTATTTGGGAAAAGCGTGTCAAAGCACGTTATGGTAAACACGTTGCGCCCGGCGACCCGTTGACAAACAACTCCATCACCTCCACCGGGTCTAGCTGCATCGAAATGACTGAAATAATTCAATCAAGATGTAATTGCGACATCAAAGCGCATCGATCGCAATATACAGCGCAAGCACATTCCTTCACAGAGAATGAAGACATGCAGTTTAGAGTCGGTGCCAAAACTTCTGACACAATCTTTTATCTCCTCGTGTAGATTAGATATCCTCCAAAAGCGTGAATTAGATAAAAACGGTTCTATAAGTCGCATCCGAAAATTGCACAAACTGTTGGCTGTTACCCAAGCCTTGTGTAACCACATTGGTCATGGGCAGTTTTTCTTTTAAACTCCTTTACGGTTTGAACTTTCTACTGCAATTGCCTTTAGACTGTGTTATTTGTGCACTTTTGATGTCCAGCCCACAGTTCCCCCCTCAGGGATCAAGAAGTAACATCCATCAATCTGACCGTCCGTAATAACAAGCTTGACTGTAACCATCTTCCAAACAATCTCCTGCAATTGTGAAAAGAGTAAAACAGGCTTTCCACCTACACGGACGTGAGAATCGGCATTCAAACATAGTCGGCCCTAAAAGCCTCATAATTACTAGCTCTGGCCAGTTTGTGACCGAATCAAGACCCGATGTACACCCTTTTCCATGCATATCTCGCAGAACAACATGCTATCACTTGAGAAATCACTCAGCGTCCTCCGCGGGTCCTTTGGGAGGGTGATTCTCTAAGTGCACAAGCAATCGTGTCATTAGCACTTTCTCCATATCCTTGATTGCACGAGTGGCACGCACACGCTTACCTCCCCCGACGCAAATTCATAAGTACCCTACGTAACTACAGCTTTTCCTTCATCTCGGCTCGTCCAGTTATCAGTATGTTTTCTTTGTAGATTCAAAGAGATTATCAATCATGTTACCGGAGGGGGGCCTGTCGAGGGAAGCAGCGGGATCCACCGATAGTTTTTCAACATTCAGAGCGAGCGCTCGCGGTAGGAGAGACGCGGAACGAGTTTCATCCACTCAACGCTGCTTTGCATACTATACTATCAGAGAGGAATGACACTTAACAAGCTGATGAGGCCCGTGACTGGCAGAGGTCAGCGCTCGGGCGGAATTTATTTTACGCTCTGGTTTAACATCTGGCGTGGTGTGTGACAGGCACGAACAACGGCTAGCAGCTCCAACCCGCAATGTAGATGTATGAGTCTGACGGCACACTTCACTGAGGGAGCGCAGGTTCGCCGGCGGTGTGGAATGAATGTGAATATGGGAATGCGTTACCGTGTGGATGAGAGGCTCCAGACCATGCAGTGCATTGATAGAAGCGTGAAAAAATTCATGGGATGAATTAGCTGACAGATCACTCTTAATCCCTACTACTGACAAAATATGAAGTATATACGGCGAAATGGGGGATACAGAAGACCTCTGAGACCACTTATAAGATACTTCTGTTATACATTTTCCGAATTTATTACCAAAGATGTTTTGCCTTGTGTGTCTGGAATCTGAATCTGAGCTAAAATGGGCAGTTTCACAAAAGTGCTTGTTTGATTAATGAAATGGGGAAGGATTTAAAAACATGTCTAACTATTTTACATTTATTTGTTTAAAATATTTAGCATTATATGATTATTTACGTTTGATCGTGAATGCACTTTTTTTGTGGTCTCAGACTTTTAGACACCATTGCGGATAACAAAAAACTCACCAAAACATGGGTTTCGCCATAGGGCTACGCGATTAATCATAATTGATTTTCCATTTCAATTTTGCCTTTCAACAATTATGAAAACTATTGTTTCGCATTCCGTTTTGCAATTGTCTCATTTTATTTCTTATTTTTTCTACATTTATTTGAATGTATGCGTCATACTTTATTTGATCTATTTTTGTCTATTTTAAGTTTTAGTGTAAATATGATGATAATCTAGTGAACATATGTTATTTATGAATCATTTATCTATTTCCTGTAAGTAATCATGTTAAGTAATCATGATCTCATTGTTGGGCAAAATAATAGAGATAATAATTATTGTCATAATCAAGCTGCCCTAGTCATCATGAGGCATGTGAGAACCAAAAAGATATAACATAATAGACATACCGCTATGTCCACAACATATTGCTTGATAATTAAGCTTAAAATATTAATAGTTTTCTCTCACAAACATAGAATTTCACTTAAAAAGACATTTAGTAACCCAGTCCTTTGGATTACTTTAATGATCTGGTTCAAAAAATAATGGACCTCATAAAATGACATAACAAAGCTAAGAAATGCCAGATTGTTATATAATACAACTCCAGTTTTGTTCAAACTACCCAAATAAATCAAATGGCATCCAGTGGTGAGGTCGCGAATGGCAAGCAGTTGTTCACTCGACCCCTCCCTTGGGAAGCGCTACGGCAGCTGACACAGAACTAAGATGCCATCGTGTTTTTGTTTCTTTGCCGAAGAAGATAATATATTTACGATACGTGCTCTGTAGAGCAGTTTGTCCTTTTAGGGCTACTGTAGAAACAACATAGTGAATTTCATGTAAGGGACCCGCAGTGTATGTAGACAGAAAGAACTCATTCTAAGATAATAAAACATAACGCTTCAATATATAAGATCTTTATACAACTCTGTTTATTATATTGCATTTCTGTCAATAGATCCTCAAAAAAATTGCACACGGCACATTTAAGCAAACAGGATAAACAATGATTATTCATTTCGCTGTCTTTTACAAAGAAAGCTGCTACATTCTTATATTCCACATTCTTAAACTTGATGGATGCCACAAAAAACTGTGAAGTGAAATAAAGCTTAGAATCAATCTTCTAACCAGTGTCTGTGTGTGTGTGTCTGTGTGTGTGTGTGTGTGTGTGTGTGTGTGTGTGTGTGTGAGTGTGCGTGTGTTAAGACTCTGATCATTTCCTTGGTCTTATCTTTCCCGGTAACACAGTGCTCACTCAACTCAGGGCTTTATAATTAAAACCATAATTACACAACTGTGCAGACAATCTCATTTCCAGCCAGCAGCAATTAAATATAATGTGACATTGACTTAATGATCATTAGAGAGGAACTTTGTATCCAGCAGCTTGCGGATCTCACAAGATGCAGAAGACCCAGATCATGTTGATAGTCATATGATGCATCCGTTAAATAAAGTAAAGCGTCAACAACATGATGCCACAGCGGAACCTCAGATCCACAAGCTTGGTATGAAAATCAGCATTGAGAGCATTCTCACCACAGAGGGCCCTTTGCGCATATACTGTAGCTCCAGGAAAATTAGAGGCACAAAGCCCACGACTGTACACAGATATCTGCTCTGAAGTGATGACACAGGCAGTTTAATTGCGTTCCTGTGCAGTTATGAACAACACGGCTTAAACATTCTTGCTTTTAACCAAGGGCTGTATCATAAAACACGTCGTATGGCCAATTAAACGCTGTCATAACAGGGCGGAATGGAAAGAGTCAAATAAAAAGCGAGATTTACGGCAGATAAATTGCTATAAATAGGCGCGATCAAACCTCGGGAGTTAAATGGCTTTTTATGGGATTGTTTTAGCTACAGGGAGTTCTTTTTCTTATTATAAAAGGGGAAGGTTTGGTTAAAACACTATCTAGTGCACGTTAAGTCTGCTTAAAATTGATTATAGCAATTCCGGAGCACTCACAGTCTCAGGCTGGAGGGAAATGCTTACTTTTCGGAGAAATGTGTGTCACGAGTGAGTGACTGAACTCAATAGAGCCGGGCCTCATTCACACAGCCGCATTTATAACCATTACTGCCTGCATCGTAAATACAAAGGGACTATAAATATCATGTTAACTTCTCACCCTTCATTCAGCGCTATTGAGGAATCCATCAAAGTGACCTGTCAGTTCCTTCATAGATTTCCACACCGATCACGACTCAATGGCCCCCCACACAACAGACGGCTCTTTTATTAGACAAGAAGTCTTTTGAAAACAAGAGCAAAGAGTTTTTTATGCAGTAAACAAAGATTAAACAGTGATACACCATGAATCTTGGGAATGAAGAATATAGCTTGTGAATGGGTTGCTGACATATCCCAATATTGAATGCGTCAGCATTTTGGTGGTTTTATGGTCTACATGGGTAGATCAGCATTCAGCAGTGGAAGACGGAGATATTATCTTGTAAAACAGTCTTTATAACCTGTTGGACAACAGTAATCAATAATACTCAATAGAGTATTGGAAATTCAGCATCACACATGCAATTAAAAACGGTTAGGAGACACCGCAGGCAAGATATGACCACATGTCTGACCACATCAAATATATAACTTAAAGACCCACCAAAGTGCATTGAAATCTGCAGCATTGTTTGATGCATCGATGCAATTTCCTCTGTAACAGGAAAATAGGGCGAGAAATATTGAGTGGCTCCTGCATTTTCAAAAAAGCCAAAAGCTTTAGATTCAGAGAGCTTTTGATTGGTCAGAAAAAAAAGAAGCTGAAGTGCATTGTGATATAAGAATTGTTAATTCCTTTTGGTTCAAGAGATTGTACGTTTTCAATGATTATATAATCCAGGGGTGCACGTTAAATTATCGTCCATATCGGTATGTAGTTTTATTTTGTATTATCGTATCGGCCTGATAATAAAATCAGGCTGAAAAGTTATAAATCATTTCCTCTGGTTAAACCACTTCAGGTCCACGCTGCTCACAGAAAAAGGGATAGTTCACCCACAAATGAAAATACTGTCATTGATAATTTTCTCTCTAGTTGTCCCAAATCTGTATAAATGTCTTTGTTCTAAAGAAACATGAAAAGATATTTGGAAGAATGTCAACAACCAAACAGCTCTTGGGCCCCCATTGACTACCATGGTAGTCAAAGGTGCCCCAGAACTGTGGTTGTCCTACATTCTTCAAAATACCTTCTTTAGTGTTCAAAAAAAACAAAAAAATAATAAAGTAATAATCCCTACGATCGTTGTCAATGGGGTCCAAGAACTGTCCAAGAACTCGAGGGTGAGTAACTTTCTTTTTTTTAAATACAGTACAGTACAGTCTTTCTGTTGTGATAATTCACTTGCTGCCATTAGCAAAATATTGTTGATGCAGATATTTATGAGTATGTAAATTATATGAACAAAAACATATTGTTTGAATTAGAATTCTGTCTGAATTGATTTTTGCCTTGAGACCTGTTAAGCCCATTGCACATTGAGTCCGAAATTTGCGGATGAAATATCCGCACGTAAAAAAACTAAATACGACCTCATGTTGTGTCAATCACATTTAGACACTGCCTCCGAAATTTTGTATGTCATGAAAAACATCCGTCAAGCATTTTGATTGGCCTTTTTTAACAATTCATAGACACAAATACGAAAAAACGCATACGAAAATTTCAGACTTTATGTGCAAAGACCTTTAGACTTGTGGCTATTGAGAACACTTTTCTGGGTTGCTCTCGAAAAACATCTTTAATTTGTTTTTAAAATAAAAATTATACCACAAAAGTTTAACAGTTAAAGAATGTTTTGGATCACACTAGTTTTTAGATATAGACTACTAATGCTAACTTATTCATACTAATAGCCAAATACTTTAAAGCTGGCGTAACACACAGGGTTTCTGCAAATCTCTTATTAATCTTGAGTACCTATAGAGTAGTATTGCATACTTTGTATCTTCAAAGAGTATTTAGTTTGATCACATTTATAAAAGATAGATACAGTTTTATGATTGTTTCCGAAACATACAACGCGTGCGGGGGGGAGTGGTAGGCTGAACTAAACCACATGCGCACCCACTGTGAACAAAACACAGACATCAGTTTCACTCACCGCATGCAGTTCATGTCTGGCATCTTTTAGCGTTGGGACGGCTCGATATATCAGTTTCAAACGATCTCCAAATCCAGCGTTTTATCCACAGTTTATATAACATTCATCACCAAAATGTAGTGAACAAACAAACACCTGAACTTCGCGAACGTATGCTCTCTCTCTCTCCTGCTTACAAGTGAAAGTGACGTCTGTGCACGCAGCCATGCAGCGTGCTTTTCCGGGAGAATTGTCCAAAAAGGGACTAAAAAACGTTGTTACAAAACGATCGCTGGGGAAGTGTATCGAGCACAGAAATACTACATAATGCGCCCAACTCGTTTTTTGGCAAGTTGACCATGGTAAGCATGAGAAGACGACACGTTTAACATTGTAAAGAAGTCAGAATGCATTACACAGCGTTGCAGGGCCGCTTTAATACTTTTGATTTCGCTGCAGGATTTTAGTAAATGCTTATTTGGAAAGATGTTCACCCAGAAAGGCTCACCTTACAAGAGCAAATAAGAAAAGTCTAACTTCTTGCTTGGTTATTCGCAGTAAACTTTGCGGCTAGCAATATGATTTGTCTGAAATGATGATATCTCAACCATTTAAACATAGTACTGAAAAGTGTATATTTAGGAAGTATAAGGAACACTATCAATATACTATATTCTACTGTATATGAAGCAGCCAAAAAAATTGAAAACACGAAACTGAATGGGTTTTTCTCACAAAATTATTTAGCAAAAAAACAGCTTATCAGAGCAGAAAATAAATAAAGGACATAATTCTAAAATTCTAAAGAGTCATAATTTCATGCCGTTAGAAAATGTAGCAGTCATCTGGATGAGGACACACAGACGCTACGCATGTGATTTGTAACAACCCGGGTTTAAGTAATATTCCTGACTTTCATGTCTTAGGTAAACACAAGAAGGTGACAAAGTGTCAACAGTGTTTGTGACAAAAGTATCAAAAGTGAGGAAAATGCCTCGCCACCTTAAAAAGGGAGAAGCCCAAAACTTAGCACAGCACCAGATTTTAGGGATAAATCTGTTGCGTTCCCTCTCGTCCATTTATTATTCCCTGTGATCTATAAGTCTATATGTTTATTTATTTATGGCAAGCTGTGAGATTAATAGAAAAGCACATCAATGGAGATGTGCAGTGAAATGTATGCTTGTATTTTTTTAAACAGATGTTCCTACGAAAACAAACCAGTTATTTCTCAAAGTATCTAAGTCTACAGAAAAACGCTGCAAAACAGAAGCACCTGCGAGGTGCGTCCATAAAACCCATTTTATTTCTAACGTAAAGTGGCAGGAAATGGTCCTTTACGAGCCGACGCTTCTGAAAGTGTCTGAGTGACCATATACCGGAGGATTGATGAACTTTCCTTCTAACAGCCGTATTATATCACTTTTATGGGTTTGGCATGCGTGCTGTTCCCATCAGGACAAATGGGATGGAAATGTTGTTTGCATTGGACTGTCTGCAGCCAAAATATAGGCCTGCCCGCCGTCCCATCAGCATCGAACGGGCTCTGCTCACTGAAGCGAGATTACATGAGGGCAGGGATCATTTCCGTCATAATATCTAACATTAGCTTATATCCTGCAACCGGACTCAAAGGCATGTAAAACTAAATGACTCTTGCTTCATCATTTATACTGCTCATCACATCAGGTGAATGAGGATAATGTGGGACACCTGAGATCTTATGTATACATTTCCTGCTGTAAGCAACTCTATATTAAAGGGATAGCTCTCCTCAAAATGAAAACATCATTTACTCACCCTAATGTCATTTTGAACCAGTATGACTTGTTATTCTGCAAAACAAAATGTAGATATTTTGAAAAATGTTGGTAAGAGAAAACCGTTGGTGCCAATTGACTTCTATAGTATGGAGACAAAACCAACAAAGTCAATAGGGACCAATGGTTTTCTTTTACCAACATGTTTCAAAACATATTATTTTCCGTTCTGCAAAAGAAAGAAATCCATACCCGTTTGAATTGACAACAGGATAAATGAGTAAATTATGACAGAATTGTTATTTTGGGGTGAACTATCCTTTTAACATAATAATATTCACACTGTTATTCATGCATGAGATGTCAATCATGGTCCTGATGTCACTTAGGAGGGCAGGGTGATTGTCAAACTCCAGGTATAAAATAATCTAATGATCCGTGACATTACATTTTGACAAGGTTATTGTTAAGGACATAGATCTGCCATAAAGAAAATGATGTTTCAAATGTATCTTATGATGCTTGTGCATGTGCTATTCATTAAATAAAACAGACTACGATGAAGAAAATACATTCAAGGTTTTTAAAATAGACTTTTCAGCTATTTCAGAAAGCTTTCCAAGAGTTTTCTGCGAAGGTCATCAATGTGACACAACCATCAAGGGATGTTCATCTACAGTATACAAGGATTCGGTGCTTTAAATTAATAATAAGTACATTGACTTAAGTAGTTAGGGGTCCGTGCACACAAGGTACTTCCGTAAAGTGTCTTGGTGTCAGAGACCATAATGGTAGAGCCCTCCACAACTTGCAGAGATTGTCCCAATTCCAAATCATTACATACACGAACATCTATTCAACACTAGGTGGCACTATAGAAGAATCACTTAACACTAACACACTTCAAAGTGTAGAATACCTTAATTCTCCCCAAACAACTCATAAATTAACAGCTGTTAAATTAACTCCTCCATATGAATCCCAGAATGTCAACTGCTAAATGATCTTGATCTCCTGCCGGTATTGTTTTTATTGGCAGTTTAGAATAAAGTATTGTCATCATTATAGAGGTCGGACAGTGAAGGATGACTCATTTCCCTCTGGTAGATGAAAGGACCGGAATCACCTTCCTATTTCAATCACAGTCCCACCATTTCAACTCCACATTTATTATGAAGGATGAACGGGTTCATCAAAACAAAGTCGAACATCTTCAATAAATAACAAAGGCAAAAGCATAGTAAATGTTTAATCGCACCCTCTCAAGCATTAAAGCAGATCTTTCTGCTTGCATCAATGCCATGATGGACGACCAGGGTGCGAATCAAAAAAAGATCACGAGTTATAAACATAAAGTGAAGCGACCAAAACCACATCTTTACAGTTTAGCTAGTAGTGCTATTTTAACACAATGACTTTGTCAATGTTTTAGCAAACACACTGAGTCAAAAGAAGATTTGCAATCCCTAAAGAATCCCTTTCCTCTTGCTCAGTGGTAAGAGCATTGGTTGTGGGTTCAATCCCAGGGGATTGCAGAAACCTAAGTATAAATGTATAGGATAATGCAATGTAAGTCGCTTTGGATAAAAGCGTCTGCCAAATGCCTAAATGTAAAGAGACATTATATAACCATCATAAACTTAATCAAGGTTGAGATGCTCTTTACTTTATTTTACAATGTTTCTAGAGCAATTAAATGCCCTGCTACATTTTAATAATAATTATTAATTATAATTTCTTACATTTATGTAGTGCTTTTCTTGACCACCAATGTGCAGCACCTGGATGATGCGATGTCAGCCATATTGCGCCAGAACGCCCACCACACACCAGTTTATTGGTGGAGAGGAGACAGAGTTATGAAGCCAATTTCTACATATGGGGATGATTATGAGGTCATGATGAATATAGGCGAATGGGCAAATTTTGCCCAGGATTTTACTGATCTGAGAGTCAGCACTTCGGTTTAAAGTCTCATCCGAAGGACGGTGCTTTTTGACCGTATAGTGTCCCCTTCACCATACAGGGGAATTAGGACCAACAAAGACCACAGGGTGAGCACCCCCTGCTGGTCTCACTAACACCTCTTCCAGCAGCAACCTAGCTTTTCCCAGCAGGTCTCCCATCCAGGTACTGACCAGGCTCAGCCCTGCTTGGGCAACCAGTCTTGAGCTACAGGGTGATATGGCTGCTGACATTTAGCATAGTTGTAAGGATTATTTAGCAAATCTAAAATTTGTTCTTTATTTCCTTTCTCCTTAGCATGTTTTGACCGACATGTTAAAGGAATAGTTCAACCAAAAAGGTGAAACTTAAAAAAAAATGTATCCATACACTAATAATATCAGGTGTATGACTTTCTTCAGCTGGACACAATTTGAGTAATTTGAGTGAACATTTTTGAGTAAAAAGAATAAAATAAATAGCAAATATAAGCCGTGTTATATCCTTACTATATATATATATATATCTATACTGTATGAAGAATATATAGAGATGAGAAAACTACATGCATAATGGTGGCATGCTGGCTTCACATATTGGTTCTCATGTCTCAAAATAGTTATATTTCTTTCCTGTGATTTAGCCTAAATAGTGAACTAATTAGCAGTGTCTAATAAAACATAAAAAACGTGTCTTTGTCTTTTAAATGACATTTTGTTAGTGGAATAGAAATACTAGTGACAACATTCCAATTTCAATGGGTATACAGAATACACAATATAATTAAACTAAATTTTGTGATTAATTGATAAAAAAATATTCTATATAGAATCTATATAAATATTACAAAAATTGCCTATACTTTATTTAAAGTGTCTTGTGTTATAGTGTAATTGTATATTTAAGTACCAAGTAAAAATAGTGTTATTATAGGGTTAGAATTAGGGTGTGGTTGAGGGTTAGTTACATGTTATTATTCACAATTTATAGTAAATACTTGTAACAAGGACACCGTAAAATAAAAGTGTCACCAATTTTTAGAGTTAAAAATATCAAATTTAGACTTCACAGACATTTACATTACATAACGGTTATTCATTTAGCAGAAGTTTTATCCAAAGCGACTTACAAATGAGAGAGCTTTCAAAACAAACACCAGCATTTCCTGAGAATGCCTCTTAAGCATTTCTAATGCCTTTGATTCAAATATGAAAAAGATCAGTGTCATATTATAAGGCCGGTATCCAGACCAGCTTCTCAAATGATCATTTAATGCAGTTTCCCTGCACTTTCTCCACCATGTGCAGTTTTCAAAAAGCTGCTGAAGATACACACATACGTCAGCATCCCAAACGTCACTTTTCATCAACAGAGAAGTTAAAATAGAAGCAAGTATCTCAAGGTCTCTAAAAATGCACCGCTATTCTTCTGGAATTCTTCTGGTGTGAAAACACAGTCGACGGTGATGCGCCTCGAAGAGAAAGACGGAGAAAAAGGAGCCGAGCTGTTCCAACAAATCTTAAATAAACACAGATGCAAACAAACCGTTCTCTTTGCGCAGAGTGGCGGTGGAGTGTTTGTGGTGCAGAGCTCTGTGGGTCGGTTCCACATGAAGAAACGATTGATGAAATATCACAAGCCAGCTTGAACACATTTCCAGAAAAACCTTATCGCTTATTATCCTTCACCTTTTTGTGTGCCACATGGGATTGTTTAGGCAAATGCGAATCAATATTCCACCAATGTCCTTAGAGGTGGACCAGAAATGATTACAAAAAGTCGCCCGAGCGTTCTGCGGACCCCCAAACTCCAGCCAAATTAAACATTTGTGCCAGCTCCCCCCCACCCAATTACACCCGAGTTTCCTGCTGAAAAAGTGAAACGAGCGTGCAGGCTTCAAAAAGGTTTCACATCATCCTCTACACACTGTCACAGAAAGCGAATATTTTTCCGCACAAATTGGGCTCACCATTCGAAGAACACAGCATGCATTATTTGATCAGCTTTTTGAGGAGTATCGCAAGGATTCTCATGACTCTATCACAGGCCCAGAGAAGGTTGCCTTTGTGACTTCGTTCTTGTTAAGCTCTCTGCGAGAGCCGGCCCTCTGCGGAGAGGAATCTGACGCTATCTCTGGCTGTTTGTCAGATATTGGAGTCTCGCAAGTCTAAAGCCACTTCAAAAGGGAAGCCGAAGAAAAGATTCGAGGGAAAAGAAAGAGAAGCTGAGTTTTCTGGCATAGGCCTCGGAACGGTACAAAGAAAATGAGCAGAAGGTCCCGACACCTCATGTTTTCGTCTCTCAGATGCCTTCGTCTCATATTGTAATTATAGCATCAATATCAATCAGCAGCTCGGAGGGAATAAGCATCTGACTGCAGGGCAGAGGGTCTCAAAATAAAAGTGTTTATCGCTTTCAGCTCCTATTACCTTGTTCTTGGTTTGAGAAAGGGGTAGAGTTCACATTATGCCCAGGGCGTTTCAGGCAGGGTTGATGAATTATAAGCCCATAAGACGGATCTGATAGAATAATGGAATTCAGCCGCATAACAGGTGCTTGCTTGCTGCATATCATTTTGAGGGAAAACGCAACACTTCAGTGAATTCTGGCATGTGTCAACACTGTCGGAATGGAATGGGCCTGTTGAATTGGCTTCGCTGTCGAACGCAGACATCATATCAAATACACGTCTCTTTTTGTAACGGATTCTGAATATTTTCTTCCGCTTTGCATTTGATATGCAATAAAACGCAATCCCGTGACAAGCTCTAAACAGATGCTTTTCACTGTTGCTAACAAAAGGTCAGGCTGGTTAGTGTGGACCAGTTAACTTCTGCTAATAGATGCCATACCTATACAACCCCTGAACAAAGCTACTGTATACACAGACTAGGCCTGTTGTTTACAAGGTGCCTATTAATTTGATTTATCACAATTAATATCAATTAGTAAGATAGAGAATTAAAGTCTTTCGAATGTTCTCATTATATTAGACCATTGTCACAGTTGAGAACAAAAATAATAGGGCTGAGCAATAGATCGGATGTAAACCGTACGCGATTGCAATATTTTTGCACAGTTTGTCAGTAAAGTACATGTTAAATGCTGTCCCGCTGGTCTTAAAACATGTTGCACACTATGCGGGTGTGTAAAAAATAACACAATTTTGATTTTGAGATGAACTTTTTAACACAAGGTTTTGAAACTTTATGATGCCAGGGGACCTCCAAATCTGATGAATTTCCTGTGAGGACCCCCCTTCCTAGAATACATATCCATATATCTGAAAGCTGAATAAATAACCTTTCCGTTGATTTAAGGACAATATTTGACCAATATATAGTCCTTAGCATTGCATATAACTCACAAAAATAAAGTTTTGATATATTCATGGTAGGAAATTTACAAAATATCTTCATGGAACATGATCTTTACTTAATGTTCTTATGATTTTTGGCATAAGAGAAAAATCAATCATTCTGACCCATACAATGATTTGATGGCTTTTGGCACAAATATTCCTGTGATATTTAAGATTGGTTTTGTAATCCTGGGTCACAAATATATTTGTCCACAGGAACATTTATACTATGTTTGATAAATAGTCATATAAAAATTGTTCTGTGGCAATTTTCATGACAGCCTTAGAAAGAACACTGCTCTACAAACCCCAGTGAGTGAGATAAAGAGAAATGAAGTGAGAAAACTCATTATAAACAAACAAAACAAAATTCTGGATAGTACAGTATGTAGCAAGAAATAAGAGATAAATACTTAAATATGAACACTTATGAATGAAAAAGTAATAATACTCACTTTCACCATTTGTTCTTTGTCTTTTAATTTGTCTGAAATTTTTTGAGGACCCTTAGAACCTTCTGGAGGGTCACCGATGCCTAGTTTGAAAACTCTTTGCTTAAGATAGTATACAAATTTGTTTGTTTTATTTAAATAAAACTGCATATCCTGGATTGCCGTGGCCCACAGTCCCAAACGATCCATTTAGCATTTGTGTCTGATCTGATTATTGATCTGTCCATTCACACAAGTTATTCCTTAAAGCTGCGGTTAAAATCTCAAGATCATGTCCTGTATAAACAGCTCACTCTCGCTCACTCTTTGGTGAGAAACACGCTTTACCGTACTAACAAAACCAGGAAGGTCATACTTGAGGCTTGAATTGCCTTTTTTGAAGTGCTCTTAACAGCCTTAAATGGATTTGATTTTCCTGTGCCTTCCTTTTCCATCACAGCTCAGGATAGACTCTTGTGTGACTTCTTGGGACCCCCATATGTGTGATCTTATGGTGTACTCAGCAACAAGGACTGTCATAACTTTCCTTCTCTCCAGATATGATAGACCTGCTCGTGATCTACTGTGGATATTTACAAATTCAAGATCCGTGCATTCAGTTTTAGTCCACTGTAATGCATCCATCTGTTTTCGAGCACAGAAACACGTCTTGCGTGAATGACCCTTAGCTTCACTTGTTTGCTTTTCCGAGGCAATTAATATTCCCATCGTGTCCTAATGTTCTGGGTTTGGCTTTTAATCTCTTTCATATGGATTCTGTAGGGCTTATTTAAATCAATAAACGGCTGCAATTACGCTTGAGAGCCGATTCCAGTCGATTCGCTCTTTCCCCTCTAGGCTACATTTTATACAACATTCACTCATTTGCCTTCATAGTCTACAGAAAATTGCGCCGCTTTGCCTCACATCAAGTGGCGTTTTCATTCCGTCGCTGTCAACACCAGCGTGGCTACTCCCCCGGGATCACGGGCCCCGTTTCTTCGATACATTTGTACAATCTGCACATACATCACCCAGCCGAGATCGCTGGCTGTTGATCCATTTTCCAATTTTTATGGAGACACTTAAAGTCAGATCACTATTTGCATGAGTTATGATAGGTATGAAAATCTCATACATAGAAAATAACACAAACATCTGCACAACCCAAGTCGGATAAGCTTCGATTGGAGAAACTTTCCGACGTTTTCACACATCCTACAGTGGACATCGTTTATATCTCTTTCTCAATAGTTGTCGCCGATAGAAATTGGTAGCAGACCTGCTCAAGCATACATCTCTAATTAACCTCCATTAGCCTCTGTCTTCAAAGCTCCAACATCTGTCAAAACCCAAAACACACGCTTCTTTGATTCCACTCACCACAAACCTCGACCCTGCGTGTGAATGTTAAAACAATGTGCGAGTTAGAGAATGTCAGTGGGTAATAAATAACTAAACACCCTCTCTGGCCACCGAGGTACATATTTGATAAGCTTTGTCGAACGGCAAATGAAAACATCCAGTGAATAGCGTTCTCGCTCTCGCCCTGACATTGACGAATGCTCGACTCTGCTGTACCTTCTGCTGAACATTTATATACGGAAACATGCTTGAGAAACTCTTACTCAATGTAGAGCGTATATATCTGGGGGGATCATACGTATAAAACGATCAGGGTCGCTGGATGTTTGTCTATTAATCATGATTTCTCAATTTCATTCCCATTTGAACAATTTTTTATATCCGTGCCGTTCTGGGATCCTAGACGGCGGATACTCTTTCAAAGAGATAGATATGCAGTGGCAAGACGTCTATCTGAGAGGAAATCGGGCCGACAAACTCCGGCTGAGCTCTCGTCTGTCAAACGCTATGTTAAAAGGCTACGCGGTGCAGAGAAACTCGAGCTGCAGGCTACATTAGTGAGAAGTTCATTTCAGCATGCATCCTTCCCTCTGCTTCGCTTGCACACTAGGTATGACAGTGTTAGATTACCAACACTTACGCCATCTCTGAGGAACAACGGCCGTCCGAGATTAAACTCTCCCACCTCCTGAGCTAAAGGACACTGGCATTTATTTACCTTGACACTACACTTATCTCCACGGGATGATCCTGGACTCAACCGGGTGTCCTCCTTACAATGAATCATAATTAATTTCACACATGATAAACAACAAATGAGGTCTAGCGCCTGGAGCATGGTTGTAATTCTCACAGGTCTGGATTACATAAGGAGTTAAACCTTTGATGCTATAGTTGTGATCACCAGGACTACAAAAATATACTATATGTGGTTATTTCTTCCTTTTTTGGAGGTCATACTTTTCCAATTTCGAAAGTCCTATTAAAGGAGACATGCTAGAACTCAATTCTAACGTTGAGCTGTCCACGAAACGAAACCACATCAACTGACCACTCAGGGCTTACATGAATTTTTCAAAGCATAATGTACACCAACATTTGAAAAAGACACGAGAGCCATTTTGTAGAAAAACACAAGCTTTTACGTCCGATGAAACAAAGTTGACACGAACCAAAACTGAATAATGTCATGCATAAATCTGCATAATTTGCAAACGTCTTACTTAAAGGGATAGTTTATCCAAAAGTGAAAAAGCTGTCATCATTTATGTATGCATTTATTGGTCCAACGAAAAGAGAGAACGATATTTGGAAGAATGTTAGCAATTTTCAGTTCTACCAGAAAGATTCGGGAGGCGAATGTTGAGTATTGAACATTTATTAGACAGAATATATGGTTATAGTAAAGATGGATATTGGGTGTCTTTGGAGTAGCCCCTGTCCGTGGCTCGCATCCAGAGGGCCAAGAAGTCCTCCACTTCCCACCTTGAGATGAAGGCGGGGGCGAACCCAACCCCCCTGGGGTTAAATTGACAGGGACCTCCTGGTGGTGATGGGGAGGATGGGGGCGAATCACTGTTGCTTTGACTGCGGACGTAGAAAGGGGTAAGTGGCGATCTTTTTTGTTCCATGTTGGAAGGTGATTGGTTAGGTGTTGATGCAGGATTGAGTCTCCCTGGCAGAACTTGCGCTGAAGCTATATTTCTGGGACATCATCCACTACCATAGTGGGAAAAATAAACTTGTTTTTTTTTGTTTTGTTGAACACATAACAAAAACAAAAAACAAAAAAACATAGAGTTCTCTGGCACATTTGACAACAATTCTTCCTACTATGTCCCGGAACTGAAAATGACTAACATTCTTTCAAATATCTTTCTCTGTGTTCATCAGAACGCATTTATGCAGGTATGAAATTACATGAGGGTGAGTAAATGTTGACAGAATTTTCATATTTGGGTGAACTATCCTTTTAAATGGATGTGACAGACAAGCATACTGTATACTGTATATTTGAGGCTGACAGGAACAGATGTGACGCTTTGCACAGCTCGGTTGGAAATTGCTCATTTAAACCACAGGTGACACGGAGCTCTAAGTAGCGAACACAAAGGAAACACCTGAGCATTTTATGCTGTTCAGGATCCTTATCTTAACGTTCTGTGATATATGACAGACTGAACTTAACAGGACACACAGCAGCTGATATGTTACATAATGCAAATGCCGCCATTTTTAGTGCAGACATCTGCACAGGCGGCATGATAGTATACCACCTGTCAATATACCTAAATGTACACTTAAATTTGAACATACTTAAAGTGACAGACAGTCCACCCAAAAATGAAAATTCTGTCTTCATTTAGTCGACCTTATATTGCTCTAATCTATAGTTTTTTGTTATGATGAACACAGAGAAAGATTTTTGGAAGAATGCTTGTAACCAAACAGTTCTTGGACAACATTGACTAATATAGTAGGAAAATAAATATGCTTTATTAATTTTTTTGATCTGTTGAACACAAAAGATGAAATTTTGAAGAACGTTGGAAAGGAAACAGTTCTGGAGCACTTTTGACTACCGTTGTTATTTTTCCTACCATGGTGGTCAGTCAATGGTGGTCAAGAACTGTCTGGTTATAAGAATTCTTACAAATATCTTTCTCTGTGTTCATCAGAACAAAGCAATCTATACAAATTTGGAACAACAAGGAAAAGAGAATATCTATTTTTGGGTGAAGTGTGTCTTTAAGTGCTCTACAAAAAATGCATTTTAAGAAGAATTTAGTCCTATAGTAATCTAGTTTAATAATCTAATAATAGTTTTGTTTCTTCCTGTCTATAAGAGACGGTTCACCCAAATGTAATGTGTCATCATTTATTTATCCCCATGTCATTCATAATTCGTGTACGATTTCTTCTGTGGAACACAAAAGAAGATATTTTGAGAAATGTCTCTGTGGTTTTCTGTCCATACAAGTCAATGGGCCTCGTTCATGAAACACGAGCAGAATTATTTTTTTGTAAATCGCTTGTAAAGTCGTTTTGACGTAAATTAATAAAAACAAGACAATTTTTACATATGTTTTCTTGTGCAAATTAAAGTTATTTAAAGTTGCTTTGATATTTTTACAAGAAGAACTATAAAGGGGCATTTGAGGTGAAAACATTTTGAGGTTTCCCATAAGCACCAACTCCTCAAGAATGTCTATGCATGTGATTTGTGTACATACATTTAATGAGTTTGGTTCTTGGGAAATAAGTGAACACTGTAAACTAAAGCACAAGGTCACCAACATACGAGCGAACAACAGCATTCTCTCAGGGCGTCTCCATCGCCCTTCCTAAGAAAGTCAAAGTGAACCAGTGTAAGAATCTAGAGGACAAGATGATTAAATCTCCCCCTTCAGCCATACAGGCTCAAAACACAAGAGAGCATACAGCAAGGTCACAAAATTCCTCACAACTCAGCCCAACGACTTGTTTGCTCGATTGTTTGTATGTTTGTTTGTTTGTTAGTTACGTCTCCCTCCCGTCAATTTGGTGAAAGGCAGGATGGGAAAGGGGAAGCATCAGCACGTCTGGCCATCATCAGTTCCTATGACACTCCAGAGGATCAAAAGCAATGAGCTGCTGACTGTTTAATAAACTGGAAGCTTACGCTGCAGTATGCACTTAACTATGATTCATTACTGTCACTAGATCCTGTATGAAAATAAAAGAGGTGCCTGAGGAGCCTGCTCAATTCCAGCCTCGCTAAATTGCCGTAAATTGCCTCTGCATTGCATGTCAAGACTTTGTATGGTGTTCACTTTTTTCACACTTCTTTTTTTGTAAGAACCAATTAAAAATACATGAAAAGAACTTTAGAAAATCCTCGCAAGTAGCTGAGGGGTTTTAAAGTTTATGTATTGGAAGTGCAGGTTGATGTTTTATTCGCCCGGATGTTTAGTTTAATCATAAAGGTGGAATTTCTAAATGCTTTTCTGAACAATCCTACGGACGATTCAGATACAGATGCCAGTCAGCATGGTTAAATGTTTATGCTCCGTATGGAATTGGTATTCCGGGATTACAAGGAAGCTGTGGATAACTCTAACGTTGCGAAATGCTGAATAACAAAAGCTGTAAATGAGAGGAAGATAACATTAACTACTGCATTCCAATAAGATTCAGATGCCCGTGTGGCATGTAAATCAAATCGGAGTCTGTGTGCTGTGCCATGCATGTTAACACTCCTGTTAAAATTAAATGTGTGATATATGCAGCAGACTGTTGCGTTTGCGTGTGATAGTGCCAACAGAGACGCCTTACAGAGAACATCAGACAAGATGCAGAGCTCACCTTCAGGAGAAACATTTCTAACAGTGTTCCTTCTCCGTGCCCTTGCCCCCACCTCGGTCAGGAGAGAAGAGGATTCTGGGAATGCAAAAGAAATCAAAGGTGATTGGACAAAAACAGTTCCCACATAATAAACTCTTCCCTCTCCCCTAGTAAAACATGATCTATTATTCATTTTCTGCATTCATTATCATTCCTACGACTCTCAGCTGGAGAAAACGCACAGTGCAGGAGTCTCTCGTAAACGGTTGGGTATTCTTTCTCTAAATGTCAATTAACCTGAAAAGCCTGACAAAGTTACACTTTTGATGAACATTTCAAATTCAAAAACTTAAGTCGAGATTATTCACAGCGCGTAACAGCTTGAGGAGCGTTTCAAGACTGACAGTGACATATGGAGATGCCAATCTTCTGGAGACGCGATCACCAACAAGTGAATTCAGTGAAATGAATACAGATGTGAGAATTTAACAACGACTGATGCTGAGATTGGAATAAAGTATAAATATCTGTGGTGGTTATCAGTTGTGAGAGGACACTCTGCCCAAAAGGGATTTTCTTCGTAATACGGGAGCAGATAGAAAGCATATTAATAAATACAACTGGCACTAATGGTCATGTACTTAAAGTGAAAAGGGAAAATTCTCTCACCATTAACTCACCCTCTAGTCAATTTTTTTAAACCTTTACGACTTTCTTTCTTCCGCAGAACACAAAAAATATATTTTGAAGAATGTTGTGAACTGGTTAACCCATTGACTTGCGTTGGTTTTGTGCCCATACAATAGAAGTGAATGGGTCCCGCTGCTGTTCGGTTACCAGCTTTCTTCAAAATCTCTTCTTTTGTGTTCTGCAGATGAAAGAAAGTCATACAGGTATAAAATGACAAGAAGGTGAATAAATGATGACAGAATTTTCATTTTTGGGTGAACTACCACTTTAAGTCTTTGACTGTGCAGGAAAGATCTGTGGGTTAATCTATAGTATGAAGCCCTGTGAACTTGAGTTATTGAGGGAATTTCACCTTCAGTGTGTTTTGGAGCAGGGCACTCAATTCTAGATGGCTCCGGCGGGACTGTTTCTGCAATTAGTTTGCTGCAATATGCTTTGCATGAAAGCATCTGTTACATGACAAGCAGCGAAATGAGACACAAATACTCTGTTCAAACAGCAGAAATCCAGCATAACAAACAGGTAAAAACATGTTCAACATGCTCAGGTGTTGCAAGGATGTCCGTGGCATTGCACTCACAAATATTATTCTGTACAATCTGACTATAATTTTCATTTGACATTATTTTAGTGTCACCATGCTTAAAACAGTGTAAACTTTACTGCTAATATTGGGGTAACAGTAACGTTAGATATAAACGTACCCGTGGTTTTGATTGACATCAAGTAGAAACACTATAATATTTACTTTGTGCACAATAATAATATTTGACCATGGGTTTAAGATTTGATTGGTAATACTTTAGAGACCTGGATATATAACCTTCAACACAGATTAAAAATCATTAACAACACAGTGAACACAACAATACAGTGGTATCCGTGTATATCTCTCAATAAAAACAATATAATATTACATCTAACATCAATTCACCTGTACAGGACATTCTCCTCTTCTTCATAAGATAGTCTGAATTTGTTTATTGTCAAGTGTTTATACAGTCAAACAAACGCGCTTTTTTCAACCACAGTCATAATAATCATTGGTTGTTTACAGTGGCGGAAGCCGTTGAATTTACCTATTTCAGGCAGTTGTTGGTCAGAAATCTATTTTGATTGGTCATTGGTCGTCAACACTCTACTCTGATTGGTCACTTTAGTAACAACAGGAGGATTTATGCGGTCAGCGTCAGTTCATCTGGGGCCGGATTAACAAAACTTTCTTAAGAAAAATATTTTTAACTACCATGTTTTCTCTTAAATTAAAGTTTAAGAAAAAAGTTAGGAATGTTATGTATTCCCGAAAAAACTTCTTAAGACCGCTCTTACATTTTTTCTAAAGATTGATCTTAGAAAAAAATTAAGAAGAATCCCAATTCCCGAAACAAAGTCGTTGCAAATATCATCTTAAAATGAAGACACCCTCACGGTTCTCTTAAATCTCAAAAGGTAAAATGTTGAATACGTGTATTTGGTTGTTTCACGTGTGACTGTGTATTGTATTGAGCCAGAATCATTGTTACGTTTACTTCCCATTAAGGAATATTTATTTTGATATAATAAGGTCTAACGTTAGCTCACTTTAGCTTTCATGATTATAGTACATTATTCTGGGACAAATTGACTCGAAACGATGAATGTCACAAGTCTTATGTCGTAGTAACATACAAAAAGTAAAAAAAAATGTTTTTATATTATAATAAGTCTATTTTTTAACGCTTGCTAATATAGGCTATTAGCTAACATGCGATCGTAAATGCCTTTTAACACATCACGTGCTACATAAGAATGCGATGTGCTTGATACACACATTAAGTTTATTGTATAGATAAACATATATAGTTACACACGAGCAAGCGAGTTAAATCATATCATTTTATCCTTACGAGAAAAATTAAGATGTTCTCAAGAAAATATTTGAGAATTGAACTTAAACATTCTTACCTTCCTATAATTTATCGTACGAAAGTTCTTATATTTTGTCTTATATTTCGTGAATCCGGCCCCTGATTCGCACTTGTGTTTAGTCGTGGTTTGTTGATCTGAAATAAAATAAACGCTATTTTTTCATTATCTGAGTTATTGATATTATTAGGTAAATGAATTAAAACAATCGTTTTGCAACTTCTGTTGCTAAAGTAGGAATATATGTAAACAGTGAAGGAAGGTACAGGTGCATTTCTAAATTACTATTTTATGCAAGAACATCATTGGACCCAACCGTCATATATAAAACGTGTATCCCGAACTGAGCATAAGCATTCAAATAAACGCATAATAACCCATGGCCACTATCAAAAATTGTTTTTAGTTGTTTGCGCTGTTATTATTTTTGAACACATTCCAGTAATTTACCAGGGAATGCACCCCACAGTAGCCTACCATATCAACAGATTATTCCAGCAGCTGTTAATTTAATCCTGTAAATCAGACAATCCAATTGCAGGTGCTTGAGACCTAGCTGAGTTTTTTAGTCTTGGCCTCATAGCAGACCCATAATCACTCAAATCACCTAATATCATTTTTTACAATCAGACAAACAAACAAAACAGAGAATTTGATGATGAAACTGATTATTTATGACAGAGGCTTTGCTGTTCACAATCATACTGATGGTGCGTTTGGAATCAAATGAATCTTTTATCATTCCATTAGGATTAAAACTAATTCTTTGGAGGAAGTGGATGAAAAGAATGCTTTTTTATTTTCCAAACAGCAAACTCCACCCACAAGTTATTATGTTAGTAATGTGTTTGTTGACCTAGAAAACCAGTCCCACCTGAAAATGATGATTTACTATAGTTAATTGTGGCCAAATAATACTAAATAAATGAGCAATTCATGTGAAATCTATAAGAATATCACTAGTTTCACATTTCGGCTTATAGAAACTCTGATGCACTTGCCCTATAGACCTCCATTGTGCGTGCATGAGTGTACACATGTTTTTATTTGTTTTTACAAATTTATCTTAAGTTTAATTTAACCTAAAAGACATCTCCAACTGCTGCTCCATTTGCTGGAATTTATTTATTTACATTTACTTTATATTTATAAGTGGGTTTGTTTGAGTTCATGTGTGGCAACTGAAAAACCTGCCAAAGTTTTAAGGTTGTATTAATTGAAGGTCTGATGCTGAAGAATTAAGCACCTGCATCCTAATAGATGTAATGTGAAATCCCTCAGCTGACAAATCTATTAAAGCACCAATTTACTTTCCAGAGCTGCTGTAGGTGATATTTATGATGCAAATGTACGAGGGGGAGACAGAGCTGACAACAAGTCATTAACAGTAAATGTATCTGCATTTGCATTTTGAGTGTCTCGGTTTAAAGACGATTTTTAGACATCCTGAGCTTTTACCTTTATATTTCCCTACAGACCGAGTGGAAAGAAGGCCTTGAATGACATACTGTATAGACCATAATGTTGGCCTGCTTCGTAAGCGACAATTAGTTTAAAGCCAGTTTTCTCACTTCGGCAGGCTTTTAAACGGCAGCTGAATTCAAGGACGCTCATTTGCATATAATCACTTTACAGGTTTAAAATGATACTGTAAAAAGTCTGCAACCATACACAAACGAAAATAGAAAATACAAATGTTAGTTTGAAACTGGAAATGAACAACATGAGCCACTTTTATTATTATGTCTAAAAATTTTCAATATGCAACAACTGAGCCAAAACCAGATGCACATATTCAATTGTCTAAACACATGACAAATGAAAATATGTAAACAGACATGAAGGCAAAAAAGCCTCAAACTCTCCTAGGCTGCTACCATTAGGTTTTAAACAAAATGTTGTGGCATTTGTTAAACTCAGCATTTCAGTCAAATGAAGCAAATAATATGTTTAATAACAACATACCAGCACTGGTGGTCTCTATTTTGGAGACCCCCATGTCACCTAAACACTTTCCATTTCACAATTTTCTTGCATAGACAAAAAGAAACAAAGAACAAAATTCTACATAATGTGAAATGATCGAGAAGAACTGAAAAATACCCAATTCTACATTACCTTCATTCCCATGACAGTTAAGGGGGTTAATTAAAAAGCGAGAACAAAGATTCACGAGCCCATTAGCTCTTTCAGCTAAGCTTGGAGAAATATTAGAAGAGCCCGAACTTATCCGTCCATAAATAAATAATGGTGAGGGCTGCTTATGAGGGCATCTAGCTCCCCAGCCCCATATTAGCACTCAAGGGGCTATGCATCCTGATAAAGGTCTATTCCACTTCCATTATGACTGCCGGAAAATGAAACATTCCAATTATCAAAGCATTGTGGAAATGAGAGAAAGGTTGTGCTGCGCTCTTAAGGAAAATAAAACATAATATGAACGTAAAGTAGTGTTTGTTTTTCATTACATTTGTATATTTGTACAGTCATTTTGTGATTTAATTAATAAAACTCTGACCAGAAACTGTGGCGGAGGCATTCCCCCTCCTTTGCTGCAATAATAAATCTTTGCCATGTTGCAGGTGTACAGCAACCTAACCACGAGACATTATCGTGTTATGAAAAATGCAAAAAATATCACTTATATTAGATGCCAAAGATAATTCATGACAACAAAGCTTTAGAGAGGTGGAAGCCATAAAGAGGAAAATCTGTTTACCTCTAGCTATCAGCCTTTGTTTGGCATTGTATTAATCAAAGTGTGAAAGTATGCGAGCCTCAGTATGACCTAATTGACAGGTGCAGAAACTTCATTAAATATGAGTAAAAGCGTCAGAGGTAAATCAAGGCAGTAGGCATCTGCTGTCATGATGAGTGAATATGCATCAGCTTGCTGCGGTGATATATATACAGTATTAGCAGGGTTTGTGAAATGTGGTAATTATGTATGGGCCATCAAAAGCAAGTCCATCTCCCGCTCACTCACAAACACATTCTGTCATGATTATTGCATGGCTCTGAAGAATCAGCTTTGATCCTAAGGATGTTCCGATTTTTACATGCATGTGCCTTTCAGCATATAAATGAAGGCCAGTGGGAACACTTATTGATCATTTCATGAACACGGGAGGATAATTCTCACTTCTGTATATGGCGCTGAAGTGCATCATTAAAAACTGATTTGAAATGGAGTTTTATTATTTTGGCAGATAAAAGAATGACGGTTTAAAATTGAAATAAAGAAAGTCAAACGGTGAAAATTTTATTGGATTAAAATTGTTTAAATGGGCAAATGTCAAAGAAAAAAAAAGAATTTTTATTAAAAAGGTTTTCACAATACTGATGGTTTAAACATGTGCACTGTAAAAACAACTATTAAGATTAACAGATTTTTTGTGTACAGTGTGAAATGTCTATTAAAGTTTTTAAAGCATTTTGTGTGTGTGTACATTGTGAAATGTCTATTTTGTCTGAAGTGTTTTTAAGCATTTTGTATGTGTGTGTCATCCAATAACTATTTTATGTGATATAAAGTGTCATCCCTTTTTCATTTGTTGGGTATTATGGGTTCCGGCTCGAACATCTGAATAAACACAAATCAAAAAATACGTTGACTCTCAAAAACATGTGCATCCTTTTTTGTCACATCCATACCACATGTATTTTTGCCTCTTTTAAAATAAAAAACTTTCTCTTTAACTGATTTCCATTTCTTTTCACATTCATGCATTTGGCAGACGCTTTTATTGAAAGCGACTAACATTGTATACTGTTATACATTTGTTTCTGACTATGTGCAATCCCCTGGGATCAAACCCATGACCTTGGCATGGCTAGTGCCATGCTCTTACCACTGAGCCACAGGTAAGCTGCTGTCTATAATATATCATCAGAGGCAAAAAAACAGATCAATATATTGGTAATATATGCATTCTCTGAGAATTTCTATTTAAGTTTTGTCTGGAAATTCACATCCAAAACGCAGGAATTGCCTAAATTCCTCTACATTTTGTCTTTTAAAGTCAATCTTGTGGGGCACACTTGTATTTTTTACAGCCAACACACACACAAAGAGAATAGACCTATAGCAAATATTCACAACAGTTTTTGTGTGGGAGTTGATTTTCATTTTTAACAGTGTTTCTCG